>CM052798.1:17190476-17313936 GCA_028533885.1 Nasua narica | reverse complement strand
TGGGGCTTACCAATGTCCCTCCCTACTAGAGACACTTTATAAAATGTTTGTGAATGGACACAGTGAGGGTGGGGGGTGAGGAAGGGAGGAGGTGAAGACCATCTAGAGGCTTCTCCTGCTAATGTGGACTTTGGAGGTCAACTAAGGGCTGTGGAGGGTACAACCAAAGGGGGACACAGAAGGTGTGGGAGCCGGGGACTGACCAAGTGAGAGGGGGGTCTTTCCCTGCACACAGGCCCGGGCGTCATCTTGTCCCTTCCCCTTCCAACCTGTCCTCTGTCACACCCTTTCCCCTCTGGCCACGCCTGCTGCAGCCTGACTCTTTGGCCTCTGCCCGACGCCTCCTCCCCCCAAGCCTCACCTCTCCACCTCCCCGCTCCTTACTCCTGGCCTGGCCCCAGGAGGCCACAGTCTGATTCTTCAGCCACATCCTTATTCTGCTGACTCTGACCTCGGTCTGTGACTGGATTCCCCCCGCAGAGTATGAGTTCCCAAGAGAGGGAATCAGCTTGCTTCACTTGCCGTCGTGTCCCCAGCAGCTAGGACAGGGCCTGGTGTGCAAAAGCGGGCTCAGTAAAAACAAACAAATAAATAAATAAAATTAAGATTTATTTATTTATTTATTTGAGAGAGAGAGCACAAGCGGGAGGAGCAGAGGGAGAGGGAGGTGAGCGCGGAGCTGGTCACGGGGCTCAGTATCACGACCCTGAGATCACAACCTGAGCTGAAACCAAGAGTCTGACACTTAAGTGACTGAGCCACCCAGGTGCCCGTGGCTCGGTAAATTAAAAAAACAAACACACACTGTTTTTAGGTTTTATTGAGATATGATTGACATATAACATCATATTCGTTTTAAGTGTACAACATAATGATCCAGTGCTTACATATGTTACAAAATGATCAGCACAATAAGTCTAGTTAACACATATCACCATTCGGAGTCACAGTTTCGTTTTCTTTCTTTTTTTTTTTTTTTTCCTCATGGCGATAACTTTTACATCTACTCTCTTGGCAACTTTCAAATATACAACGGTATTGTTAGCTCTCGTCACTTGCCAGACCAGTAATTGTTGCCAGAACCGAATGAAAGTAGGCGCCGTCTCGCGCAGATCGTGGGTTAGAAAAGAGGTTGAAGGGGAGACCGTGGACAAGGTATGTGACGTGGAAAGGAGAGGGTAAAGCCTGAGCACAGGCGAGGGGCAGAAGGGATAGTTCTCAGGACCTGGTGGGCTTCAGTGGGATGAAGCCTTTGCTCAGTGCTCAACCCTGGGCCCCGGGCCATGTGAACGTCGGTAACACAGGACTGGGGGAAATCAACAAGGCACCAACTGTGCTATGGGCAGATCACACCTGGTGAGGGTGTCAGGAGGAGGAGGTTGCCCTGGAGATGGCTTTTAAAAGCTGAGGGAGACATGGCTGGGATGGGGGGAGTGATTCCAAGGCCTCCAAGGTTCTGAGCCTGGGTGAGTAGTTGACTAGTGGGGCCGCAGGCAGAGGCAGGGGCCATGGGATTAGGAAACACGGTCCAGTCCAGGATCTTGGAGGACGTGCAAGGACCTATGCGGGGCCAAGGTAAGAGGCGGGGCGGGGCCCGCACCTCGGCTTGGCCCACCTTCTGCATGGCCTTGCTTCCTTCCTGGGTTTGACCTCGCCCAGCCCTGCTGCACCTCCCCCCACCCCTGTTGCATACCCCAGCCTGGGTTCCGGACTGCTGACACTGGGTTGTGATGGCTGCATTCCCCACCTCATTCCCAGCCTCTCCCTAGTTGGCTTGCCCTCATCTTCCACCCAGGAGCCTCTTCCCCTCACTTCAGCTCCCCTGGAAGTTGTCTAGGCAATTTTGTGCTGGGCACTATTGCAGACATGTCTTTTACCCCCTTGCATTTGGTCAGATACCCCACATTTTAAAGCTAGCAAAATTGGGGCACCTGGCTGGCTCAGTCGGGAGAGCATGCGACTCTGCATCTTGGGGTTGTGAGTTCGAGCCCCATCTTGGGCCTTCAAGCCCCCACTTGGATCAGTAGAACGGATCAGGGGTTAAATTTAGGTCTGCTGACTCTGAAGCCTACTCTCCTTGCTGCACCCTAGAGGTCAGGCAGACAGGAAGCCGGGGATCAGGGGTATTTCTCAGAGCCAAAGCTCTGGGTGCCCTGGGGGTGGGGGGTGGGGTTTCATACTGTACTGAACAGGAGAGGTAGGGGCTTGAAGGACAATGCAGTTCAGTGTTGAGAAGCATAGACCCAAAGGCCCTAAGGGCTGGAGTGCTCAGGTTCAAGTCAGCTCTGCTGCCTGCTACACCTCAATTTTCCCTTCTGCAAAATGGGATGAAAATAGAAAATACTTGCCTTACTATGGGTATTGGGATGAAATGAGGCACAGAGAGAACATTACGTGTCACTATCTCCTTTCCTGGAGCCCCTCTGTCCAGTCAGGGGCTCCCCTTCCTCCCGCTCTGGCCAGGGTGAGCACCAGGCAGTGCGGGGTTCCTCCCTGCTCTGGCCCGGGGACCAAAGACAGGAGGAAGTACCAATTCTTATCTCCGTTTTATTAATGAGGAAGCCGGGCCTCAGAGAGGAGAGATCGCCGAAGCTCATATGGTCAGGGACAGAGCGAGGATGAGAAACCCCCGAGCCTGGCATCAGGCCACTGCACCAGCTGCTCCCCCCGCGCGGTGTAGACCGGATGTCGGCAGGATGGAAAGACCCAGAATCCCCTCTTTGCAGGCCTAAGTTATACAGAAAACCCCTTATCTTCGGGAATGAGGCTCATCCCCTCCCCCAGCGCCTGTCCTGGGTCAGACCCCAGCCCCGCACTGTCGCTTAGGAGCTTGTGACAGAGCCACCCATGCTCCCACACCAGTGAACCCTGGGGACGGCCAGAGGTGGGCAGTCAGGGCACGGAAGCCAGGCCGGCGCTGGTAAGGAGAGCGGAACCCGGTGGCCCTGGGTTTAAATTCAGTGGTGTCACTAGTTTACCAGGTCACTTCGTCTCCCTGAGCTGCACATCGTCCAGCCATAAAATGACAGATGGAATAAAGCATCTCATTAGGACTCTGGCGAGGTGAGTATCTTGAGGTTGGTGCCAGTCGGCAGCCGGTACCTGCCTGTCGAGGGCGTAGAAAAGGTTGGTTAGGGGTGCCTGGGTGGCTCAGTGGGTTAAACTCTCTGCCTTCAGCTCACGTCATGATCTCAGGGTCCTGGGATCAAGCCCCCATCGATCGATCGATCGGGCTCTCTGCTCAGCAGGGAGCCTGCTTCCCCCTCTCTCTCTGCCTACTTGTGATCTCTTTCCCTCTGTCAAATAAATAAATATAAAATCTTTGGGCGCCTGGGTGGCTCAGTTGTTGAGCAACTGCCTTCGGCTCAGGTCATGATCCTGGGGTCCCTGGATCGAGTCCCGCATCGGGCTCCCTCCTCAGTGGGGAGTCTGTTTCTCCATCTGACCTCTCCCTCTCATGCTTCCTCTCTCTCTCAAATAAATAAATAAATAAAATCTTTTAATAAATAAATAAATATAAAATCTTTAAAAAAAAAAAAGAAAAGAAAAAGAAAAAGGAAAGATGGGTTAGCCTGGGGCCTCGGGGGGACCGGCGGCTTCTGAGGCACAGCTTCTCGGAGCCGGGCCCCACCGCGGGCCGGCCCTGACATGCAGGCTCCTCTCCAGCCCTCCGGTGCAATCTTGCCCGGGCCCTCGGCCTGTCAGCCTACCCCGCACCGGGAGCTGCTGTGCTCCCCGCCCGTTTGTGGGCAGCCGAGCCCACCCCCAGCTGCTTCTTTTTTTTTTTTTTTTCAAGATTTTATTTATTTATTTGAGAGAGAGAGAGAGCATGAGACGAGGGCGAGTAAGAGGGAGAAGCAGACTCCCTGCCAAGCAGGGAGCCTGATGTGGGACTCGATCCTGGGACTCCAGGATCATGAGCTAAGCTGAAGGCAGACGCTTGACCGATTGAGCCACCCAGGTGCCCCTTACGATTATTTATTTATTTATTTATTTATTTATTTATTTATTTGTGATAGAGTGAGAGCGAGAGAGCACAAGCAGGGGGAGGGGCAGAGGAAGAGAGAGAAGCAGGCTCCCCACGGAGCAGTAAACTTGATGCAGGACTCGATCCCAGGACCCCAGAATCATGACCTGAGCCGAAGGCAGATGCTTAAACGATGGAGCCACCCAGGCGCCCCTTGTTTCAAAATTTGAAATAATTAAAATTAAATTAAAAATTTGGTTCCTTTCTGGTACCAGCCACATCTCAACGGCCCAGGAGCCCTGTGTGGCTCGTGGTCGTCGGCTGGGGCGGCACAGATGCAAAGTGCCCAGGGCTCGAGGTAAGTTCCCAGGGAACTTCAGCTATGATTATTAGTGATCTGGAAGATGTCTGTGCTTTCGGTTGAGTGTAACAAGAAAGCCGCTGAGCGCCATGTACAGCATGATTTCACTTGTGCAAAGAAAACCCCCACCCCCACACTATTTCTATTTGTTAAATATGTAACCCAGATGTAAACAGAAGCCTCTTCGCCTTATAAGAGCCCCAGTCCCAACCCATGAGAGCAGCAGGAGAATGTGAAATGTGCCACAGATGTCTGCCCAGGAGAGTGGGCCCAGAGCAATGGAAGGCCTTGAGTTAGCTCCAAGAAGGGTCTGACAGAGGCGCTGGGGGGCTGAATTGCTTGGGTTAGGAACGGAGGAGAGTGTGAATTTCCCCGAGGGTCAAGGTGGTGGAATGAATGGGGGCCAAAGGGCCAGGGAGCACCCCTCCCTGGGAATGGGGAGGCCTGAGAGGACGTGGACCCATCACAGAGATGACACCTACAATTGTTCACCATGTGGGGTACAATGTGAATATTTCTGGGACCCCCAAACCCTCTGTGAAGTCAGTTCAACTGACTGATGTCTGTGTGCATGAGTTTTTGGGTAGAATCCAGAAAGAAGCTGACCTTTTATCTGCGTCAGAGAAAGGAGATGGCCAGAGCAGAAGCAAAGGCCAGAGACTGAGGAGACTGGACACACACGGGTCCCCTTCTTTCTCCCAATACCATCCTCGGGACTCAAAGGGGTGACTGTCAAGCTCGCATGATTCACGGAGGGGGGGAGGTAGGAGCCCCTCTCAGTACATCCTCTGTATCTCAGACGCAAAGGGGGCCTCAGAACACATCTGGGCTCCTCCCTGTTTGTAAATGGCCAGGAAAAACTGGGAAGGGTCCATATCCACATGACGGGGCTGCCTCTGGGAGGAGAGCGGGTTTGCAAAGGTGAAGATTTTCACGTTTGCCTTCTGTGTGTCTGTATTGAATTGTTTCAAAAAATGTTTTTATACTGAGCAGGCAATACTGGAAAAGAGAACACTGCCCTGCTCCTTCCTCCCGGCCCACCCAAGGAGTACACGGCCGGTGTGGAAAATTCAGGATGTATGGGTAGGTAAGTAGCAATAAGAAGCACAAGTCATTACAACTCACTGCCTAGCAGGGACCACTCTCCCAGCTGCTGCCCAAACTCTGGGGAAAGGCCTGGCCTCTGGGCTAGGCCCCTGTAGCAAAGGCCTGAATAGGCCCCGCCACTTTGCCTCAGCCCCAGCCCAGCCAAAGGTCAGAAGTAGCCAGAAAGGATGCCTTAGGGTCCAGGGCTGTGAGGGGTCTCGGGCCTGGGCCTGGAGTGCCCTAGTGGAAAAATGGGGCCTTTGCTTTGGTGCGGGGACTGCTATGGCCCTCGGGTACTTCTCTGTTCCATTTGGAAGTTATGCAGGGACACCAGACCCCCCGTGGCACTGAGAACACTGACTTCTCGTGTCTTGGAGGTCAGGAGTTTGGTCAGCTCACTGGGAGCAAGTCACTTAACCATTCCAGGCTTCAGTACTCCTTTTTGTAAAATGTGAGGGTTAAATGAGATAATTCCCATCATGCAATTGGCACAAAGTTACCTCAGGAAGAGTATGAATATTCTAAGAACAGTCTTTGCTCAGCTAAGCCCTCTAGCCCTCATAATGGAGGTGAGAGGGGATGAATTCTTCCCCCTAGGGGAGTGGGGGATGGAGCCCAAGGGCCAGTGTTCTGTGTGGTTGGAGCAGGAAGAGTTGTGAGTCCCTGTCTCTGGGCAGCGGCACCAGCAGGGAAGCTGGACACTCCCAAAGGTTCAGGGGTAGAAAATGGCAGGTAGTGGGACGGCAGTTGGCTGCTTTAAGGGCTGGGGCCTATCCCGGGGACCAGACTGGAGTGGAGGCAGGTGTGGATTCTAGTCTCCACTCTGCCATCCATGCGGCCCGGGACATGCCACTGGGCCTCAGAATAGTGTGGAGGTTTCTTATTTCTTTTTCTAAAGATTTATTTATTTTAGGGGACCCGTATGTGTCCGAGGTGGCTCAGTCGGTTAAGCGTGGGACTTCGGCTCAGGTCATGATCCTAGGGCCTGGGATCGAGTCCCACGTCGGGCTCCCTGCTGAGTGGGGAGCCTGCTTCCCCTCTCCCTCTGCTGCTCCCCCTGCTTGTACTCTCTCTCTGTGTCAAACAAATAAAAATCTTTAAATTAAAAAATTTAATTATTTTAGGGAGCGAGAGAGCACATGGAGTGGAGGGAGGGGCAGAGGGAGAGAATCTCAAGCAGACTCCCTGCAGAGCCTGACTGTGGGGCTTGATCTCACCACCATGAGATCATCTGACCTGAGGCAAAATGAGGAGTCAGATGCTCAACTGACTGAGCCACCCAGGCGCCCCCGTGTGGAAGCTTCTAGTGCCACCTTCCTTCAGGCTCATTCCTTCCAAGTCAGGTCAGGTTTAGTCCCTTGCCAACTATGTGATTGGGGCAAGTTACTTAACACTCCTAGTGCTTCAATTCTCCCATGTGTAAAACAGGAAGCATGATGTTACCAGCTGCTTGTGAGAATGAACCGCGGTGAGTCTGACACGCTCTTAGAGGCTGGCAGGCCTCCGGTGAGGGCTCGCTGACCGCTGACCGGGCAGACTTGGCGTTGGCGGGCCGCGCACGGGTGTGGCGGGCGATCCTTGGGGTTCTTCGTGGTTTGGGAGGTCATCAGCTTTTGTGTCTGACCCAGCTTCTCAGAGGGCAATTTAAGAGCACTCCCCTCTGATTCCGCTCTCCCTGCAGCCCTGAAGGACAAAGCTCTCGGATAACTGAGAAAACCTCCGCCCCCTGCGTTGCTGTGGGAGGAGGAAGGGAAGGTTTCTGCTCTGGCCGGTCGTTAACGCTTCAACTTCTCAGTCCAGAGCCCAGTGCAGACTCTTGTCGCTTACGTTTCCCATCTTCAAAGCCAGCTCACCGCTTCCCACAGCACATACGAGTCACCATTCACAGAGTGGGTCCTGGAGCCCGATGGGCCTGGACTGGACTCGCGGCTGGACCCCACTGGGTCTCCAAGACCCTGTTTCCTCACCTGTAAAATGGAGAAATTAATTCCCACTTCTCAAGTGAATGTGAGGATAAAATCAAACAATCTCTAGAATCATTTGGGGCTGTTTTTAGCTGCAAGTAACGGGTTACCTGACAAGAGGAATCAAGGCATTTCATTCCCTCCCAGAAGGATCTGGATTTGGTAGCTCTGAAGCTGGCTCTCTCAGGCTCGTTCTTTTTGCTCTGCCGTCCTCAGGGTCTTCACCTTATCCCAAAGTGGTTGTTGCAACCCCACACACCGTATCCTCATTCAACACATTTAAGCAAAAGGGCGCCTGGGTGGCTCAGTTGGTGAAGTCTGCCTTTGGCTCGGGTCACGAGGCCAGGGCCCTGGGATAAGCCCTGGTCAGCAGGGAGCCTGCTTCGCCCTTTCCTTCTGCAGCTCCCCCTGCTTGTGCTCTCCTGCTCTCTCTTTCTCAAATAAATAAATAGAATCTTAAGAAAAACTACACTCAAGCAGGAAGCCAGTGGGAATGGGGGAAAGAAACAGCCCTTCTCCAGAAACTTCTTTCTTTCCTTGAGCAACCTTTCTCCAAGTTTAGCAGGCACAAGACTCACCCAAACAGCTTGTAAAATCCCAGAGTCCCAGGCTCCTTCACCAGAGATTCGGACTCCAGGAGTCTGGGGCAGGACTCAGGAACCGTATGCTAAGCTCCCAGGGACGCTGAGGCTCCAGAATTCACGGCGGCTTGCACTGGGGATGTGTCTCAGCTTAGTGCTAACTTTGGTCCTTAAGGAAGGGGCTGGGCCGCATGGGTGGCTCAGTTGGTTGAGCATCTGGCTCTTGATTTTGGCTCAGGTCATGATCTCAGGATCCTGGGAGCGAGCCTCATGTCAGGCTCCCTTCTCAGCAGGGAGTCTGCTTCTCCCTCCCCCTCTGCCCCTTCCCCCTGCTCATGCTCTTTCTCTTTCTTTCTTTCTTTCTTTCTTTCTTTCTTTCTTTCTTTCTTTCTTTCTTTCTTTCTTTCTCTTTCTTTCTTTCTTTCTTTCTTTCTTTCTTTCTTTCTTTCTTTCTTTCTTTCTTTCTTTCTTTCTTTCTTTCATCTTTCAAGATTTTTTTCCTACTTTTCGACATGTGCCTCTGGGGAGCCAATGTCTCCACAGCTCTGGACTGAGTCACCAAGCCCCTGGCTGCCTCTGAGGGGCCGGACCTCAGGCCCCGAGGGGTGGTTTTTCATCCAAGTCCGAAAAGGAGGGGGACTCGAGCAGGGCGGGATCCAAATGGGAGCACTGAAGAGGCAGCCGAGAAATCTGCGGGAGCCGCAGGCTTCGCATCCACTGCGGGCAGGGCAGCGTGGGCCGGGGCAGCTAGTTGGGTCCAAAGCAGCTTTTAAAAAAATTGAGCCTATGGGAATTATTGATGGATCAATACTGGAGTGTGGGGGACAGGGGGAAATTACGGTTTGGGTGGGTGATAGTGCTGTTCACGTAGACGGGGAAAGCCTTGGGGGGGGGGAGTTACTTTGTGAGGAGAATTAATTTTTTGCCCGTGTCCAACTGGTGAAGTCCACTGGGTGATCTGAGGCTGGATCTGAGGGGAGAGGTTCTACCTGGAGATCGGAGTTGAGTCACATCTGTGGTCGCTGAAGTCAGAACCCTGGCTGTGGTCACCTAAGCGAAGAGGCTGGTCGGACAGAGCAGGGAGGGACGAGGCACGGGCGGCCTGGCTAGCGAGCGGGGACAGAGGCCTGCTCCTCTGGCGGGCTGAGGAGGGGACGGGGCGCTGGGCGTGGTGATGGACATTGCGCTTCTTCGGGGAGCTTTGCTATAGAGGGGAGCAGAGAAATGGGCCCCAAGACGGCTTTTAAGGTGTTTTAAGGTTGAGGTAGGATGCTTTTAAGGTGTTTTAAGGTTGAGCCAGCAGGGAGAAGATGGATAATGCGAGAGGAAAAGGGGACGCTGCACGCATTGAGTCTAGACCACAAGTCGAAGGCCTGGCCTTAGAGGCGAGAGGGCACCCCCCACCACAGGGGGCATGGGGTGCGCACCGTGCTACACGGTCACTCCGTTCTGACGCCATCTCCTGTGACTGAACTTGGAGGCACTGAAGTCACTAAAAAGGGTGTTGGAGACGGGGGACGAGACGAGGGTGGGAAGTGGGTTATCTGAGCGGGAAAAGGTGACGAGTTCAGGGAGACGTGACAGGAGAGCTTGGCAGCGTGGGGTCCCCTTGAGGTGCGGCCCTAACTCTGGGGGTCGGGTTAGCGTGGTTGGCGGGAGAGGTGCGAGTGCGAGGGAGCCACAGGCGGGAGTGGAGTGTTCAGAGCTGGGCCGTGAAATCTGAGCCGAGGAAGGGAAGTGGAGGCAGAAGAGAGGAGGCGACTGGGGAAGAAAAGGTGCCAAGAGGTCGGCTCGGTGGGTTGGAGTCTCCATGAGACTGGAAGAGGTGAAGGTTATTCTAAAAGGCAGTAGTAAAAAGTTAATCACGGCGACAAAAACATACCTTTCAAAATACCAGAAACGAACAGCTAAAAGAAAAATGAAAATTGGGGGTGCCTGGGTGGCTCCTTTGGTTAAGTGTCTGCCTTTGGCTCAGGTCATGATCTCGGGGTCCTGGGATCGAGCCCCACGTCTGGCTCCCTGATCAGTGTGGAGTCTGCTTCTCTCTCTCCCCCTGACCCTCTCCCTTGCTTGTGCTCTTGTTCTCTCTCAAGTGAAAAAAAAAAAATTTAAAAAAAGAAAAATGAAAGGAGAAAAAAAAATAGACAACAGAAGGACTATATATAAAAGACTTGGGATACATGTAAATATAACATAAGACAGTATAATGGATCAAGGCCAAACATATTTATCATTTCGTGTTGCTGTAAAAGAATTGAGGAACCTCTACAATGGATCTCTAGATATACTGGCTTGTTTTTGTTTTTTTAAGATTTTATTTGAGGGAAAGAGAGACCATGTGCAAACTGGGGGTGGGGCAGAGGGAGAGAACCTCAGGCAGACTCTGCAGTGAGCATGGAGCCTGTTGTGGGGCTCGATCTCACACCCCCAAGACCGTGACCTGAGCTGAAACCAAGAGTCACATGCTTAACTGAGCCACCCACGTGCCCCCAGGATATACAGTTAAGTGAATACGCAAGATGGAGAAATGTATGGTATGCTTTTTTTTTTTTTAAAGATTCATTTATTTGAGAGAAAGGGTGAGTGAGAGCAGGGTGCGGGTGGGGGCAGAGGGGAGGAGTAGAGAGAATCTTAAGCAGACTCCACATGTGAGCCCCCTGTGGGGTTTGATCCCACATCCCTGAGATCACAGCTGGAGTGGAAACCAAGAGCTGGACGCCCAACTGACCCTGCCCCCCAGGCACCCCTAGTATGCTCTCTTTATATAAGAAGGGGGAACTATAGCATATTCATCTGTTTAAATTAAAAAAAAGATTGGAATAATTAAGTCAAATAAAAAAGGTCACCAAATGGGAAGGGAGGGAGTAAGAGGACATAAGAACAGAAATTAGACTTTGAAGAGATCTTGTTTTGTAGGTCAGACTTGGAACTATGTACATATTTTATATATTAAGCTAAGAGAAATTCTTTTTAATTCTATAAGGAAATGCAAGTTGACATTTTCTCATGTCTGAGATACGTGAAAAGGACGGATCTGCGCATACATTTCCAGGAGTAATTCCCCTTTGTCCATGTCATAGACTGCTTTACAGGAATGTCTTTATTGTGACATATCAGTTTCCTTATTCAGTACCGTACATCGTGCCTTGGCTCATCGTTCCCTCTGCGGGAACCCACGGAGCGCGGCGGGCGCAGGGGGCACAGGGCAAGGGGCGCCTCCCGCATCTGGGCGGCACCCTTGCACAGCGCCCGGGCTAATCTTCTCCAGGTCGTTCCTGTTCTAGTCTAATAATAAAATACCTAAAACAGGTTAATGTAAATGCACATCCAGGGAGTAGCAAGCCACACAGAGAGGAACCATAGTAAACTGGAAACACTGCGAGCTGACTGTAGCTGAGTGGTAAGAAATATCCCCCAATCAAAGAACTACAAACAAAACCTTAAACTCCCTTTTGTTATGCTGATACTGTTGTGTGATATGGAATAAAACAACTGAGTAATTGTGATGATCTATTTCATAATTCAGGGTACAAATGGGAAATGGGATTCTCAATGTTGGGAAAAAATATACACATGGAAGATACAAGAGTTAAGAAAAATCTCTTCAGTCTTGAACTTGAATAGAAAGTATGAATGTGTTGGGTTTTTTTTTTAAAGCATTCTTTTTTTTTTAAGATTTTATTTATTTATCTGATAGAGAGATAGCAAGAGAGGAAACACAAGCAAGGGGAGTGTGAGAGGGAGAAGCGGGCTTCCCGCTGAGCAGGGAGCCCGATGTGGGGCTCGATCCCACGACCCTGGGATCATGACCTGAGTCGAAGGCAGGCGCCCAATGACTGAGCCACCCAGGCGCCCCGAAAGTATGAATGTATTTTAAGAAGAAACCCTGTCCTAGCTTCTTCTACCAAAGGCCGTAAACAATGACCAACATAGCAGTAGTAGACCTTCTAGAGCCTTGATCTTGGTCTTGCAATGCCCTTCACCACTAAACAGAACCAGCATTTTGGTTTTTTCCTGGAAATAGATAACCCCAGGTCTGGAGCAGGAAATGTACAACCTAAATCTGGAATAGCCTATCATACTTGATAGCAAGGAAGTTACAAATGCTACTATCAAAAGAGTTGTTATCAAAAGGACTCAGCAGCCACTTGAGGCCCCCCACTGGACAGAAAGAATGGTTTGAGCATCATTAAATGTAATAACTACAATGAGCTGAAACACATAAAATGTTTAATTCAATGACCGTGATGCTAGCAACACTAGAAAACCACCCACTGGTCACTTTTGTTTGGAGGAGGTTAGTAAAACCAACTCATTATTTTGGAAACTGGCCAGAGTTGGGCATTTATCCTTTTTCCGATACAAACTCTAATTTCAGCGAACCGAAGAGCAGATGAGTCAAAGTTTCTCTTCACACTGGTATTTTAGGCACTATGTGAAGGGATGGTAGAATTTAAAGTATCCTCATTCTGCAACCCTTGATGAATTAAGGAATCTAGGCACTGAGCTTCAAGGACCACAGAATCTAGAGACGACCGGGTGTGATGTGTGTCTAGCACACAACGCTGTGTGGTTTTCTTACCAATCTGAATCCAATCACAGCTCCACATCCAGTCCTATTGAGTAGGAAATACAAAGGATAAACAAACCTATGAAATGACACCATGGAGACAGAAAAGCAAAATCCAGACTGGGAAAGAGATGGAGGGAACTTACAGGTGCCAAGAGATAAGAAATATGCCAGCCATTCGCAATACATAGATGCTCATTCAAACAAATTACTGAAGAGGGGCGCCTGGGTGGCTCAGTGGGTTGGAGGCCTCTGCCTTCGGCTCATGTCATAGTCTGGGGATCCTGGGATCGAGTCATTGGGCTCTCTGCTCAGTGGGAGCCTGCTTCCCCCTCTCCCTCTGCCTGCCTCTCTGCCTACTTGTGATCTCTCTCTCTGTCAAATAAATGGATGAAATCTTAAAAAAAAAAAAAAATTACTGAAGAAAAAAAAAAACAAGAAGACACCCAATTAGAAATTTGAAAATTTGAGTATTTCATAATATTAAGGAATTAATGTTATTTTGGTATGCTAATGGTATTGTTTTCTACAAAGTCCCTATTTGTGGGTGAAATGGTGTGTGAGGGTGTGGGAAGGGGGAGGAGCCAGTGCTATAAATTAAGCAAAATTGGCTGAGTTGATAATCGCTAAAACTGTGATAGGTACGTGGGATTTTGCTCAGTCTACTTTTGCACATATTTGAGGGGTTTTTTTCAAAGATTTACTCGTTTTAGAGAGAGCGAGAATGCACATGGTGGGGGGGGGCAGAGGAAGAGAAGGAGACTCCCTATTGACTGTGGAGCCTGACGCAGGGCTCGATCTCACGACCCTGAGATTATGACCTGAGCAGAAATCAAGAGTCAGATGCTTAACTGACTGAGCCGCCCATATGCCCCTAATTGAAATTTTCCATCACAAAACCCCCCCAAGAATTTCCAAAATCAAGGTACCAGGATTTAGGCTTTCCCTAGAAATGTGTGATGAGGGAGAGAGACGGAGATATCTGGGGTATCTTTCAGGTTTCTTGCTTGAAGAATAGAATGGGGGGGGTGGTTTTACCAGGTTCAGGAAAAGTAGGGGAGGGGGGGTTGTGAAGAACAGGAGGAGTTCCACTCCAGCCATGTCGATTTGGGGTGCCTGCGGTACACCCAGGTGGGACTGCACAGGAGCTCGGCGGAAATACTGAACTCCAAGAGAGATGTGGGCAGGGGATGAAAATGTGAGTCCCTGGATGACGTCACAGGGAGAAACTGCATAGAAGGGGCTTGGGAAGTGGCCAACCAGACAAGTAGTATCTTAGGAACTGGAGGGCCCCAGAGAGTCTAGAACAGTTTTTAAAAGAGGGGAATATTTGAGCCTTATCTCACACTGTATACAAAAATTAACTCAAAGTGTTTTAAAGACCTCAATTTAAGAGTTAAAATTATTTAAAACTCTTAGGAGACACCAGGATAAACCTTTATGACCCTGGACTGGGTAACAGATTCAGACAGGACACATAAAACATAAGCAATCAAAAATTGAGTAAACTGGACTTCACCCAAACTCAAAACTGTTGTGTGACAAATGACACTATCAAGTAAGTGAAGAAAACTCAGAGAATGGGAGAAAACATCTGCCAATCACAAATCTGGTTAAGAATCTAACATCCAGAATATATAAAGAACTCCCACACTTCACCAATAAAAAGATAAGTAACCCAATTAAAACATGAGCAGAAGGGGCGCCTGGGTGGCTCAGTGTCCAGTCTTCTTCAGGCTCAGTGTGTGCCTCTCAATCTTGGGGTTGTGAGTTCAAGTCCCATGTTGGGCATAGAGTTTACTTACCAAAAAAATGGGGAAAGGATTTGAATACTTAAAAAAAGATATACGAAGATTCATGAAACACGGAAAAGATGCTCAACTAGGCATCTAGGACGAGGAAAATACAAATCAATACCACACTGCAGGATCACTTCGTACCCACCCGGATGCCTGTAACCAAAAAAAAAAAAAAAAAAAAAAAGAAATTGGAAAATGCGTGAGGAGGATGTGGAGAAATCGGAACCCTCGGAACCCTCGTGCACGGGAAGGGGAGGTGCTGGGAGCGGAACCCGCAGCCGCTAACAGGGCCCTGCAGCTCCTCAGGGAGTGACGGAGACCGGAGCCCCGCAATCCTACTCCAAGGTATAGGTCTGCAAGAGCTGAAAACACGGGTCCACGCCAACAGTGTGTTCCGGGTAGAGGAGTCCTAACAGCCCTGAAGTGGAAACAACGCAAATGCCTATCAATCAATGAATAAATACACTCTGGTACGGGTTTGCCCCACTATCGGGAAGCAGAGCTCTCCCAGGAGCTTGTGCCGAACTAAGCCAGGCGCACTCAGAAACAATCCCCGCTCACTTAGACGGAGCCATCTGGGAGCTTTCCCGGACCCCAGAAACGCCTCTCAGGCTTGTCTGAGACCTGAGGACATGCTTGCGAACGTGCGCACACACTCCATCGAGATAAAGCACAGATGCCCACTCGAAGGTGTTCCGGTTCTTTTTTTTTTCGGTCTTTTGTAAAAGCAAAGTGGCAGAATGTGAACTTTCAAAAAGGGGAAGTTTATCTGTAAAAGGAGTGTTTGACCAAAGGGATCGTGTACAGGCTGGAACCCTGTGAACCTCCAGAACCTCCTGCGACGAAGCCAGTCACAGGCCTACTCTTTGTAGAAATGTCCAGAATAGGCCAATCTAGAGAGACAGAGTGGATTTGCAGTTGCCTAGGCCAGAAGAGGGAACGGGGAATGACTGCTAAGTCTGGGGTTTCTTTTTTGAGTGATGGAACATTCTGCAATTATATAGTGTGGTTGCACAACCTCGTGAATATTCTGAAAACCACCGAATCTCGTGTGCTCTAAAATGATGAATTTTTAATGCAAATTCTAGTTCAACTTCAGGCTCGGGCTCAGCAAATGCTGCCGTGAAGCCAGGCCTGGGAAAGACTGGAGACACCGTGGGCCCCGAGCCCGGGTGGCAGCTGGCCACTCATGGCACCTGGCCTCTTCTGTCATCTCTTCCCCACCCCCTCATTAATTCCAGCAGCTCAGGCGAATCTGAAACAGAATCTGTGGTTCCATCCCTCGCACCAGGATTGGCTTAGGGGCAGGCAGGTGGGCCAGCTCTGCCCAAAGAAACCCGGGTTGCTGAGACTTCTGGGAAATGGTCTTCAGGGGGAACCGGTCTTCCGCCGCTGGACAGCAGAGTGCCAAGCTGAGGCCTGTAAAAGGCTGGCTTGGGGAGATGGGGTGGTTGGACGACATGCCAAGGCCAACAGGGCAGAAAAATTAGAAAGAACGACTACCCGACCTCAGGATTTCATTTAGGGAGATTCATCTTCCTCCTGTTTAAACCATTTTCTTTTACTTAGAGCCCGAAGCATCCATTAATTCATTTTATCACCACACTCGGTTAGGGTCAGGGCTGGCGGAAACAGCCTGACCGTGTTTTCAAGATCCGCTTCTTGGTCTGTAAGCCCGGGTACTCTCACGGTCCATGGCTAGTCCAATCAGAGAATATTCCCCATGAAGGAAAAACAAAGCTCAAGCTCACCCTACTCATCCTAATTCCCAAGTAACAGGAATAGAGGATTACTACTGAATTTAACTTCAGCCCATCGCTTCACGTTTGAACTGTAAAATGGGGCTAAACACTGAATTTTTGACACAAAAATTAAAAGGCTTTGGTTGAGCTCCTGGCATGATCCACAGCTCACATCTGACTGAATCTGAAGTCCTACAAACACCGAGTAAAGGAACCCCAGCGTGGCTTCCTCAAACTGCAACTTCTGCTCAAATACCAAGCTGCCGTCTCCCTAACAGCCGTGATGTCCCACCGTGAAGAGAACACCTCCCTCTGAATAAAAATTAAGTGTACAACCTTAGAACGATTTCAGCAATAGAGAAAGCAAGTGGCTGCAAACTGCCTAAGGGGACAGATTATCCAAAAGGTGCTCCCAAATAGAAGTCAGAAGTTTTGAATAAAGCTGGGAGTTTGGACCCTGACTTTGCTACTCCCAGTATGTATACAGAACCCTGACCAGTTTCTTCATCTGAGCTCATTTCCTCACCCATAAAAAGGGTGTTAAAACACTTGTGTTGCACAATCGTCCCAAGACCGAAGACTAGAGGTAATACACCAAAAAATGATCAAGAAAGTGCTTCATAGGATAGCGCTACCTTTCTAAGGGGATAAACAAAACAATGTAAGGGCTTTTTTTTTTTTTCCCATCTCCAATTTGCTTTATTTCTCCTGAACAATAGAGGTGACCTGTGAAAGCACACTCAAATTGCAAGCATCAATTTATTCCAAGTTCTATTTCCTAAGAGCTAACTTCTTGCTCCTCCTTTGGGGGGAAAGAGGGTTCACTGCAAGGTCTCTGAACAGAAGCAGTCAAAGAGTCCCCGTTAGCAGCTCTGGGTTGGAGTTAGAGCAGTTCACCAGCAAGGACAAGAATGTAATCAATTCACAGAAGACTTGCAGGTCTGCTTAAGAACAGAGTGCCCGTCGGTCTTACACATCTCCAGCCGGGCGTAGAGACACAGAAGCGCTTTTTCCTGACACAAGGGCTCTAGTTGGACCTACTAATTTCCTAGTTTTATAGATTTTAAAATGTGAATGAAGTGGAAAGGCTCTTCTGCTGTCCGCTACCAGGCCAAAACCTCAGACCTACCCAAACTCTGCCTTGAAAAATACACTTCCGGTAATGCTGCGTAACCAAGTACAGAAATCGCTCCTCTGCTCCCAGCCTGTCACCAGCAGTCCACTCCAGGGATCTTTCCTAGCTGCACCTAGCCCTGTGTTCTACAGACAGACTCGAGACCAGAATGGCTGTACTGGAAACCTCTACACCTCACACCAGAATGCGTCCTGTCCCAAGGGACCTGGAGAAACCAGGCTCCCCGACTCCTGGGAAAAGATCAGAGGCAGCATTCCAAGCCAAACTGTATCCAGCTTTATTAAAGATACTTTTCATAAACAATCATGGTATTTCAGGCAGGACATGGGCGGACGATCATTAACAGTATACAACAACTTTCAAACTCCCTTCTTCAATGGACTACCAAAATCAGAAAGCCACTATAAAACCCCATGAAGTCTTCATGTGATGCTCTGAACAGGGAAAGTTTAGAGTGAGGGTTGACAGTTCACATTTAGCATGTTGTTTAACAACTTTTCACAAGCCGACCCTGACTTTCAGGAAATGAAATGAAAATGGCAGAATTATCCATCTGAAGATCCACGAGCTAAAAAAGGAACTCTTTTGAGGGATGCCATCTCAGTGGTGACACTTTGTAAAGTCCGGATTGCCTGACATACTGGGAACCACGTCTTGGGGGTCAGGTTCCAACAGGTCTCTGGGTTTAAGGGAGTCAAGTCTATGTTGAAGGCAGAGAGGGAGAAGAGGACATAAAAAATGAATTTGAGTTTTTTCCACACCACCAAGGGGTTTGTGCCCAGGCGGCTCATGTGTGTCAACGTCAAGGAACCCCTTCTCCCGGGAGCCAAGAGGAAGGTTCTCAAAACTAGAAGGGAAAGGTGTTTTTCCCCTTGTGTCAATCTAGCTTCGGAGATACTCTTATTAGTGACATATGCCCTTCCCCCAAAACAACAATGAAGTGTTCTGTGTGCTAACAACATAGCTTAAAAAAAAAAAAAGTAAAACAAAATTCTGCATTTTTATAAAACTTGATAAAAAATAGTATTTCAAACTGTACAGTCACCAGAAGTACACAGTTATCAAAAATGCACACACTTCACTTGGCATCTCCAGCACCTTCAGCTTTCTGTGCCTAGAAGAAGAAGATCAATACAGCGTTACCACCTACAGATTTGACACTATTTTCATTCACATCCCATCCCTAGCACTACGCTGCTCCCACACCCAAGTTCAGATTTTAGATCCTTCCAGACTCAGTCCTTGTTTTGAGAACTTGGGAACTTTCCCTCTGAACCTCACTGGACAATCAGGGAAGGGGGCACCTTAGTATCAGGAGTTTTATTACCAGCTTGAAAACTCTATGGTGTAGCCTGAGCTTAGGACACGGAGCTCACGCTACGGTGCCCGTTACTGGACAGCAGACACTTTAGGAATCAAGAATGTAAGCTAACAGAAAAACCATAAGCGAACTCTGGGCTGAAAAGCAGACTTGGGGCGACACAGACGCAGGAGAAAGGCAACAGAAGCATCTGGGATTGGTAACGGACTCAGAGCCGGCTTCACAAAAAGTCAAACAGCAGTCGTACCTGGTCTGTTTTGGCATCTCCGTTTTCTGCAGGGTTATTCCCATCCTTGCCGGCATCAGCTTTCCCCTTTTTCCCTTTGGGTACCTTCTCTCCCTTCTAAAAAGGAGAGGGGAGGAAAGAAAAGAGCAGTTTCCTCTAATTTCTCCTTAGCAAGGTATGGTCTACACAGTTCTGTATGACACAGAATTATTTATCAAAGATAACACACCCACAAACTATTGTAAGTCCTCCCTCATCGGTAGAAACAGATCAAAACAAGGCCAAATTATCATTTGCTGTGATCTTCAGTATACAAGTTTTTATCTGAGTGTAAATAACAGGCGGAAATAGCGCCTTGAATACTTAGATTTTAAAGGTATAATCTCTCATAAACTGTGGACTCTCCGCCCAGAACCTTTTTGTCCAATTATTTTTATTGTGATGATAGAGTTCTTGATTAGAAAACCAGTATTACCAAAAGTCAGGGATAAATAAGGCAAGCTATCAAAACAAGTCAGAATATCCATTAAAGAGGTCATCAGTCTGCTGAATTAGGACACTGAAGGACAAGCCTCATCCTGTGAAAATGACCAATTCCAACATAATTTTATGGCCCGGTCCAAATAACTTTCTCCTATCAAGTCTGTGTCAATGAGTGAAATTCTTATATAGCAGAACTGTCAGCAATGTGGGAAATCGCACAGCCTTATGCAACTCCTAGAAGCATCCCTGGTCTCTTAGTTCCACTCACCTTTGCAGGAGCCTTTTTAGGCTTGGGCTCTGGCTTTGGAGGAGCAGGTTTCTTTTATTTCAGGGAGAGAGGAAGAGAACATTAATATGATGGACCAAAGAAACAACCCACCACCAAACCACAGCACCACTGGCATAAAAGTTTCTATTTCATAAAGCCTCTGGGGTTGGCTTTCCCTGGGGAGTTTCCGATCTTCAGGAACCCATTTAAGAAACACACCAAGGTGTCCTAGGTTGGCTACAGCCACTAGAATTTCAGAACCAGCAAGTATCAATCAGCTGAGAGCCCACAAGAGAACAGATCATTCAAAAGCAGTCACTAACCATAACCTCCGAGAAACAAAGGACATTTTTAATGCTTTTTAGTTTCAGCAATAAACATAGTTTAATAGCGGACACTTACAGCAGATAACCTTGCAGATCTTCTCTGTGGCTATGAAAAGAAAAAAAAAACAGATTAGATATAGGAGACTTAAGAAAAATCAAGATAAAAAATTTTGTTATCAGTTTGGTCTAGACTACAAGAAGCACAGAGCGCTTGAGGAAATTCAGGACTAGAGGTGTAATTAATTACCAGCAAAGGAATCCCAAAGCTTTTTAAGACTCACCTCATCCTTCACCTTGGCTTTATCTCCTTTAGCATCCCCTTCAGCCTATAAAAGACAAACAAAACCTAAGAAAGTTGTAACTTCGAAGGCAATTCTTACGGACTCACTAAGCGTTAATAGTCCTAAGGAAAAAAACTGAAGGGGGAAGCCTTGCACACAACTTTTCCAGAACATAAAAAATCTTCCGGTTTTAGTATCCCCAGGCCCTATGAAAATGCCTGGAGTGCTCAGCAATCCGAATGCTCCTCTGTGCAAGCATCACGCCCGAAATGACCCAAAGAGCGCAGAGAAGGCGTGTGTCTGAGCCCCAGCCGCCCGGGGCAGCGCGCGCTAAACTGGAGCGAGGAGCGCGGACCAGCGCAGCCCGCGCCGAGGAGCCAGGCAGAAGCAACAGCTGCAGATGGTGCAAACAAACCCCTCCGGAGGCGGGGCCCGGGCGCCGTTACCATGGCAGCCGTCGAGGGCGGGAGACTGGAGGCGCGCGCAGCCGGGGGAACTCGTGGGCGGCAGCGGCGCGCACCGGCGCGAGTCTCGTGCGCCGGGGCCGTGGGCGGAGGCGGGGACACACAGCAAAGCCCCGCCCCAAGGGACACGGGCCCCGCCCCCTCACGGCGGCGGTTTTTTGGCGGCAGCGCGCTCCCCCGCCCGCCAAGCCCGAGCGCCGCCTTCCCGCCCTTTCGGGTTTGAATTGCCCGCCCGCGGGGAGGGGAGGGGGCATGGCGATGGGGGAGGGGGCGCGGGGCGGGCACGGCGAACCCGAGGGGAGCGGGATAAACAGCCGCCAACATGGCTCCTCCCGCCGCGGCCGCCGCTCCTCCAATATGGCCTCTGGCGCCCGCGGGCAGCCAAGCCGCGCAGGGTGAGCCCGGGGCAGCCTGACACCGTCTCGAGCTCCCGCGCAGGGCGTCCGAGCCTGCTCCAGTCCGGCGCCGATTCTCGCGCCCCAAAGCCGGGGAAGCGGCGGCGGCAGCAGCGGCAGTGGCGGCCCAGCGCCTGGGGCCCTCGCGCCACGTACCTTTCTCTTGGGCATGGTGGCGACGGCGGCGGGACGTAAGCGCTGGACGCGGGGATGCAGCGGCGCGCGGGCTTTGGCCAGTCCGGGGGTCGTTCTCGCCTCTTCTTCTTCACACTGCTCGGGCTCCGGGGGGTTTATAAAGTTTTTATAGCGCTGGGAGCCCCGGACCGGTTAGAACCGGATTTCACCTCCCGCCGCCGCTCATTGGCCCAGCTGGGGTCACGTGGGCGGGGTTTAAACTCACCTCCTCTGGAGGGAGTGAGGAGGGGGGTACGGGGGGAGGGCGCGCGAGACGGCGGCGCGCCTAGGGGGTGGGGGCGCAGTGGGGGAGGCGCGCGTTGATGGCAATAAACGAGGAGGGGGGTGTGCGAGTCGGCGGGCTCTGCGTTTCGGCTCCCGCCAAGAGCTGGCTTTTGCAAACTACCAAGTTCCTTCCACCTTATGCAACCCAGCTACCCACTTCTCCAAGCCATGCGACACTTAGGGCGCATCTCGGCCGCTTTCCTTCCTGTTCCCGCTGGGGGCCCCAGAAGAAGGGTTTGCGAGGCCTGGCCGCACCGCCCTTCTCCGCCGGAGGCGGGAGGAAGCGCGCGGCTTGGAGGCACAGGCTACAATTCCCAGGGCCAAGGCTGACGCTGAAGTGGGGAAAGAGCGGGGAAGCCAGCTTGGCGCAGCCGGACGTGCATCCTTCCAAGCTGCCACTCCGAGGAATCCTTTCGTGCTCCTCACCTGGAAGGCGGTCCGCTCGAGGTGGGGTGGGGACTGGACGGGGGAGACTTTACACGCAGAGGTCCCCTTCGGGTGCAGTGGGGCAGGTAGGAGCTGTCCTTTCAGCACCCGTTTCCCAGCCGCCTCCCCAAATGCCAACGACGCCCCCCCACCCCAAAGCCTGTCGAGTGGCTGCCTTAGGTCCCTGTATTCCCAGACCTCGGAACCCCGCCACAGAGTGATGGAGAGCAGCCGCCTAGGCCTACTAGCACTCCCCTCCCCCTACGCTCCACCCGCTCTGGAGACATCAAGCTCAGCTGCCCCCACCCGACGCGGCCACCAAGCCTGGGCGCTGCAAACGCAGCTGGCGAAATCCCTCCTTTCCACACTGGCAGGCTGGCTTCCTCTCACTTGCGGGAGGACAAGGAGGGTGGAGGAAAGCGACCGGGGATTAGGAAACAAGTAAAGGAACAGGTGGTGCGATGGCAAAAGGGCTCTCCCACTGGCTCCCCCACCTCGCACGCCCCCAAAGCTAGGGATCCTGGAGGTAGCCAAGCGCACCTCGGGGCGGGGGGGGGGAGGGGGCAGACAATTGCAGCGGCAAAACCAGATGTTCTTCCGCTGTACTGTGTAGACAAGTTTTACATCTAAGAAAGAATTTTTAAAATTCTATTTGAAACCCAGGAGAACACAAGAACACAATAAATATCCTCCGTAGGGGGACTGGCTCACAGGTGAGAGGACATTTACATAGGTCCCACCTACTTTCTTGAGGTAAGGTTGAGCCGGTTTGTACAAATCCTGTGGGTAGAAAGCACTCACAGTGAGTCCCTAGCAACCCTCTGCAGTTTCTGCACCTTGGCAGTAGTGGTCCATCAGCCTCTCCCCATCCCACTCAGTGGACCTTCCCCAGAATACAGGATCTAAACCCAGAGACAGACACCAGCTCCATTAATGATCTCTGCTGTACCCCAGTCATATTAGGCAAAGTCAGACACAGAACGGAGACAGGACTCAATAGCCAGGCTCACTGGGCAGATTCCGTTTGTTGCCTCCAGCCCCTCATTCCCGCCTTAATTGTAGGGCTCTGCATTATAGCCGCATAATTCATGCCTCCCTAATTAAGGCTGTCAACAGCCCCATTGTAAAGCTGGAAAATGTACAGCACCTGCTCTCTGGGAACCCTGTGCCAGGGATTGGTTGTGGGGAATGCCAGGTGTGTGCGGGGGGCTTGCCAAAGGGTGCGCTGATTGGCTTCTCCATCGCAGTGTTTGGCATTTCTGCCTGATTCTAGGAGCAGTGATGGTGGCCAAGGGATCTCTTGTGCCAGGTATCCTGGCACAGGAAGGGGAAGGGGAGACCGGAATATAGGGAAGTTAGGGGTTTAAAGACTTTGCTAGGAGCACTGCTTGCAAGACCCCACCGCTCCCCTAGAGGGAGGTGCTGGGGGAAACAGTTTGCAGAAAGTAAAACGGGAAGACTGAACGGAGGGGTGTTTTGGCCGGTGTGGAAGGCTGGTGCTCGCCGCTCTGGCACGTGAAGCAGAGCTGCTCAGGCAGACAGCTCTTCAAAGGCACTAATCCTCTCAACAGCTCTGCAGCAAGGCCTGGCCGGCAGAGGTAAGGGACACGACACGGCCCTCGCCTTGGCCCTCTTCTCCCTGCTGGGCAGCGTTGGCCCTGACAAGCTGAGAATAAATCGTCTCAGGGGTTACTTAGGGGGCCAGGTCGAGAACAGAGAAGCCTCAGAGGCCGGCGCGGTAGGTGACAGTCTGAGGTGGTGAGGACAGCAGTCAGTTGGGAGAAGCGCTTGTTTCTAAGCTCTGGGTCCTGTGACGCGTTCCAGGGAAGGAGGCCTGTGGTGGATCAGATTCACTAGGGCCTATGGGCCCTTCTGTTACCCTGTAGTCATGGAGGGGGCCCGTCTCCCAGGGGCGTGGAGCCTGGCCCCATGCCCCGCAAGAGGAGGAGAAAAGCTTGTGTGGGCTGAGTCGACAATAGGTAATTGGATTGTAATCACCCGCCTGGCTTCCGAGCGCCATTGGGGGCGCAGAGCCTTTCAGTGAGCAATCAGCACTGCGTGGTGGGAGGGGGGTAGAGATTCAATAGCAAATCCCAGGTGGAGAGCCCAGGGGGAGGAGCAGCAGATGGGCAAATTTTCCTTCTGTCTCTCCCTCCCCTTCCCTGCCCAAATAACGCTGGCTGCCTATTAGCTATTTACCAGCAGATCCAAGGTGGCGCCAAATCTTTTGTGAAAGTCGGGTAGAAGGTTAAGATGGATTGGTAAAGGGCTAAGGTTTGGGGGAGACCTCTGTTCTGAAATTCTGTGTTGAAGGCTGTGCTAGTGAAGAAATAAAGTGCACCTAGAAGCACACGTAGAAGTGGCAGAGGCGGAAGGAACAGGCAGCGAAGACCTGGCGCTCGCTCTCCAAACCTACTGGTGACCAGAGGTGCTATCAGGGTACTTGCAGGAGGCTCTCACCTCAACCCTCCCCAGGGGCCACTGTGCCAGGCAGTCCAAAAGGTGTATCTATGGCCAGCAGACCAGGCCTCTGGGGCTCCCTTGCCAAGCAAAGGGAACACAATTCATCATTAGGAGGGAGGGGGCCTTTCACCAAGAAAAAAAAGGGAAGCGGGGCCCTGGAGGCAGAGGGCAGGGCACAGTGGCAGGAGGCCAGCCTCACTCAAGCTGATGCAGTGCCCAGGCGTGCCAGCCAGTCAGCCCGCTTGAGTTCCAAGGCCTGCAGGAAGCCCTGGACCCGCTCTTCCCGTCTGGCCACGAGTTTGTGCAAGCGCGTCCGTCGGAGCTGGGCGTCCCCACTGGCCTGGAGCCCCTCGCGCAGCAGCTGCTCTGTCACTGCAGCCTGGTCCCTCTCCAGCTGCTGCCTCTTCCGCTCCTCCGCATACATGTCTCGGGCCTTCTGCTAGAGAAAAGTGGGGATCGGGGTGGGGAGATCATTTTTAGGTGTGAGTGCAACCGGGATGGGGGCGGTAGGGGGCGGGGCACCTGGCGGGCCAAGTTAAGCGGAACAATGGGGAGTCTGTACCAGATTGGGGGAGCTGGGGAGTAGGTGCGCACGGGTGGCGCCCGTGAGGCAGGGGCCCCGGGCCGCGGCAGCTCTGGGTCCATCGAGGTCTGTTCTGGGTGGGAGCCTCTGTCTTTCCTGAAATTCTTCTCAGGCTCACGCTTGGAAGGGAACCAGGAGAACGTGGGTCTGACTTCTGGTTCCCCCACCAACTAGCTTTGTGGCTTTGGGCAAATCCTCTCCTAACCTCATTTCTTCATCTGTAAAGTGGGGGTTGTGTCTACCTTGAAGAGTGGTTTTAAGGATTAGAGATAATATATGCAAAACCCTCTCCCGCATATTAGCAGGCTCTCACACGGAAAGAGCAATTTCGCAAGTTATTGTCTATTCTCTGCCACACGAAGGGTCCTATTCCTGCCTGAAGCACGGCCACTGGGTCATCTCCTTTGGCCTCCCGGGTCACTCTAAGGGTGCCATTGTCCCAACCCCCTCAACTATTTTTCTGAGTTTGGCTCCAGACTTGCCGTAGGGAGACTGGCCTGACTCTTCCAGCAATGATTGTCGTAGGAACATTGTGGGAAACAGCTTTGGCTCTCTTAAGCCACTTACTGCACCGAGTAGAACAGGTGTTAGTGTCCACAGTCCACTTTTCTGTTAGAAAATAAAGCACATGGAGGCTTGCCCGAGCGCCCAGGACTCCTGGAACCAGTTCCGACACCAGGGAAGGGATCGTGCTCCCTGGCAGCACTTTCATTCGCTTGTGTATCTTCAGACAAACCATCAACTCCCAGAAGGCAGAGACCGGAGAGGAAATGGGCGGCGTTTCCGCTCTAGCACCTGGGCACCCGGTACATGTGAAATACTCAACTGACTGACCAGGTGACCCCAGGAGGGCGGGGAGGAAGCTTCTGGCGAGGGGAAAATCCCTCTGGAGCTGGACCAAGGCCTTGCTGTGCTTCCCTGATGTGCTGCCACCCTGACTGGCCACGGAGCCTTGGCACCAGAGCTCCTCCTCCACGTGTAAGAAACCACACTTTGCTGCTAACTTGGCATTCTATGCCCTAATGACCCTTACCACATTCTACCCTGTAGTACGTTATTTGTGTACCTGTCTGCGTCCTGCCCAGCCTGTAAACCTGGATTGCTCGGTGTCCCGCTTTAAAGAGTATCTTAACACATGCACATGCACTTGACCCTCTCAGTGGAGCTACTTTTTATCTCCTGGAGACAGACATGGAAGTTCAGAGTAGGAAAGTGATTTGCTAGGGTCTCAGCAATAAGGTTTACTGCAAGGAAAGATGACAAATGGAAATTCTGGTAAACCCCTGCCTCGGCCCCTGTACGAACCCAGGCATTCAAGGGCACTCTTCTGCCAGGGTGATGAGCTCACACATGGAGCTACGAAGACTAGAAGGGTTTGAGAAGTTGCTGTGAAGGCCCTCCATCTTGCTGGAAGGGCTGCTTCTTGGCCTTGGTCAGAAGGAACCCTGGGTTTTGCGTACAGGAACTTACTAGGCTATGATGAGCAGGATATGGTCTCAGCAATCCATGTGCTTGTGGACGGATCAAGGACACAGATCTATACACAAAGTCCCATAATACAAGGCAGAATGTGCTAAGGGTCATCAGAGAGGCAAGAGAAAAGGTCACGTAGCTCAGAGAAGAGAGACATTGTCACTGATGAAGGTCAAGGAACAGTGACGCCTCATGGACAGGCAGAATATGAGCTGGGCTTTAACCTACAGGGAGGATTTGGATAAAATGGAGTGTATGCAGGGAGGAGAGTATCAGGCAGTGGGAATAATGGCAAAGACACACGGAACTGATTGAAGAGCTTGACCAGGCCAGAGTGAGTCCTCTGCACAATGGGTGGCTTGAGGACAAAATGAACGCCCAACGTGGTGGCTGGCTAGTCACGGTCAGCTGCTCTTCTCTCCCCACGGCTTATGGCCAGAGCTAAATAGGTAAGTGCTGGTAGGACAGAAAGGAGGGGAGCACCCAGCCAGAGAGGGAGGAAATGTGGAGCTGCTTAGTCACTGTGTGAGGCTCAGGCTTCTTCCGATGGCGTCCCCAGACTGAGTGCCGGGCAGGGGGGCTGCAGTCACGGGAGAGCCTGGCCCCTAATCGCCAGGAATCAGATTCACTGTTGGGATGACAGAGCTGGGGGAGCTCCTCGAGACCTTCTGCTCAGCCTCCCCATCAGACAAGGACCCTAAGGCTGGGGTCGGGAGGGACAGGGCCTAGGTCACAGCAGGCTGAAGTTCCAATGTTTCCCCACTAAGGCAGCTTCTCAAGAGATCTATGGGCAGTGTGGCTCTGGACAAGCTGCGCTTTGTAGGGGCGGTGTAGGGGCGGGACCGGCGCATATACACGCCACCTGGCCAGCCTCCACAGAGTCTGCATCTACCGCCACGTTTCAGACGTGTTCAAAGTCTTCTCAGGCACTCGGCCTCACACAGTCCAGGATCGAGAAGTCCGAACAGTCAATTTCTCTCTCCCTGACTGTCTCCTGCCTTGTGTAACGCCCAATCGTTACACCCAATAACGTGGGGGTATTAATGATTTCCTTAGAGACTTTTTGTACAGACCTCAAGCCATCCATGGCGCTTGCTTGGAGAAATGGGGCTCTGATCTGTTCCATCGAAACCCCTCCTGAGCATTAAGTCTCGCTGCTCTTGTTCTCTCCCCAGCAGAATCAGGGAGTAAGATGTAACAGCCGCCCCCCGCCCCTCCCCGCCATACATGAATCCTCTAGTCCCCCGCTACACTGTCGGGGCCTGGAGAGAGGCTGCGGGCACTTGGTTACAAAAACATTCATTAGCCAGTGACAAGTCCTCCCAGAAGTCGCCGTTTGCCGCATTCGGTGTGCCCAGGTCAGTGGCACGGGGGATGCATTTCGGAGGGCTGCCTGAAACAGCTACCCCTGCCAGAAACACCACGTACTGAAGCACCCCCAGGGCCTCCCTGCCTAAGGAACCGTATGGGGACGGGACGGGAAGGGTGCTCCGAGCCTACGGCTTTTCTGGAGCCAGGAGAACTCTGTTGAAGAGCTCAGAGACCCACGGGGAAACGATACTGGTCACCATTCTCTGAAGATGAACTCTGTTCCAGGACGGCTCTCAGCACTTTTGCTGTATTAGCTTACTGCACCAGCACTGACCTGTGAGGCAGGCCTTTTTTTTTTTTAAAGTAGGCTCCATGCCCAGCGCAGAGCCCAATGAGGGGCTTGAACTCACAACCCTGAGGTCAAGACCTGGGCCGCAATCAAGAGTCGGACTCTGAACCCATGGAGCTGCCCAGACACCCCAGGCAGACATTTGTGTTGACACCACTCCTCTCATTTTATAGATGAGGAAAATGCCACTCTGTGGAGCGAGGTCACGGCCAGTTCCAGAATTAGCAGGACTAGCGGGCAGCGCCATGATTCAAAGTCAGGATGTCTGAGACAACAGTTCAAGCTTTTAACTTTTCCTAAGGAGAAGACAGCAACTACCTGAAGCAATAAAGTAGGAATAAAACAGTCAACTGATCCAGCCTCACATTTAACCTCTGACAAATGCATCAAAGGAAGTTCAGTGGGAACACGTATCTTCCGTAATACCACTCTCACGGATGAGATGGACCAAACACTTACTATTCATCTCTGTCCGTGACCCCTCACGGACCTGCCATTCCTGCAGCTTGTAAGCGAGGCTCCGTGGCTCTGCACTGCCACCCGCCCCTCCCCTGCTGATGTTCTCTCTGTCCCACTGCCTCTGAGTCAAGACTTCCTCCTTTTACCAGCCCCCATCTTCTACAGCTGATGCGGGATCACCTGAAGACTGCCAAGGTCCCTTCAGATACCAAGGTCTAGCCCCAAACAACTTGTAGCTGAGTCCCTGCTTCCCTTAGCTTGCACCAGGGACGCTCATCCCAGTGAGCTACTCTAGGTCTAGAAGTCCCCTTCCTGCCCTCTGCTCTGGCTTCCTGTAGGAACAGAGACACACTATGCTGGGGTAAGCAATAGAGCAGCTCAGATTTTAACACTGGGAATTTGGGAAATGGGATGGGAACACAGACATGGAGGTTGGAAACTGAACAAGGAACCATGAAGAGTCTAGTCTGGTCATGAGACAGGGTACCTAAAAGAGAGACACTGGAAAGACCAGCTCTCTGGTCTGAGGCCAGATGGGCAAGGATGTCGTTAGTCTGGAATCTACCCTTAATGCTCCTGCTGGAGGGCTAAGATTTCTAGAAACAGGGCTTTGAGGACTCCTGGGTAGATGAAGCCTGGCCAGGATCCCCAAGGGGCCCCCTGAAAAAGGGTTGAGGATAGTCAACATCTCTGTTATAGCTTTGGTTTCCTCACTTTAAAAATGGTGGCAATAATCTAGCACTATAAAGAGTCCATGGAAAGGATGCCTGACATGTGGTAAGAACTCAATAAATGTCTGCAATTAGGATTCCCAGGGACAGAATGGGACTCTTAATACTTGTCCTCAAATAGGCCCCACCTCCCCCCAGGAAACAGCAGAACCCTCGTCCCAACCGTCTAGGCCAAAACCTACATGTCTGGATTCCTAGTAACATTACTATTTGTACTCAATTTGTTTTATCCTCCGAGATCCATACGTTTCAAAATTACATCATCAACATTACCGCTAACAAAAACCGCTTAAGTAATGGTTGTTTCCTTTCAGTTGTATTCTATTCTATCTCACTGATAGTCAGAGAACTATGTTCAGACAACCTGAATTAATTCTTTTCTCTAAGGATTACATTATTAACTTCCACTTGTTTCTGTTTTAACATTTGTTTTTCCCCATCTCAGTCCACTCAGCCCTTCCCCTCCCTACAACCACCACCTGACCTCGCGGCACATCTTTTTACCTGGACTGCTGTAGGAGTTTAGTCCCTGACTGCTGCCCCCCTGAAAATCCTGAGTGATTGTTGCAAAATAATTCAGATCCTGTCATTCCTCTGATCAAAATTCTTCAGCTGTGCCACCATGGCCCATTGGGTCCTATATAACCAGAGGCCTAACTCACACCCTTCTCCCTCGTGCATGATGGCCTCTTCGTTTTGTTCTTCCAAGATCCAGACCTGATAGCCTCAGTGTCCTTGCATTGCTGCTCTTCTTGTAGAGAATAATTATCACCAGATTTTCACACATCTGGCTGCTTCTCATCTTTTACATCATGGCTTAAAAACCACCTCCGTGGAAAGGCCTTCCTTGACTGCTCTGTTTAGTACCTCTTGGTTTCTTCATTACTTTCTAGCATATCACTCTATTTTCTTCACTGCCTTATTATAGTCTGAAATTATCATATATACTTGTTTATTATCTATCTCAAGTAAGACTACAAGCTCCACGAAGGTAGGAATCTTAGGCTTAATATAGTCTCTGACTCATAGCTGGTATTGTTTATGCAATGAATGAAAGTCAGTCCTCTGACAGCCAGAGAGGAAAGCACCCGAGAAACCTGAAATTACTATAAAAGGCTTCTGAGCGGCCAAATCAGAGATAAGAGTATCCATCCACCAAAGCTCCCGCACCAATATCCCCTGGGCTTCAGGGCCAGTTTACTCTCACTTTACAGACCTATTTCTAACACGCTCGACTGACTGGCTTCCTTGACTATAGCCAATTTAAAACAATAAATAGGAAGAAGAGGAGGGATGCTGTCAAAATTAGCCATTGACAGTGGCAGAAAATGCGACAAGAGGATGTACAAAAATATACACGAAATCCCAAAGCCAAGTATTTGGGGGCCATCTAGCTTAGGGCAAACCATCCTGCCCTTCAAGGGCATCATTGTCCAATGAAAAGCTTTAAGATGGCAGTTGCCATCATCATTATTAGCAAGTGCCTGGTATACACTAGGTGTCAGTGATTATGTGCCAGACACATTTTGGAAAGTTTTCCAACAAAAAAGGATAGAAAAAATTTTTTAATTTTGGTTCTTTGGTCATGTGGAAAAATCTGATATTCATTCCTCACTGATGGTGGATAATTGAGACTCTGCTGTTTTTCCTTTCACTTGAACAAAACTTCCTCTTTTAATTCTTCAACTTCCTCTTTTAATTCTTCATATTCTAATGATCAAAAAGCTTCATGATTTGACTGACTTATTCCACGAGCTCTGGACTTGGGAATTCATGGGCAGATTTCAGGGGTTACGTAAACCCCTGACGTCTGTTTCAGTGATGAGTACAATTCTATGTCAAATGCCATATGTTAGAATGATCTGTGCAATTTTTCTAGGGAGATGGTCTATGGTTTCCATCAGATTCCTTCCAAGGCAATTAAGAAGTCTTGATTTAAATCATTATTTCCTCCTGGCCATTGTCTTTCTAGACTCAAGAAACAGCAGCAGCTTTGGATTTAAAAGTCTGTGCCCTCAACAGACACATGAAAAAGTGCTCAACATCACTTGGCATCAGGGAAATACAAATCAAAACCATAGTGAGATACCACCTCACACCAGTCAGAATCGCTAAAATTAAGTCAGGAAATGACAGATGTTCACGAGGATGTGGAGAAAGGGGAACCCTCCTACACTGTTGGTGGGAATGCAAACTGGTGCAGCCGCTCTGGAAAACAGTATGGAGATTCCTCAAAAAGTTGAAAATAGAGCTACCCTACAACCCAGCAATTGCACTACTGGGTATTTAGCCTAATGATACAAATGTAGTGATCCGAAGGGGCACGTGCACCTGAATGTTTACAGCAGCAATGTCCACAACAGCCAAACTATGGAAAGAATCTAGATGTCCATCAACAGATGAATGGATAAAGAAGATGTGGTATATATATACAATGGAATACTATGCAGCCATCAAGAAAAACGAAATCTTGCCATTTGTAATGATGTGGATGGAACTAGAGGATATTATGCTAAGCGAAATAAGTCAATCAGAGAAAGACAATTATCATAGAGTCTCTCTGATATGAAGAATTTGAGAGGCAGAGAGGGGGTCGTGGGCGGTAGGGAGGGAAAAAAGTGAAAACAAGATGGGATCAGGAGGGAGATAAACCATGAGACGCTCAATCTCACGAAGCAAGCTAAGGATGGCTGGGGGGTGGGGGGGAGGGGAGCTGGGTTATGGACGTGGGGGAGGGTATGTGCTATGGTGAGCGCTGTGAAATGTGTAAACCTGATGATTCACAGACCTGTACCCATGGGGCAAATAATACATTATATGTTAAAAAAAATAAAAGTCTGTGGCCTTGAGACAGTGACTCTGCCCCTCTGCTTCCAGATTTGGAAAATGAAGACACCAAACCTGTGGGATTGCTGGAAGGGCTAAGTAAGAAAACGTACTTGAAAACACCTAAGGCACTAACCAGCACACCTACTGCCATTAGTATTAAGAATTCTATTCAGATGCAGGTGACTCTGCCTCCTATTAAAACCTGTTCCAAGATGTGGTGCTCAAAATAGGAAGAACTGGAAGAACTTCAAATGTTGACAGAACATATTTTATATAACAGAAAGACAGTGCTACTTTGTTCTTACTCGCTTCTGGAAGAGACTTGAATTTTGTATACTTCCACTTCTACAAACTTTTATTAGCTTAATACCATCAGGGAATGGCCAATCTCTCTGAGAAATCTCCTGTGTTTCTGTGGCAGAGAGATGGAAGACATGTAACTTGAATCCCAGTTCTGTCTCTTACTGATTATGCGTCCTTAACAAAAGAATTCTGCTATATTCACTTAACAAGTGGGGCTAATAATACCCAGGTCATTGGGATCTTGGGAGCATTAAATGAGATGGTACCTATAAAATGTTCACAGTGCCTGACGTATAGTAAACAAGGATTAGCTACTATATTCATTAACATGCTTATTAGCAAGTGTAAGCAGTAGGCGGTGCCACTACTTCTCTTCCGTCACAGCCAGCCAGACCAGCCCTGAACTCTTGCTTACCTGGAGCATGCTATGGTTCATCTGGTACCGCAGGATGGCTTCACAGAGGTTCCAAAATGTGTATTCTGGCCATAGAATGGGTTGGAACACCAAGCAGGAGTGGGAAGTCTGGGAAAGCAGGGGGAAGGAAGACGGGATAGTTTAGTAGCATGCTGTTGGAACATATTCCTGGTTCAGGCTTCCAAAGAAGGAGCAGGCTAGGCATGACCCAGGGGCCCAGAGATGAGAGGGCCTAGGCATCCTGAGCTGCAGCTACCGCCGCTGCCAGCCCCGAAGTCCCTTGGGGAGTCCCACGGGGAGGGGTCATCTGAGGCACCTGTGTGCAGCAAGGCAGAACTGCAGCAAGACTAGATCAACATTCCCACCGGGATTTTTCTAAGAGCCAATTTTAGGACTATGAAATAACATCTGGATTATGTTATTGGCTCTTGGCCCTCAGAGCTCATCTGGGAGACATGTCGTCTGATAAAAGTCAGCAATGAACAAATGGTAGCTGGGGCTGTTACTTTTAAGTACAGTAGGGCACAGTGGCGAAGAGCTTGGGCTTTGGGGCCAGACTACCTGACTTTGGATCGTGGCTCCACCATTTACCATCCATGTGACCTGAGGCAAGTTACTTAACCTCTCTGGGCCTCAGTTTCCTCAACTGTAAAACTGGGTAATAAGAATACCTGTTTTTTAAGGTGCAATGAAAATTAAGATAATGTATAAAAGCAATCAGACTGCAAGCTGGGCGAACCCTAATAATAATCACTAATGTAAGAACTCCTTTTGGAACATTCTCGACAGCCACGGCTCGATACCTTTAGTAGTGAGGAATTCAGTGCCTCGAAAGGTCTGACTTTAGTTGTCTCATAGCTTGTTCCGCCAAACCAATGTCACCTTCCCTGGAACTTCTACCAGAGTCTCAGGTCTTTTCTCTGGAACAGTTGTCTTTCTTCTTCAAAGTGACATTTTTCGAATATTTGAAGGCAAGATTAGAGCTGCCTGTTATTTCTGCCCAAGGTTGTCATGACTTGTTGTTTGCCTTTGCCAACAAACGATATATTTTAAGGCAGCGGGGATTATCTCTGACTTGGTCATTGCCATATTCCCAGCACACCAAAGGAGGAACTCAGTATTTTTTCCTGAGAATAAATTTTCACCATACCTCCCTTTTCCAGACCATTATCCTTCACTCATTCCTTACGTGGCATGAGTTCCAGATTCCTTGCTATCCAGGTTGGCTGCTTCTGCTAAGTCCTCCAGTTTACCAATGCAGTCTTTTAAAACTCAGTGCCCAGAAGTAAACTTCCCAGACACAATCTGACCAGCAAAGCAGGCCACTAAACCATAACCTGCACGTTATTTTTTTTCAATATAGCCAAAGACCAGAAGTATCTTCAGTAGCTAAATGTTTTAAGACTACGGTTAAAATTAAAATTTCTGGAACTTTCTTCAAAGCAGAGTCTTTCCAACCTCTCCTTGAATGGTCACGTGCTACTTAGGGGCCAAGTTAACAGATGATGGAGATTTTCAAGCAAAGGCGAACTTATTTAGCTATGAGCTTTCAGGGAACCACTTACACAGGGGTGAGCTGAAAGGCAGCAGCAGGCCCCTACGAAAGAGTCTGCATATAGTTTCTATCCCTTGTGGACTGTGCTTGCATAGACACGGCTGCTTCATCTGCAGGAGAGAGACCTGTGACTGAAGGCCAGGTTCTAGCCCAGAGGGGCTGGGGTACCCAGCAGATTAACGGAGCATAAGCAGCAGCTTATGCTTACGGACATGAGGCAGAAGTCCGGTGCTTTGAACAGGGGCACAAGTGAGGTTTTCACCACACGGGGATAGCCTTGATTTTCCTCTAGGCACTGCAGAGAGCAAGAACCGCACAGCCTGGCAGGGCCAGGGACGGAAAAGGAAGGGACAGCAAATGTTACCTGGACATACTTCTCCAGATTCCTGCCCCCCACCCCCGCCCCAGTTCTCTGGTGCCAGCACGGCTACGAGCGGGGATGAGCCCTACTAAATCCATCCTGTGGGTGCAATCGCAGGTTTCAGGCTGACACAAACACAACAGTAGTGGCAAACTACTTACCTGCCAGAGCAAGAAGTCACTGAGCCTCACTTCCCCAGAAGTCCGTATCAAGATGTCGGGATGTGGAGAGTGGTTGGTATAGAGGCACTTATCGAGCAGAGACTCGGAGACATCACTAAGGCGAGTGGGGAAGAGATAAAGGTAAGCACACATCTCTTTTCGGGTTATTCTCATGGTGAACTCATACGTAAGGTTTCCCAGTTTCTAGAACACCATTAGCCAATATAGGCGGAGGCTCTAAATGCTCAAGTGAATGTATGATTTTAGTCCTCACAACCACATGAGGTATTTCGATCCTCATGTTATACATAAGGAAACAGACTCAGAGAAGATAAATACCTTGCCCAAAGTCATTTCACTGCAGAACTAAAACCAGATGCACCCACTAGAATGTGTACTTCACTTAAAACATCTTGTTTTTTAAAATGCATACATCTGGGGCTCGTGGGTGGCTCAGTCAGTTAAGAGTCTAACTGCAGCTCAGGTCATGATCTCAGGGTCCTCCGATGGAGCCCCGAGTTGGGCTCTGCGCTCAGTGAAGAATATGCTTCCCCTGCTCCTTCTCTCTCTGCCCCTCCCCTGCTCATTGGCATACATACACACTCTCTTACAAATAAATAAAATCTTAAAATAAGTAAAATAAAATGCATATATCTGACCCTGCAATTTGATACAATACTAATGCAACTATTTTTAATAAAGATAAATCTAAATGCACTGATTGGGAAAGATCAGAGCTAATATTAAATGAAAAAAAAAAATCTTTGGAAAATATGCAGTGCAGGGGCGCCTGGTCAGTTGTGTCCCGCTCCTGATTTTGGCTCAGGTCATGATCTCAGGGTCATGTGATCAAGGTCCGTTTTGGGCTCCACGACAGGCATGGTTAAGCTTGCTTAAGATTCTCTCTCGCCGGGCACCTGGGCGGCTCAGGTAGTTAAGAGACTGTCTTTGGCTCAGGTCATGATCCTGGAGTCCCGGGATTGAGTCCTGCATTGTGGGGAGTCTGCTTCTCCCTCTGACCTTCTCCCCTCTCATGCTCTCTCTCACTCTCCTCAAATAAATAAAATCTTTAAAAAAAAGAAAAGATTCTTGCCTTCTTCCTCTGCCCCACAACGACGAAAGGAAAGGGGAGGGGAGGGGAGGGGAGGGCAGGGGAGGAGGGGAGGGGAGAGGAGAGGAGAGGAGAGGAGAGGAGAGGAGAGGAGAGGAAATATAGAGTACAGGGGTGCCTGGGTGGCTCAGGCAGTTAAACACCTGACTTCGGCTCAGGTCATGATCCCAGGGTCCTAAAATCAAGCCCTGCATTGGGATCGCTTCTCAGTGGGGAGTCTCCTTCTCCCTCTGTTCTTCCCCCATGTGTGCACACTTTCACTCTTTCAAAAATAAATAAAAATTTAAAACATAAAAATAGAAAATGGATAAAGAACAAAATTTAGAAAGACATACACCATATTCTAAATGGTGATTACTTCTGGAAGGTTGGATAAGAAGGAAAGACTATCTCTTTTTTACTTTACGTAGTTCTGTTATTGTTTGAATGTATTATAAAGAACATTTTTTTAGGAGTGCCTGGGTGGCTTAGTTGGTTAAGCGTCTGCCTTTGACACAGGTCATCATCCCAGCGTCCTGGGATCGAGTCCTGCATCAGGCTTCCTGCTCTGCGAGGAGCCTGCTACTCCCTCTGCCCCTCTCTGTTTCTCATGAATAAATAAATGAAATAACTTTTTAAAAAGAACCTTTTAAAGAGCTTTATTATTTGAGAGAGGGAGTGAGAGTGTGTGTATGCACAGGGTGGGGAAGGGTAGCAGGAAAGGGGGAGAGAAAATCTCAAGCAGACTCCTGGTGAGCACAGAGCTTGACCTGGAGCTCAATCCCAGGACCCCAAGATCATGACCTGAGCTGAAGTCAAGAGTCAGCTGCTTAACTGACTGAGCCATCCAGGTGTCCCTAAAGAACATTTTAAGAAACTTTGAAGTCATACAGACCTTGCAACGCTGCAAAAAATCCATATTACTTAGGATTTTAAAAAACACCAAAATGATCAGCCCTCCCATGTCTGTTAAGAGCTACTTTCCTAAGCAAACGGACATTTAGAAAGGAGATGGAATGGAGGAAGGATGGACACTGCCACCACTTATCTAAAGTAACACACTCCTGTCCATGGAAAGAAGGCATTTGCAAGGCCGGTTGTCTGCTGGGTCTAAGAACCCTGTTTACCTGCCCTGCCGAGTACCAAGAAGCAGAATTTGGAATCTGTAAGTGGTCTGACTTGCATCTTGGGAGGGACCTAGAAGATAAAATTTCTTGGTGGGAACATTCTTCCAGGAGCACAGCTAAAAAAGTAGAAAGATCTGGGCTGTCTTTTTTTGTTTTAAGATTTATTTATTTATTTGAGAGAGAGAGAGCGCGCGCGTGTGAGCGTACAAGCTGCGGGAGGGGCAGAGGGAGAGGGAGAGAATCTCAAGCAGACTCCCTACTGAGTGCGGAGCCCAACTTGGGGCTCAGTCTCATGACCCTGAGAGATCATGCTCTGAGCTGAAACCAACACCTGGACACTCAACTGACTGAGCCACCCAGGCGCCCCTGGGCTGAGTGTTTAAAATGAGACTCCATTAACCACCTGTGTGCCTTTGGGTCCTCTTTTTGCAAATCACAGAGGGAGTTTTATTTTTTGTGCCATCACATGGGAAATAATTTCCACTTATGAATTGCAAGAAGAAGGGCTCTAGTTCAGATTTCCCTGAAAATCTGATAGTCTTATCTTAGCGGTATGGTCTTAATTCTCTAAGAAATCTAAGACCCTGTATAATAAACCTAATTTCTCAGCTCTCTTATCTTTGAAATGGGCACCTTTGTCCTATCTACTTATAGGTTACTGTGAAGGTCAAATCAAATGAAATAACAAGGGCGTCTGAGTGGCTCAGTTGATTAGGTATCCAACTCTTGATTTTGGCTCAGGTCATAATCTCAGGGTTGTGAGCCTGGCCCCGTGTCAGGCTCCATGCTGGTGCGGAGCCTGCTTTAGATCTCTCTCTCCCCCTGCCCACACCCCCTAAAAAAAAAGAACAAAAACAAATGCAGTAACAGATATGAGTGTACTTTAGGAAGTACTATAAAGTATTATGTAAATAAAGAAGAAGATATATTATTTCCAGTCCCACCACTTTGCTGTGTGACTTCAGATCCCCACTTAATCTCTCTGAGTTTCAAATGTGTCTGCAAAAGGTTTGTTCCAACTACTTCAGGCAGTGGGCAGAATTCTTATAGAAAACGAGGTAACTTTAGGTGGTTGGGAGGAGGTAAAATCAACAAAATGAAAAGAGAACATCTGTGCTATGGCCAAAAAACCTCATCGTTGCATGGCATTAACTAGCTACATGAAGACTTTAAAGAAATAATTTTTTTAAAGATTTTATTTATTTGTCAGATCGAGAGAGAGGGAGAGCACAAGCAAGGGGAGCAACAGGCAAAGGGAGAAGCAGGCTTCCTGCTGAGCAGGGAGCCCAATGTGGGACTCGATCCCAGGACCCTGGGATCATGACCTGAAATGAAGGCAGACACTTAACCGACTGAGCCATCCAGGCATCTCTTTTTCTTTTTTTCTTCTTTTAAAAGATTTTATTTATTTAGTTGACAGAGAGAGATCACAAGTAGGCAGAGAGGCAGGCGGCGGGGGTTGGGGGGGGGGCGGCGCAGGCTCCTTGCTGAGCAGAGAGCCCGATGTGGGGCTCGATCCCAGGACCCTGAGATCATGACCTGAGCCGAAGGCAGAGGCTTTAACCCACTGAGCCACCCAGGTGCCCCCTCTTTTTTTTTTTTTAAGTAATCTCTACATCCAAACTGGGGCTGGAACCCACAACCCCAAGATCAAGAGTCTCATGCTCTACCGGCTCGGCCAGCCAGGTGCCCCAAGAAGTAATTTCTATTAAAGTAAAATACCAACTTCCACCTATAAAATCAAAGAAGTTTACAACTCTGGCAAGAAGAAGATGAAATGGACACACCCAGATCCTGAGGTAACAACGCAAAATGCTGATAAGAGTTAAGTTTAGAGACTTCCTTGTAGCATTATTTGTAGTAATGAAAAATTAAAAACAGCCTACAGAACCAACAGCTTGAAAGATTAAGTCAGTTAAAGTAAGATATATTCTGCAGCCATTAGAAATAACGATACAACAAAGTATTAAAAACACGAGGCACAGAAAAGTGCTCGTGTTACAACATCAAGTGAAGAAAAGCATGATGCAGGTTGTAAAGCGTTCACGGTGTGGTTTCTTCTGTTATAAATATTTATGTTATTACTGGATTTGTGTTTTAAAAAGATGACTCTGGAAAAAAAAAAAAAAAGATGACTCTGGATGAACTTCGGGCCACAACTGATCACTGCTTCCGTCACACCAGCTCGTGCCCTGTGCATCCATCAGTGTGGTACCCAGCAGCACAGGTGACTTACGTGCGTACCTGAGCCAGACTGGGAGCTGCCTGAGGGCAAGCCCCACGACTTGCACAGCCCTGTGTTCCTGCCCTTCTAGCACGGCACCTTCTTGGGACAGGGAAAGACTTGCTACGTGTCTGAATAAATGAGTGAGTGAATCACTGAAAACAGATCTCAGAAACAAATACATGTTGCTTTTCTGAATGTGAGGAGCTTACAGGCTAAAAAAGTTTTTGATAATGTACTTGCAAACAACCTCGAACCTAAACACAGGTAATAGACATGGTCACAGCTTGATGGAAAAAAATCAACTCAGTTGATTAAACATACTCACACATATTTAAGCAAACAGGAAGACCTAGAAAGACATACTTAAAGTGTTACCAGGAGTGTTGCTGATCCTGGAAGATCTAAATTTTCATCTTTTTACATCCAGTAGTTTGTAAATCCTCTCTGATGAACATGTATGACCTTTATAAAAGTATGTGCATATTAGGGCTCCCATCAGCCCAGTCCGAGCAGAACAGTAACCTTTTTCAGCCTGCAGCCTCCTTCCCTGGTGACCCTGACCCACCCACGCTGTATCCATCTGCTTGACTAATCCCATGTGGGCAAGTTCCTAAGCCACGCAAGGCGAAGAAATTGAATATGGAAAAACTTCCTGGGCAAGAAGGAGAAGATAAAGGTCATTGGTTGTCGCTGTGGTATGAGTATCAAGAACACTGAACTAAGAGGCACGATTGGAGTGCTAGTCCTAGGCACGGACACACACACATCTACTGGTTAAAAGCTTGCTTTCTTTTCAGCATAAACATTTGTCTCTTTAAATGAAACATTAACCAGAAAGCACAGTAATATTGTCAACAACTATGAAATCACCCCACAGGTCAAGAATCAGAAAATCACAATAACCCGCATCTACTCACACAACCCTCCTCCGTCTCTCATCTTCCTGCCTGCCGCCCGCACTGACTTAACCAGCATCTTACTTTCTTCCCCAACCGTTCATGTTCAATCCACAGCTTAACTGACCTCCCTACAGCCTTTGACACTGTTGCGCTCACCAATGCCCGCAACCAACCAACCTGCACCAGCAAATTCCCTCTTCTCTCCCGGCTTCCGTAATACTGACTGCCTGGCTTTCTTCCTGCCTTTCTGGTTGGCCACCCTCTTGTTCCTTAAGGCTCGTTCTCCTCTACTCCACATAACACACCTTCTTCCCAGACCGGGCCCATCAGGGCCTCTCCATTTTATCTATTTCATGACACTCGCTGCAGTCTACTTGACCTCTTCCTCCTCCACCACCACCACGCAGGCTCCATTCCAGGTAATCTCGACCTGAGTCATCCCAACGGCCTTCCTGTAACCGACAACCACATTGCTACTGCCTCTTTCCCTGGTTACTGCTTTTTCTTCCTTCTCTGGCCACTTAGTGTTTCCTTGGCAAAGCCTTCCCTACCCGGTCGACTCCTCTTACTATAAATTCTTGTTGTACCACGCGCCGATGCTCTTATAGCATCAATCACCATTACGACTGCACGTCAATGTGTATGATGTTGATTACGGTCTGCTTCCTTTACCGGAGCTCCCTGAGCACAGGAAACATGTACTTTTATTTTTACCACTGTACCCTCGCTGTACAACAGTGTGCTTGGCCTTTATGTGGCACTTCAGAAACACTTGTTAAGTGAATAAATGACTAATTGAATGACTGAACTACATGGCACAGAAAGATCACCCAGCTGTCGGAGAGGAAAAGGGTTTACAGAATAGCCTTAAAAACAGTCTCCTTGGGGCGCCTGGGTGGCTTAGTGGGTTAAAGCCTCTGCCTTCAGCTCAGGTCATGATCTCAGGGTCCTGGGATAGAGCCCCGCATCGTGCTCTCTGCTCAGCAGGGAGCCTGCTTCCCCCTCTCCCTCTGCCTGCCTCTCTGCCAGCTTGTGATCTCTCCCTCTCTCTGTCAAATAAATAAATAAAATCTTAAAAACAAACAAAAAAAACCACTCTCCTTTTCTGCTTTATCTAATTCCATTCTCACTGAGCAACTTTCTGATTTTATTTAGTTTCCCAGGTAAATCTAATTATACCCAAGAAGGGAATCAGACAAATTCCTGAGTCCCAAGGTCCTAGGTGACAGAGGAAAAGGACAGGCACTCTGGAATCAGACAGCTCTAGAGACGAGTCAGCTCTGGTGCTCGCTAGCAGAATAGCCTGGGAAAAGCCACTCTAACGCTCAGCTCAGTTTTCTCATCCAGAAAGTGGAGAAAACACCGGAACCTCTCACACATGAGATCAATGACTGAATGAAGTACAGAACATAACACATTGCCTGGGTTATTTTTGCTGTTATTTTACTCTTGCTACTATTAATTTATTAATATTATTACCAAATGTTACACTAACATAAACAGGAAGGGACTGAGGGGCTACATGGCTTCCAAAGTCTCTCCTGCTCTAATAGTTAGGATTCGACATGCTGCTTGGGATGAACAATTTTCTTTTTGAAAAATACCTGAATCTTGCATGAAACTGTAAAATGAAGAGACCTAAAGGGACTACACCCCACACAAGCATTTCTGAAAAATCATTCGAGGAAAAACACTGCCAAAGGGCCAGGAAGACATCTTTTTTTTAAAAAAGATTTTATTTACTTATTTATTTTTAAAAAGATTTTACTTTTAAAGCAATCTCGACATCTAATGTAGGGCTTAAACTCATGACCCCGAGATCAAGAGTCACATGCTCCACTGACTGAGAGCCAGGTGCCCCATGGAGGACATTTTTTTTTTTTTAAGACATTATTTATTTGAGAGAAAGAGAGAATGTACATGAGGAGAGGGAGAGGGGGAGAAGATGACTCCCTGCTGAGCATGGAGCCCGATATGGGCCTCAATCCCAAGACCCCGAGATCACAATCTAAGACAAAATCAGACACTCAACTGACTGAGCCACCCAAGTACCCTGGGGGCCATCTTTTTTTAAAAAAAATTTAGAGGCATCTGGGTGGCTCAGTTGATGAGGTGTCTGCCTTTGGCTCAGGTCGTGATCTGGCCGTCCTGGGATGAGGCCCCGCATTGGGGTCCCTGCTCAGCTAGGGGTCTGCTTCCCCCCCTCCCTCTTGTTCATTCTCTCTCTCTCTCAAATAAATATTTAAAAATCATTAAAAAAAAATTTTTTTTTAATTCCAGAGGCACCTGGCTGGCTCAGTCAGTGGAGCAGGCGACTCTTGATCTCAGGGTCATGAGTTCGAGCCCTACATTAGGTGTAGACTTACTTAAAAATAAAATCTTAGGGCACCTGGGTGGCTCAGTGGGTTAAAGCCTCTGCCTTCGGCTTAGGTCATGATCTCAGGGTCCTGGGATCGAGCCCCACATCAGGCTCTCTGCTCAGCAGGGCGCCTGCTTCCCCCTCTCCCTCTGCCTGCCTCTCTGCCTACTTGTGATCTCTATGTCGGATAAATAAATAAAATCTTAAAATAAATAAATAAAATAAAATCTTTTTAAAAATTAACTCCAATATAGTTAACATAGAGTGTTATATTAGTTTTGGGTGTAAGGACATCATTTTTTAGTGAATGCCACAGCTTTGCTACCTCCTACACCATTTTTCTGGCGCTTCCTGGGTTCCGGTGAAAACAAATTCTGAAGCAGCCTATGATAAGCCTATCCTAAGCTCTATGGGGGGAGGGTCATGCCCTACATCTGTCTACAGGCATCCCTGATTTGACTTCCAGCCCAAGGACACGGCTTAGGAGGGGCACGCCTGGCTTCCCTATTGGTTACCATGCTAAACAAGTAGGGATACCTGGGATCCAGCAGGCCTTGCTCCACTCCCCAGGCCATCTCTCTCACAGCATTACTGATCTCATGACGGGATGTGTAAGCAAAGCAGACATTGAGGAAACACCTGAGAAGGGAAGAAGAGAATAATTTACCAGAGGACAGGGACTAAGGACTAAAGTCATCGCCTACAGAGTAATGCTTTCCTGGAAGAACACACACACGCCAAAGGCCAACCGTGAATATCTCTGAAAGGTGAGATTATGAATTCTTTGCGTGTTCCAACTTTTCTTAGAATAAACATGTTATTAGTTTTGTAATAAGACGAACACTAAATGACCCTTTTACCCTCTAACCCTCTCTCCTTCTATTGCCAACCAGCTTTCAGAGCACATAAATTTGCTATGACACTAGTACAAGCAAAGTAGAAGAGAAAGGAAATGTGATGCAATCGAGTCCATTGCCAAACTCATCTTATATTCCAAAGGCACACCTAATGAAATTTGATTACTGAACTCTGGCTGCCTCTGCATCTGCATGACCTCCCAATGGCAACCTCTCCATGGGTTAAAGGAGTAGGATAGAAAAAGATTTTCCTGAAGGATGTGCCTTCAGAGACAGAGATATACTGTGGACAGAGACAGAATATATGATAATGTGGGGTATCAGACAGGTCCTGGAGAATTCTGACCCAGAGCTCAAGGCCACGTCCGAAGTTTATCCACCTTGTAACGCTCATTTCCACCCCAGCCCGTCAAGTAAAATACTGATAATAATGATTATTACGTAGACGTGCATATGTTAACATATGTATATGTATGTATGGTGGGGGGTAGGCACATTAAGGAGGAAGAAAACGGAAAACCGTGTGTAAGTTCGCACGCATCTGACAAGGTAGTAAGAACCATCTCTGGGCTGCCCTGCAGACGGAAGTCTCTAAGCAAAACCCAAATCCCTCCTGGCCTCTTGTACCACCAAATGCAGACCAAGAGAGGCCCAGCATGTCTCCCTGAAGCTGGCAGGGAATCAAAGACCGCTCTGAGCGGCTCAGGGGAAATGGGAGCACTTACTTGTTATAGTTCTTGGTGGTCTGCACCGCCTGTGCAATCAGCTCCTGGAGATCCAAGGGCAACAAATGCAGATCGCCCAGGACCCGGATACACACCCCGTGCTTCTGCAGTTTCTCCCTGATCAGGAAAAGGAGGCAGGGCTGGGACAGAGCGCCCATGGAGCTGGAGAATGGCTAACACTCAACTCCCAGTTCCTGAGCACTGCCCGGTGGGCAGTGTGGGCACTGTCCCGGGTGCAGTGTGTCACCGTGTCCCTGACGACTCTGACCCAAGTCCGCCACTTTCCCCATTCTACAGCAGATGGACGCTCAGACACGGAGGCAGACTACGGCCCAAGGTCAGACAGCCATCAAGGGCGGTATCAGAACGAAAAGCCACGTCTGGCTGATTTGAGAACCCGAACCCAAACTCTTTACGACACATCACACCGCTTCATGTGTCCTTGTTGGCAAGTTACGGTTGATGTATCCTCTCTTGTCGTGACAAGTGAATAAATTCAAGGGCAGGAGCTCTATTATTCGTTACTTCTGTACCTTCTGGTAAAAGATGTTACTAACAGCAACATCTCAGATTAATTTTATGTTTCCTAAGTGCCACACTTAGGTCTAAGTGCTTTACACACATCAATACGTTCCACCCTTATACCAACCTTTGAGGCAGACAACATTATCATTCCCCTCTTATAGACGAGGAAACTGAGGCACAGGGAAGCTGGGTAATTTGCTCAACGTAGGACAAGTGGTGAGTGGAAAGCTGAATTTGAACCTAGGGAGGCTGGTTCCAGGGCCCGTCCTCTCTATCATGGCATCTTGCTGCCTCCGCACAGTATTCCTAAACTGCACAGTGGACATGAATTCAGTTACCCAACCAGCTCCCGTCACCCGGGGACGCTATGAAGAAACTGAATGACAAGTGTTTGGAAAACGGCAACTTAATAACAAGGAGTATCTGTAGGGCAGGCGGGTCCTTGAGATCCCTCATCCAGACTGCAGGGCCGCATCCACAGCGGCTCCACTCCGTAACCCACATCGCTTTGTTTCCAGAGCGAAGCACGATCTAACCACCAGTTTTTGAAAATCCACCGAAGCTGTGATAGTAGACAAATGAATACTCGGATCAAGGCAAAACCAGAATGAAAAGAGCTAGATTCAAATCCTAGAGCCAGCACTTACTAGATGACCTTGTGTAACCACTTAGCCTCTCTGAGCTTCCGTTTCCCATACCCTGTGGACTGGAGGTAATAACCATTCCTGTCATACTCTCCACGCTGGCTTGTGTGGAGACAAGGTACCTGAAAGTGCTTCTTCTCAGACAACAGTCAGGTTACTTGAGCGAGGTCTTTAGGGAAGGAGAGGCAAAAGCCCTGGCAAGGAGTCAGGAGATCTGGGTTCCCAACCTGGTTCTGCCATGGGTTTGCTGTGTGACCATCGGTGTGCCGGGTGCTTCTATCCACTAGGGTTGTTTCCCAACTGATGAAACTGAACTAGTCCCACGGTTTTCCAACTTTCCTTTAGCCAAGGACTCGTTCTTCAAGTCACACATTAAACAGCAGTCCAGGGGCACCTGGGTGGCTCAGTCAGTAAAGTGTCTGCCTTCAGCTCAGGTCATGATCCCAGGTCCTGGGATTGAGCCCCTCGTCAGGCTCCCTGCTAGGCGGAGAGCCTGCTTCTCCCTCTGCCTCTGCCTGCCACTCCCCCTGCTTGTGCTCTTTTGTTCTGTCAAATAAATAAATGAAATCTTAAAAAAAAAACCACCAAAAAACCAGAAGCCTAATATACAAAATAGGTAAATGCCAACCAGCGCCCTGTGCCCCATTCCCTCTAGCTTCTTTGCACACCCACTCCTCAGAACTCTGAGGTTCTGCTGCACATTGTTGGAAAACAACTGATAACATTTCTCTTGTTCTGTCCAGAACTTTAGACCTTAAGACCATTTTCTCTACTGCTGACTGATTAGAGCAATCTCAGAGGCACCTCAACTGCCATGCATTTTGATCTCTCGGGAACTGAGCTGGAAAGATCTCGTCTGTCTTAACTCTGCCTGACAGCTGTGTGACCCCGGAGACACACCTCAACTTCTCTGGTTTCCACGTTCCTCCTCTCTACAACTAGGGTAATAATAATCTCTTTCTCACAGGATAATGTGAATATCAAATGAAAATACATGCCAGGCTTAGGGCCTGGCACACAGTATAAGCACTTTAAAAAGGTCGGATCAGTGTGACATACAGAAGATTTTGAATACCTGGAAAGTGCCCCCAATGCCTCCGGCCCGAGCCCTTGGGTGGGAACTCTGAGCCACACAGGCTGTTGGGGACCAGGAAGCTAGGTCTGTGGCCAAGTCTCATTATCCTATTATGAACAGAGATAAGCCTGGCTACCCTCCCCAACCCAAAACCCACTCTGGGACAGAAATGACAAAACTGTTCTAGGCCCAGCTCCACTGGTGCCCTAGGCTCTCTGTTCTCTCATCTTCTTGGGTCCTGGTACAGGGGAGAGCTGGGCAGGAAAGGGTTGTAATGAAGAGTCTGAAGCAGTCCTGGCTGGGGAGGTTTCCATACTTTGAAGCTAATAATATCCATCAAACTTCCTCTTTGTCCCTTTCCAGCCTTGCTCCCTAAGTTTACACTTAGTGACAGCTAAGAACAGTACTGAGTCTTCCCCATAAAGGCCTCATACATGTCATCCTGTCCCTTCCAAGAGAACATACAGGGCAGCATAATAGTGTTTTAGGATGATTACATGGCGGAAAAGGACTTTTCCAACATTTCTCTGATGCTACTCCCCTGAGCATAGTTTATTGGCTGTTGGTAGAAATCTAAAGTGGGATACTAATTAAGGGCTTTAATTCATTCTGGGCTGCTCTCTTGAAGCAGTAAAAGGTGAAGTGCAGAGAGTAGGAAGAGGCCCTATCTAATGGCTTTCAATTCCTGCTATAGGTTTTGCTTGAGGCTGGTTTTACTTGTCCTTGAATTCTGTGAAATACCTCTATATCATCAGCTAAACACCCACTTAAAAAAAAAAAAGGGAAGAAAAACTAGCTTGCCACAGATGCCATCGAAGAGATCTGACATGAAAAAGGTTTAGAGTTCCTTAAATAAGCCTGAGATAAGAGAGAGAGGATTGTGGTGTAAGAGCACACTCCCCCCTCCAATAAAATCTTACTGTTCTTCCATCAAGCGGCCGAACTTCTGCCGGGCCAGATCCATTAGCCCGTCTACCTCACTCTTGGAGCGTTTGAAGTTCTCAATGCTGAATGCGTAGACCGTCACCTCTAGGATGCCCAGGTTCAAACACCAGCGCAGGGTCTGAGAGGGAGAAGGCAAGCAGCTAGGGTACAAGGAAGAGCAGGGAGGCAAATAAGAGGTGCCTCTGCTCCGAGTCAGCATTGGAGGCGAGAGGCAGACTTCTCCACCCCAAACCAGGTAAAGTTAGGGTAACCCGGTGTTTCTGTTGCCATAACAAACCAAGTAAACAGAGAGCAACCACTTGAGAAACTGAAAAGCGTGACCCTGATGCGTACTGCTCAGCTGGTGCCATTGTGGTTTATCAGAAAGAACTCTTTACCGACAGAGTAAAGATCTAGGTTCCAGTCCCCCACTCCAACCGTGCACTTGCCATGTGACTGCAGGCAAATCATTTAACCTCTGTGGGCCTAACTCTCCTTATTAGTAAAACAGGAGCACTACCCATCACTCACAAGGTGGCTGAAGGACAATATAAAAAACACAAAGTGTTAGGGGCACCTGGTGGTTCAGCCAGTTAAGCGTCTGACCTCAGCTCAGGTCATGATCTTAGGGTCCTGGGGATGAGCCCCACGTCAGGCACCAACCTCAATGAGGAGTCTGCTTGTCCATCTCCCTCTGCTCCCTACCCCCCGCTCATTCTCCCCCCTCTTTAATAAATAAATAAAATCTTAAAAAAACAACAACAACAACAAACGCAAGGAATTACTACTCTCGGCGTGAGTTCATTTTTTCTGTCAGATTAAGAGGCTGGTAAGTTATAAGAATACAGGCATCGAGTACACAGTTGTACAGCATTTAAGTCTACAAAGGGTTTTCACATATATTATTTCATTCGATTCTCTGAACAACCTCTTGAGAATGACACTGCTGTCTTCGTGCCTACTTTACAGAGGAGAAAAACTGAGGCTTAAATAGTGGAAGAAATGTGTCAGAAGGCTACACCTCCACTGTATGAATCCATTACATAAGGTTCTAGAACAGCAAAAAACCTGATAGAAATCAGAACAGTGGTTGCCTCAAGAGGGGAAGAGGAGGTGGGACAGGGTTTGATTGGGAAGGGAGGGGCACAAGGGAACTTTCTGGAGAGATGGAAATGTTCTTTATCTTGACAGGGTATGGATTAGACAGGTAAATGCAATGGTCAAAAGAAAATGCACAAAAACGTGCAGTTCACCATATGAAATTATACCTCAATGAAAAAAGAAGTGACACTCATATTTAAAACCAGTCCTTTGGGGCTGCTCTAAGCCAGAACCACTAAAGGCAAAGAACTAACTAGAGCGGAGAATAACAGTGTTGAGATAGGGAGCCTGGAGGTTAAAGGTAGGGGACAGAAGACATTTAATCAGAACTGAACTTGAAGAAACAAAGCTGAAGAGAGCTGCCTTTCTAATCGCTTAAAAGACATACACACAACCCAATTCATTGCCGCCTGGGGAAAACTACCAGTGAGAACCTGACACTTGAATAGACTCAGGCTCCACAGACTACGGGGAAGCCACCTTTTGGCTGGCACATCTGGGGCGGAACCTACCACCGACCAGTCATTATAGCTGCTAATGAGAACAATGCCAACTTTTTGAGCACGTTCTGCCATATCTGTTGCCACATGCTCTTCATTGTGCCATTTTATTTCATCCTTACATCATCTCTGAAAGTAGAGATTATTGTTGTCCTCATTTCATTGATAAAGAAACGGAGGCAAAGGGAATCTGTTTAACTTGCTGCAGGTCACAGAGCCAGGAAGGGGCAGAGCAGGGGTGCCCACAAGTTCTGAGTGACTCCAGAGCTTAAGCTCCTAAGCATTGGGCAAAACTGCCTTTTACTTAGTCACAAAAGAGAAGCTGGGGTCAAAAACCCTCAAGTCCTCCTCAGGGTGTTCAACTGAGCCCCACATCCACTCATTCAAGGCAAAAAATATCATTGCCCTGCCATCAGGCTGTGTTCTTGTGCTGGGAAGCTGAGGGATGTCCAGACCGAATTCCCGTGCTTCTTAAAGTTAGCTTCACAACGACAGACTATATTCCGTTCTTACTGTCAAATTTAATGTTTTCCAATTTGCAACATGCATTAAAAGCATAAAATGCCCTCGACCAGTGATGACCTGGGTTGTCTGGCACTTCTCCCACTTTTAAGGCCTCAAACCAGGATAGGCAGTCACCCTACCTTTGCTCCAGAAATGTTACATCCAAGACTTTATTCTAAAATGGAACAATTTATAAGATTGGATAATGGAGAAGCACCTAAACGAATTATGTCAGATCCTAATAATAAAATATTCTATAGGCATTAAAACATATAGTTAGAAAAGCTACATATGAACCGAGAAAAAGATTTGCCAAAATACCCTGTAAAATAAGGTTACTAAAAATATATGTGTAATTTCACAAATGTTAAGTCATGTTAGAACATATTACAAGGACTGGGATGATGCACAGAAAACTATAAATTGCTGATTACTGAGGTGGTAAGAGAAGTCAATTTTGTTCTTATTTCTAATATTCTGTGAAGATTCACTATATAACTTAATCTCTGTTGATGTTGATATGAGACCTAAGCCGGCAGGCAAGCAACAAAACAAACAGCTATTTAAAAAACAAACAAACAAACAAAAACCCTCTCAAAACATAGTAAACTCAGGGCCTGATTTTGTAGCTATAGTCCAATTCTCCACAGACTGTTCCCGAGGGGTTGGGCCGCCCACACTCACCTCAGCCAGCTTGTTGAAGCCCTGTGAGTGGCCTTCCTGCCGCTCCACCTGGCACTTCCGGGCATACCGACGGTTTCCATCCATTATAAAGGCAATGTGTTTGGGCATTGGGCCCGCCTGTGAAGTAAGAAGACAAATGATGTACACAGGGAGACACTAAACCCCAGACTTGAGTTAGATGATAAACCCCCATGGGGACGGAAACTGGGTATTTTGAGCTGCTGGCTCAATAAATCGGTATTAAGCGCTTTTACCTATTAATATATATTCATTTATATTGAGCACTTACTACATGCCAAGTATGATACTAGGCTTTTTATACTTCATCTCAGTTTTTACTTCATATAAACCTATAAAGTAAATAGTATTAGCTTCATTTCATAGGTGAAAATACAGGCTCAGAGAGGTCAAGTGACTTGCACAAGACACACAGCTAAGAAAAGTTGAAGTGGTTATTCAAATTGAGGTCTGTATGCTTTCAGAGTTCATCTTTTAACCATATGTGCTCAACCACCACTTTGGTTTCATGTCTCCCCCTGAAAGGCACAGGAATAATATTGATGGCTATGGTCCAGGGGCAAGGGTATCCTCCACAGAAAAGAGGAATCCACTCTATCCAACCGCTGGCACACAGGAATGGGGGCCCAATGTTGTTGCTCTTCTAATTACACATGAGAAGCCAAACACTGAGATTTTTAACAATGTAAGGAGGCATTTCAAAGCAAACAAAAAAGACAACTTGGGGACCCAGTAAAATGTTTTATCCGGTTTAGGGCAGCCTTTTGTTGACTATCACAGCAAAAATACAGTCCTTAGCCTAATTTCCCTCACTGAAGGGCCTTGTCACTGACTGCTTCCTCCACACCTCTCCAACATTTGTAGCTTTTGGCCTCCACGTGTAGTCTTGAAAAAAGAAAAATTCCAGTCAAGTCATGCAGCTTGTTCTTCCTAACACAGGACTGCAGTGGTTCCCTGAGAAGATGCTTTCTATTTCCTGGCCTGCCAGAGATCACTGGGCATTTGTATATGAATGTGTGTGCGGGGTGGGGTATAAGGCTTGCTGATTCATAAACTCACTGCTACACACTGCTTGACAGATTGTAGTTGAAAGACAAAACCAGGCTGAATGGCTTCAACCTCAAACCTATTCTATGCAGAAAATATAACATTGTTGAGAAAAGCAGAGGCAAAATTTGGGGAAGTAAGGGGTGTAGGAAATAAAATGACTGTAGTGTTCAAACAGCTGAAAACAGCCCCAATAACAGCAGTAACTAAGAACCACTAGACACTGTGCTGTTTTCCGTGTATGTTTCATTTCATCCTCAAAACAAACAAATATGAAGTTACATGGCTAATAAATGATAGACTGAGACTTTCATTCTGTTAGTCTGTCTCTAGAGCCCAAACTCTTAACCATTATGCTCTACTGCAACATCAAGGAAAGATTATTCTATCTAAATACAGAGAACAGTACAAGGAAAAATAGATTAAAGTTCCAAGTCAACAAATTTCAGCTCCCTATAAAGAAGACCTAACAATCTAGGTTGCTCAATGATATTGGGAGGTCCTGGGGTTCCTACAAATGTGAAAGTTAAGACAATAATCTGCCAGAAATGTAGACCTGGAAGTTAGCTTGGAATTCAAACACTCATTGGTTCCCTCGTTAAATTCCACCTAACATCATGTGTTAACTTTAATAACAGGTTTTGACACAAGATTACCCAGCTAACCAGGAGGTCAACTGGTACTCACCTTTATGATGTTGGCACAGAACCGTTCCCAAAGTGACAGCTCTCCTTCCTTGATCCATGACATAGCTCCTGCCCTGGCAGATGAGCCTGGAACAAGAAGACACCAGACAGGTAACCTTGGATAAACAAGAACGAGAATAAATCACCGGAGCTTGCAAACGCCTCGGATGACTTCGTGGGGATTTATCTGGACTGTGGAGAGTGGCTAGGTTTAGGATCCAAAGACACTGGTCTGCAATTCTTCACCACCCAGAGTTTGTAAGCCAATGAGACCTTCAGGGCAGAGGCCATTCCTTGGTTTTGGCTTGGTGGACTTTGCTGCTATCCCCTTTTCTTCCGCATCGGCACTGACTTTTCCTGAATATTCAAGTCCGCTTCCTGCCGAATCATAGTGCCTACATCCTGATCCCTCCCCGCTTCTTCTCCATCTTCCCCGAGACCGTTTCCCATTCTGCGCTGCAACACACTAATCTTTCAAGTGTCGCCTCCATCACCTCCAATCTCAGTATTCTCCAAATTACTTATTCCCTCACTCATCTCTTCCACTGTCCCCTCTGTTCCTCCCACAGCCGCCTCCCCGCCCAGTCTCCTCTCTCGCCTCTCGCCCACCGCTTGAACCCAGCACCTGCTCAGCTCGGCCCGCCGCCTTCCAACTGCTCCACTTCCTCACGACGTGGCGCTGAACGAACACGTCATCTTTGGGCGCTGGAAACCGCCCCCTCCATCACCCAATGGGCGGGGCTCCGCCCTGCGCCTGCGGGCTGGAAGGAGGGGCGGCGCTAGCGTTGCGGGCAACTTCGCACTCCCGGGAGCCGGAAAGGGAGGATGGAGGGAGGGAGAGGTGGAGAGAGACCGAGCGAGCGAGCGAACGAGCCGGCGCCGCGCTCACGTGACTGAGGGGGCGAAGGAGCTAGCTCCAGGCCAAGTGCTGGGGACCCGGCCGGGAAAGGCGGGGTCGAGATCACCTGGGGAAGCGGGGAGGTCTGTAGACCAATATCGGAGGCCTCGGGCAGGCTGCCATCCAGGGCAAGAATTAGGGGCTCCCCATGCCAGAAGCGCAAGGGCTTTTCAGTAGCTGGTCGGAGGTTAGGACTGTTGAGAAGTGGGGTTGGGCAGTATCCTGCAGGCTGGAAGGCCTGAGAAGGCGTTAGAGTCCTGGTTCGTCTTTTAAATTATGTATTTACTGCTTGCAGTTTTAGTGGATTTAATGGTTTGGTAACTTTCTAGCCCTAGTCAGTCTCACAGACGCACTTAATATCAATCCATTTTGTGCTGATATAAAGCACTTATATTTTAGGCTTTTCAGATTCGTAGAACCTGCCCAGAGCAACTCAAAATGGAGTTGAGGCTGGGAAGAGCTTTGCTCTAAGAATGACTAATGAAAGGCCATCAATTAACCCTGTTCGAAAAATCAAAGGCATTAAGCTCTGTAACCTCTAGGGAAAACTGTTGCAGGAACTTGAGGGTCTCACAAAAGAAACTAGAGTTCAATTTTCTCAAAATTAAGAAAAAAACCAACTTTACAGTTTCTAAAGAACCTTCTTGTAGTTTCTCACTTTGTAGTCTCATCAAGGAAACAAGGCAAGGAAGAGTTATTGCACTGGTTAACTCCCAGTTCACCATGTGTCTCATGAAAGGGTTACTTTTAACACACATGATCAAAGAAAGCCCTAGAGATGAGTAACCCACCCATGAATAGTCTTAAGCTTTTCCATCCTTCCTGCTTTGCATCCTGAGAATTAAGTTTCAGCCTAGCTGATCAATTTTGCAGGAAGACCATCCATGGTCAGCTTTGACTTTTGGTATGAAGTCTCTGGAATGGATGTATGAAACATCTTACCCTTGTCCTGCCATTTCTGTGCACTTTGTGTACTAGATGGCATGCCTCCAATCAATTTTTTTAAAATCCCCTCCCTTGTTGGGGGAGAACTACGACTAGGTGTTTTAAAATACAATGTTCATTAGAAGGCTCGCACACTTGGCCTCAAAGAAAATGTTAACGTTTTTGTATACCTAATCAGTGTTACTTCCTCTGGCCTCAATTTCCCTAGTTTCACATATTTTCCTCCCTGGGGTGCTACAGGGGCTAATTAATTAAGATTTGTAAAAGGCTTTGAGGAGCTGGGGAGAAAGTATTAAGGTCTCATGCCCCAAGCCATGGCCCCATCCTTTCATCCCAGCCAGTGGCACAGGCAACCCTATTCTTATGCATGCCAAGCTCCTAATCCCCTCTTGAATGTGGCAGCTTCGAAGAACAGGACAAGAGGCCTTAACTAGAAACAAAAATCCACCGTAATGAGGTGCTAAGAGGACTGAATTTTCAAGATTCATTTTTTTAACAAAATGGCTGAACAGGAAATGTAATGGTTCTTCCGTGACTTCTGAGTCCCAATCCAAGAAGGCAGGAATTATGGAAGAAAAAACAGCCTAAAGATCCAACAAGAGGACAGTTTCAGTACCAATAAGTTTTTATTTATTCATTGTATTTTCCCAGGGTAAAGAGAGAAGGGAAAAGGGTCAGCATGTGTGTTACAAAACAATAGCAAGTGGGAAAGGAATTACCCGGCACAGCAAAATCAACCATCAAATAAACACTCCCCAGAGAGGAGGTCACTAAAGCCCAAGGGGCTCAGTCTCCTGCAGTTCAGAAACGAGGGGAAAGGATCAGGGAAAGAACAGATAGGTAGGGCTTTCCTACCACCCCTCCCCCCATAAATTCAAAATTCAAGATTTCACACAAAGCTTTGGTTTCTAGCAGTAAACATGGAGTTACATTCGTCCGTCTCCTATTAAACAATCTTGTGGCCACTTTGACATAAGTTTCTTGCACCTGCATAAAAGTTCCTGAGTGACTTGGATATACATTCATCTTCCCTTTCTTGGTCTCCTGACCCTATTTTCTACATGGAAGGCCCCTACCCTTCATTGCTTTTGCTTCTCTCTACCCTAAGACTGGAGATTCAAGTAGGTTTATTCCAACCAAGTACAAGCATATTAATATGAATCACATCAAGGAATGGTCTTGGCACAGGAGATTGGGAACAAGGGAGGAAGTGTTCTTCGCTTCTTCCAGATGGAAATGTGTATGTGTGGGGGCCTTTTTTGGGGAGGGGAGATAGGAGGCGTAGGATAGGAGTCAAGTTTTTAGGATAGAACCTCTGGCCCAAAATAGGAAATACAGGAAGGGAACACAAAAGCAGGGCTGGTTCAAGCCTGCCACACTTTCAGAGGGGTCACCAAGCAATGTTCCAGATTCTTTTGCTGGTGCAGAACTTTTGTCAAAGATGCTTTGGCTATTTTTCTCAATACAAAAAGTTTGTAAACAATAAAACCCCAAAAGAACATGGAGAAGACCAACACATTCTATTTACACAAGCTAGGCCACCTAGCAATCACCCGATCTGCTATTCGTGAAGTCCTACGAAATCCAGACAAATACGTTAACTGGAGGGGGAGGGGGGGCAGCAAGCGGGGGAGACAAGAACCCAGGATCAGACACACGTCACCCAATGCGTTCTATTGCATTTGCCCCGTTTCAACACAGTGAGGTAGGTTTGTGGTGATGTCACAGCATGTAAATAAAACCTCTTCTCCTTTAGCTACCACGATACTAATCACTGCTACAGCAGGGCAGGGCACTGGCTCTGGGCACCTCGAAGAAGCCGTGGCTTACGGTCTCTCTGGAAGCCAACAAGAAAAGCCCAGAATTCATAAAGGTTAAGAAATTTAGCCTTTGCTTCATATACCCAACCCTGGGCAGCTCAAGATGGGTCCAGAGTTGTTATTCTTAAACCCAACTTTACCAACTTGTTGTAAAACACGCACGTGCACACACACACTCACACGCACACCCTGTGGTGCATGGTAGGCCTAGCCCCAATCCGGTAAAGGATGGATCTGGTATGTAAAGTGAGTCCTGTGCCCTGGGATTAGAAGTCTGGAACAGGAACCCTTTATTACGCATAGAGAACCCTCAGCTAATCTGGGCTTCCCCTCCGCACCTTTCAGCAGGTGCAGCCCCTCCTGATGCTACTTCCTGGACCATCTTTTCCTGTTCAGACCAATTTCCAATCTTCCAGTAGAAGGAGATCAAGTCATGGGGAAACGGAGTTAAAACCTAGTCTCCCACGGATCACTGGAGGTAGAGGGGTTTCAAGAGAACACTATGGCAGAAAAGCCAGCTCTAATTGCCAAAAATGAGGTAGTTCCATAGGCTGTGCACTCCAAATAGATGTTCTCCCTGGCGCTCAAACAGAAAACATTCCTGCTATGTAGACCTGGAGCTGCTGCCGACTTATCCCTGAGATCGCTCATGTACCTGAGAACACAGTGCAGGAATGAGGGCCTTAAGATTAAAATACACAAAAATACAAAACCAGAATATTTATATTACGAAAACAAAGTTAAAATGCACAAGATACGTCATTCGCACACAGCTAGTGCAGTTGGCATCCTGGAGAAAGTGGGGCCCAAGGTGCGCTTATCCATGGGAGCAAATAAATAAAATTCTATTGGCCCAGAATGGGGTGGGAGTCAGCTTAGGAGCAATAGGTCTGTGGCTGCTCCCCTAGCCATCCTGTGGCTACTGTCACAACCCACTGCTGGAGACGGTCCTCGGCACCCTATGTCCGGACAGCGGGTTATGAGACAAGATGTGGGAAAACCCTGTCTTACCCCCGAGAGCTCCCGCCCACAGAATGTAGTGGTTCGCGGGTTGGGCCCATCAATCTGGTCTCATGCTTCATCTCTACATTCTGGCAGGGGGAAAATTACTATTATATCTCCTTCTTCGAAAGCAAAACCATTTCGCTCTCCAGGCTACTTTCCGAAGCTAGAGATCTGGGGGTGGAGACTCAGATAAAACACACAGGGAGGGATTTTCTCCAGAACCCTCGAGAGCATTTGGATAGAGCATGGTTGGAGTTCATTGGCTTCACCCCTTCCCCCCTACCCTGCGCCAAGAGGGAAGAGGGGGTGATGCTGTGGACCCCGGCCTGAGATGCACGGCAGAGCCAGCTGCCCCCACCCGCCCAGCCCCCACTTTCTCCACTCTGCCAGATTGATGCCTGCTCCTCAAAACTTCCTGATCGCAAAAGAATTGCCCCCACCCACTATAGCTCAATTCTGGGCCTCTGGGAGCAGGGCAGGGCTATGGATCTCTTCTTCTTCTTCCTCCCGAAAGTAGGTGGGCTTTCCCTGTGAGCTGGGGGCCTGTTGGGCCTTCAGGGGACACGAGGCCACCATATGGCTGATGCTTTGGCAGAAGTGGCACTTCTTGGGCTGGGGTGGCAGCTTGCATTCCTTGGCATGGTGGTCTAGACCTCCACAGTTGTAGCACCTGGTACAGAGCAGGATGGGAAAGTTGAGAAAGGAGCGAGAACACAAGTCTACCTCTGAGTGAGGACACCTGGCCTCTGGTCAATTACTATATTCACTCCCCTTCCTGGAAACTCATTTCCCCACTTAGTAAAGAAAGAGTATGACCGTGACTGATCCCTCGAAGTTCTTCCCAAATCTGTAATTGTCTAGATGGTATCTTCAGATTCAGGTCAACCTGAAAATACTGAAATATCAATGGAAATCATGGACCCCAATTAGGAACTGCAATTTGGGAGATAGGTAAGATGCTACCTACCACTCTTTAGGAAACAGTACCCGTCATTCACTAAAAGTAGAGAAAATTAAAGGAGTCCAACTCTATGGTCTGCTCTAGGACAGAGTGAAGACAAGAGAAACCAGCCACTTGGGAGACATAGTGAAGAAGCAATAGGGACATACACCAGTTTGTCCCCATCACTTAAGACTTTCACATTCGTGGTCTTCCTTTGCTTCTAAAATAATCATGTGAGGCTAGCATCACTACCCCTTAGTAGCAATGGAGGCAAGAGCTCAGAGTAAAATTACTTGTCAAGTCAAAGAGCTAGGTCATCAAGTGCCCTTCTTACCTACAGCCCTTTCCCCATCTCCCACATCCCAAGGCAGAAACCCAAACCCCCCGATGTTGCTAGGGACCCCAGGCTTCATTTTGTCTTTGGCGTCCTGGTCCAAGAAAGGGGCTAGATCAGGAGAGCTCTCCCCCTTCAAGCTGCCTTCATACCTGTCTCCCTTTGATCTGCGCTTCTGCATGTTCTTCCCTTTGGGCCGCCTCTCACTCCCAATACAAAACACCCCACCAGGGCCGGTGACCCTGATCGATTCTAGGCCCTTAGCAGACTTCTTAAAGGTGAACTCCACTGCCTCACCCTCCTTCAGGCTCCGGAAGCCCTCCATGTGCAGCTTGCTCTGGGGAAGGGAAACATGGTAGAGTTTAATGTTAGTCTCCATTCTTACACCAAAAAACCGCATACACGCATTCTTGTAAGTTATGAAGAACAAGTGTGATAATACTTCCACGTTATCAGTAAAGAAACTGTCAACCCAAAGAGCCACCACAATTAAGAACAAGGGATCTGCTACACTAACAAAAAACCATCATTACATAAACAGGTGCCGTAACATTTTTGGTAGTCATTCTCATTTAAACTAAAATAGAACAGATGGAAAATTCTTAAATTTAGCATTCATAAGAAATCAACAAATAGGGACGCCTGCCTGGGTCAGTAGGTGGAATGTGTGGCTCTCAATCTTGGGGTCATAAGTTCAAGCCCCATGATGGGCGTAGGGATGAAAGGAAGGAAGGAAGGAAGGAAAAAGGAAGGGAGGGAGGGAGGAAGAGAGGAAGGGAAATCAACAAATATAAAATTAGAAAATATAACAGCCTTGTACACTTTAAAAAATATTGAGGTGTGGGGTGCCTGGGTGGCTCAGTCGTTGGGCGTCTGCCTTTGGCTCAGGTCATGATCCCGGGGTACTGGGATCGAGCCCCACATCGGGCTCCCTGCTCTGCAGGGGGCCTGCTTCTCCCTCCTCCTGCTTGTGTTACTCTCTCACAGGGTCTCTCTCTGTCAAATAAATAAATAAATAAAATCTTTAAAAAAAAAATACTGAGGTGTGAAAAACAAAGTTTCAATAAGTACAGAAACTGAACAATTAAGTGGGATGCACACTCCTGGATTGGGTCCTGGAACAGGGCAAAAAACCATTAGGACAACTCACAAAAATTACATATGGAATACATATTAAATGCCAAGGTTTTCATCTTTGTACTGAGATTATGAAAGAGAATGACCCTAGTTTCCAAGATACACACTGAAATATTTAGCAATGAAGGTGCCTGATGTAACTTATGATTAAGAAGGAGTCAAAACAGTATATCTGTACAATGAAGAATGACAAGACAAATGGGACAGAATATTAAGACTTGCTGAATCTGGGTAAAGATCCTATGGGGAGGTTTTAGTATTATTCTTGCAACCTTCATCCAAGTTTGGAATTCAATCAAAGTAATGTAACTGCAAGATCGAGGAAAAAGACAATGTGACCCAAGCAGATGGATCAGTTTATATGGATATGGATCAAGTTTATAAGGGAAAGTCCACTAAGAGATTCAAGTATATGTAGAGAAATCAAAAGGTCAAGAAAACAGTTCAAAACTGTGGAGAAAATAAAATCTTTAAAAAAAAAAAAAAGGGGGGGCGCCTGGGTGGCTCAGTTGGTTGAGCAACTGCCTTTGGCTCAGGTCATGATCCTGGAGTTCCGGGATCAAGTCCCACATCGGGCTCTCAGCTTTGTGGGGAGTCTGCTTCTCCTTCTGACCTTCTCTCCTCTCATGCTCTCGTTCTCTCTCTCTAAAATAAATAAATAAATAAAAATCTTTAAACGAAGAAAATTAGCTATCATTTTGGATATCCAGCCAGACTTCTACACTTTCTAGCACATGTATGCAAAATACATTCCAGAGGGTTTAAATATCAAAATGTTAAAAAAAAAAAAAGCCCTATAAAAGTCAAGAGAGATAGACTGATAAAACTACAAAGAGCGACTATACATCAGTAAGAAAAAAAAAATCACAGAATATTATGCCTAATGATATTCGAATTTCAAATGATATTTACCAAGAGGTAAATAAATCTGAATTATCTGACTTGGAAAGATGACCAGGTACTACTGGGTGAAAGGAAAAAAGATCTAGAATAACAGGGTCAGGAAGAACCCAGGGTTTCTGATTTAAAGCTCACAGCCTTGCCACTTAATACATCAAACAACAAGCCATTGGTGGAGGTGACCGCCTCTCCCATACCCTCCCCTGGACAGACTTCATGACAGCTCACTCCATTATAGTCAAACATCCAAAGAGTGTATCAAATGTCAACAAAGCGCAGTCATGGAAAGTAGGGTTCAGAGGAGCAAAAAGATCAGTGCACCCAGTCTTGGCTTGTGGGAGCATAATTATTTATGCTGTTACTTATGTAACATTATGCTACGCAGGTGGTGGTTGGTAGGAGGAATATTTCAAACTGGGACTTGGGTCTTAGGTGCAACATGCTTTTTGGCTAGATGGGATCCTCAAGTTATCCATTATTTACACTGTTTTAATTCAGATGGCATTGCTAAAGCAAAGTTCCACCGAAATCACTGATGAAGAGCCTAAGCTCTTCTGAGTGCTGGACAGGGTAGTTCGTGAAATGCTGACTTTACCAACTGTTGGCTGCATGACCTTAGTCCATCGTTCACCTCTGGCCCTCAGCTCCTTCAGAGACTGAGGCAAGAGGTAAGTTACCCACCTAAGCCTCTAATGAAGATTATGCGGGCATGGGGCCTCTGGGTGGCTCATTGGGTTAAAGCCTCTGCCTTCGGCTCAGGTCATGATCTCAGGGTCCCGGGATGGAGCCCCACATCAAGCTCTCTGCTCAGTGGGGAGCCTGCCTCCCCCTCTCTGCCTGCCTCTCTGCCTACTTGTGATCTCTCTGTCAAATAAATAAAATAAAATAAAAAAAATTATGTGGGCATGGAAACATCAAGAATGTGCTCAGGTAGTATTTCATGTATCATTATCTGTAACTTTTGTCCCCCCAGTTCTATCATAGGAATAGCCTCTCCCTTCCTCTCCCCATAGGAACAGCCTGGGACGTGAGGACCGCTCCCCTCCCCCAAGGTTGAAGTTAAGGAAGGGGCAGAGTGTTAAAGCAGGAAATAAAAACAATGCAGAAAGATGAAGGGCTCTTTCCCCTTTCCTGTTGCGCAGAAACCACCCTGATTTGAAGTTACATTCGACTTGTTTCTTATTCAGCTGGGACAAGCCAATCAGCCAGGAGGTCCAATCCCAGGTCTTCCCATTTGCCTAGTGGGCCCCAAGGCTGCGACACTCCCAGTTCCAGCTGTGATGGAGCAGATAAGTGATTAACAACAAGGGTTTAGAGTCTGGGGGGCCTGTTGTTCCCCTTTCTGCGCTGACCTACAAAATGGAGCAAATATTAATTTTACAAAAGGAGCTCTGAGGTTTTACGCATGAAGAGTAGTTAACACATAGCCCGCGCCCGTAAATCCTGGGTGGTCGACAATCATCATCAACACCTTCAGACTGGACCAGGGCAGGGTCACAGTGAGAAGCAAGTATCAAGAGCCTCAAAGTTTGAACTCTGGTTCTTATAACTGTGGAAACTCAAAAAAATCTCCAGCTACACCTCCTAGGCTTACTGGGAGAACCAGACAATACCAGTTGAGGCGACAGGAGACTGACTGGTCCTCTCAGGTCATCCACTCCCCATCACTGGAGGATCTGAGGTCTATTTAAGACTCTGAAACGTTAAAAAAAAAATAACCCCGCAGGCACCTTACCAGAGCCAGTCAAGATTCAGACTGGTGGTCTCTGGGGGAGGCTCCCTGCCCCCAGCCCGCCCCTTTCTACAACACATAGTTTGAATTCCTCTCTTATCAGATAGGTAATCACCGTGCAGCCCCACTGAGCTGGGCTCACAGGGCCTGCATCAGAAAGGAGCCTGAAATTCTTGCTCCCACCCCCACCCCACCCCCAACCACACACAAAGCAGGGCCCCGCCCCTCTCCCCATCCCCTCCAAAAAAGAAAAGGCCTGGGGGGGGGAGGGGCAAGGCTTGAACTCCCCCAATAGAGCCCAGCCCCAGGAAACAAAGAGTTGACACTGGTTGGTTCTGGTGGTCAGATTCCTGGAGTTCCAGAGGCTGCAGCTTCCCCCAACCACCCCCCCTCCAACCCCACATTCACCACATTCATCAGTTCCTTCCTCTCCACGTCGGGGTTATGGTCATGGAGAGAAATGGCGAGAGACCCAGTCAAGCCTGCTGGGCCTGCCAAAGTCACCGCCAGCAGCCATCCTTTCTTCTCCCCCACCTGCCATCCCAGTCTTCCAGGGACAGAACTACACAGGACCCCTGACCCCCAACCCTCGTTTACCTCTGGTCAAATCCTTTAAGTAGGAACCTGAATGACGGTTATTTATTCCGATCAATTATTTTAAAGGTTAGTGGGGGAGACAGGCTTCCTTCCCATCTTCCTTACCTAGTTTGTTCAAGGCAGTCGGGTGGGCAAGCTCCCAGGGGACCCACTGCACAGGGGAGGAGGGCACTTCTTTTGGGTGGCAGGGAAGGACGCAGGCCAGTTCAATATTCAGACCCTCTGCTTCCTTCTTAACACCTCACCACTATCTCCTCTAACCTTCTATTCACCAAACACTCCATCCCAGCACTGATCTGAGGCTTCAGCAGTTCACATAAAAGGAGTAAAAAGCACACTTGAGGTTCCCCGGAACTTGCTCTAGGAAGGTTGGACACACGCGGGTTTTTTTAACCATTTGTGAAAGCAGGCCATCCACTTCAGAACCAGCTCCAACAGTGCCCATGTATTTGTAGTCACATCGATCCTTTCTGCAGGAGTGGCAGGCAGAATTTCAAGGAAACTGGCTTTGGTCTCAGGGAGGCAAGCTTGAGTTCCTGGTTTTTCTGCAATGCTCAAAGCCATTCTAGCTCAAGACCGTCTAGCATGAGTCCCTCCCCTCAGTGCTAGACACGCAGCAGTCCCCAAATATTTGTGGAATAAACCAAGTTCTCCACTATCCAAAGTTGCTGATGTTTAACCATGCTTACTAGAAAGTAAGGCACGCTCTAAGCACTCACCCCTATACCAAGCCTGCCCCGTAGGCCTCAGCATGACCCCACGTTACAGCTGAGATCAGGGAAGCAGAGAAGGGAAGCATCTCGTTCCCCCCCAAATTCGGTGAGCCAAAGAGATGCTCTGATGGCAACTAGCCTGACCCTCCAGCCAGTGCTGTGTGGTATAATGCACATCACATATACATATTCTAGAACTTTCTGATGGCCGCCCAGAAGTAAAGGAAGCAGATCAAAGAAAGGACTCAGTCCTGAGATGTCATCATAGTCCTCCTACCTGAGCTTCATTCCTGAAGGTAGGGCTTGGTAGGGGCTAGGAAACCAACCGGTTCTACCAGAAGCAGTTTGTTTGATGACGTGGCAGGGAAGGTTGAGGAAAGAGATCCGTCCAGAACCAGAGGCTGCCAGCACACGGTCAGCCCCCACCTTGCACCTCTGCTCAGACACAGTTTGGACCCCCGCTCCTGCCTGGAGTTGTCCACCAGATGGTGCTGTTTAGCAGCCTGTCTGCATTAAAAGCAGGGCAGGAGAGTGAAGGAACAGCCAGGTTCCAGTTCCCAAAGTAGAAAGCTTTGACGAAACTTTCAAGGATAAGGAACTGACTTCTCACCAGGCCCCGTCCGCCCAAGAGGTGCAGAAGAAAGGGTCCTGGAGTTTTAAGCCAGAAACCCTGTTGTTTCGGTGCTCTTTACGGTTTACAAAAGCCACTTAACTCTTCTTGGACTTTGAGTTCCTGTCTGAATTAAATAACTCCAAGCTGAGATCATTTGAAATGGCTTTGTACACATTAGGTGCTATTTCTGAAAATTTTCTCCTCTTCCCCCACACCGCCTGACTCCAGACTTCATATAGATAGTAACTGTTACTCAGGCCTGCAGGAAGAAGGGAGGATGGGGCCTTTGCCTAGAGCAGTCCCCCCCCCACCCCCCAAAACAGGCAATTCTAGTAGGGCGGTTTGATTAGGAATGTTCAAGAAACAACCTTGCCCTGGGGAAAGTCACTAAAAACCACTTACCAGCTGAAAGGTGACAAGTTTCTCATATTGAAGGCTCACTCAGGATGGTAGCACAGCCTTTACTTGGGACACCGTCTACAAAGCATGTCTCTTCAGAAAGAGAAAGACTCGACAAGATCCGATAATGCTCAAACTAACCTCTACCAACTTCCTGAAAATCAGGGTGATTCACTTACTTTTTAAAAATCTGATTTGTCCAGTTATGATGAAAAACTAAAGAATGACCAAACCTGTGGCTTCCAGTCCACAAGCAAAAACTAGAGGGTCCCATCTGGGTTTCTGTGACATTCACGCCACCAACTTTCACGGTGTATCTCAGAGCCCAGTCCTATTTCAGACCTCAGTCTGGAAAGAGCAGTTGTTATCAGCTGACATTCTCTCCCTTATCTCCAATCTTTTTCTCTGGAGGAAGAAGACCTCCGCTGACAAGGACCCCAAACTGTCAATGTCCTCCTCATTCAGGACCTCCTTATTTCTTCATGGGCATTCCTTCAGCCCACCGGGTATGGACTAGGAAGAAACTAACCAGACAGCTAGTCCCGCTCTTCAGAAGAGCTTATAGGTTAGTTAAGGGAGGAGAGATAAGACAAGCACCTCACTAACTAGACACCAAGTGAGTAATCAGGGGCACCAGTAAACTTATAAACCAGGTGGGAAAGATCTTTTTACATTCTCCCCTCCCCGCCCCCAGCACCCTTGGCCTGAGGTTACTCTCTCACTCATCCTTTGCAGAAAAAGCAAGCCACGTGGCTTTAGCTATTAACACTTTCCCAGTATTGAAATTTTTTATCCTAACTCAAACTGGGTCCCTTAGCTTGGGGCTCTTCTTTTGCCTCAAGGCATTCTAAATGCCGCTTTTTAGCTAGAAAGCCATCTTAGACATATTTGGGATCTGAGCAGTGGTAGAGTAAGCAGGGAGCCTTTTCTTGTTCTCCAATTTCTACAAATCTTGAGGGTTTGGGAGTTGAGCTATAGGAAACATGAGTTAAGCCAAAACTCTTAAAATGGCTATGAAGATCTCAAAATTCTTAATGAATCTTAGGAAAACAATTTAGTGGCTTCTTGCTCCTGCTTTCCCTGGATAACCTTCTCAACTGAGGGGGAGATTCTGCCTCCCAAGGGGGGCATTTGGCAACGTCTGGAGACATTTTTGGTTGTCACAACCAAGGGATGCTCTAAACAAAGAGTTATCCTCAAAATATGTCAATTGAGGTTAAGAAACATTGATTTAAGGGCTGGCCATCTGCCAATATTATGATTCTGAAATTCTCCTACGCACAGGGTTAAGCAGAGAGTTCTAGATCTAAAGATCTGTGTCTGAATAGAAGGGTTGTTTAGAGAAATCTCTTTTACCCTTTTTTTTTTTTTAAAGGGTTAAGGGCAGGTTTTCTTTCCTACTCATCAACTCCTGGGGAAGCATGAAGTGTTTTGAGAGGGAGCACAAGAATAGTAGTGAATAGTGCAGGGAACCAAATAAGCCCAACCTTGGAAAGGCAAAGAAAATGTTAAGTTACTTTCTCCCTTTTTCCTTTTCTTAGAAAGGGGCTTCCTGACCATCTCCCCTGGCAGACGTTTATCAGGACAATTATCCTTCTCACCACCTCAGGCTCCAGGGTACCCACCAGCAGCAGCAGCCAAAGAAGGGGAGGTTTTCTTCTTAAAGAGAGCAGCCTTACCCCTCTCACCCCCCCAACACCTGGATTTTTGGGAACGCAATCCTTCCCTAGAACAATTTTTAGGGACCGTCCTTAATCTACTCTACATTAGATCCCCAAAGAAATAGTTCAGATTTCTCAAGTGCAGGGACTAGAATCACCAGTCTACTGCTGTCGTAGGATTTGAGGATCACCCCAAGCCCAGCAGCATGCTATCCTACCAGGTAAGGCTTAGCGAATTTCCAGTCATTGTCCTCTGTGACTGTCGGTGGAGGGCGTTTGGGAGACAAATGCTTGATTCCTTCTCCCTGCTCAACTCCCTCTTGGTAACTTACTCAACAGTGGCATGTCCCTGGACATTCCAAGACCCTGAAAACTCCAGATTATCTCCCAACTAACCCATCTGAAGGAGCATGGTGCAGGCTCCACTCCCCAAGCCTGAAGATCCTGGCTTTCCTCTAGGAAATCCAGTATTTTCTAACTGCTTTTGATGCCAATGTTGAGTGGATTGGGGCACAGATTCATTTGTTCAGGAACCCCTTCCTTGGGATTGGGATAGCACCAACGAACCCCAGATGAGGGGCTACATTCCTCCCAGCCCCTATTTAGCAGCCTTTGGTAGGGAGGCAAGAAAATGTTGGGTCTCTTTTATTCCAAGCCTCCCAAAATTGGGGAAGCTGTCCAGTCCGACTCCTGACCAAGAGATTTTAATCTCTTTGTGATCAGATAAATGGGAAAGTGGGAGAGCTGGCTACCCCGCTGAGGAAGGCCATTCAAAGCTGGTTCCTGTAATAAAGTGATTTAATAGATCTAAAGAGGCCAATTCCCTTCATTCTCCCACAATTACTTCCTGTGGGTTATCATTCACATATGTAAATGAGACAGGGAGTTGGAGGCAAAGCCAGAACTAGTTGTCGGAGGGTTGGGGGGCTGGTTAAGGGTGGGAGGAGATATAGGACATGGTGAAGAGGTGGGTAAGCAAGTTGCTGCACACACGCCCGGCAGATGTTTTGAGTAGCCCAGTGACCCCCCCCTCCCCCGTCAAGTACCCAACATGAACTGGCTCCCTGCACCCCCATCTCCCCACTGCGTGTCCTCGCGCAGAGCCATGCTAGGGAGACTTCCCGGCTGCCTCCCACCAGTCCACCCAGGATCTCCCTTCTCTACCCCTCCCCCTCCAGAATACCATCCCTTAGGCTCCAACCCTTAATCCCCACATCCTCCTTTCCCCTCCCCCAAGGCTCCTAAAGCCAACCTCTCCGAAGTAACCCCTCCCTGCCCGGCCTGGGTGTCAACCTACTGGACCGGCGACGATCCATTTCTCCCTTCCAGGTCCCACACCAAGCCTCCAAAGGTGGAAGGCACCCAAGCAGCAACTTCCTTTCCATGGTTGTTATGGGTGGCTGGTGTCCCAGGACCAGGAGGGGGTGAAAGGAAGAGGAAGCTGGGGAGGAGGGAAACCTGAAGTCTCCGGCTTGTTCGAGGCTGGAATGTTAGGACAGCAATCAATGGCCGTCTGGGGCCATAAATGCCAAGCAGAGAATAGGTCCAGAGGCTAGCCGCCCTCCACCTCCTGTCCTGCGACACTGAATTTCACCCCCACTGGGCTGCCTTGCTTTAACTGAGAACTTGGGGTTGTGACCTAACTCCCTCCCAGCCTAGACTAGGAATCTAAGGCCTGGACTCCTTAGATTTTCCTTCCTGGTAGAACTCCACAGCCAAAGCCCAGTAGGTTAATTATGTGCCTGAGATGGGTACTCTGGAAGAGGTTTCAGGCCCCCAGAGTCTTCAAGGATCTGCCAAACTCACTCAGGCCCCAGGGCTTGGGTTTTGGGTGACCACTTGGGTAAGGAGACCCAGCTGACTTCTCAGCTTTACCCCCGTTTGATCCCAGAGAGGTTTGCCTGCCTCTTTCCCGAGAGGGAGCTCCATTCACATGTTAGTGAAAGACGCTGGGCGCTCAGGGCCCTCCTCTGAACGGGCATGTGCTTCCCTGGCCAGCCTGCTCACCCTCCCCCCACCGGCAAGCACAATACAACCTTAGTTTCTGCCACATGGGGTCACCTCCCTGCCCCCTGCCCCCTTCCCAGGGGAGAGAGGTAACAGACACGTGGTAAGCCAGAGGGGTCGCGGGAAAGGTTGGGGGTGCTGTTCATAGACTCAGCACCCCCGACCCGTTGGAGTTAGTGGGGACTCAGAACTGGGGTGCCACGACACAGATGGGAGCGCACAATAAGGGCCCACTATCTCTCTCAATCCAACAGCCCAGTCGGTCCACCCAACCTTGAATATGCGCGCCAAGAACCCCTTCCCCGGCAAAGTTCCCAGCATCGGTCTCACCTGGTGCACAAAGACATCCACCGGAGGGTCAAGCGCGACCCCGGCGCGGGCGGTCATGGACAGGAAGCCGAACCCCATGCGCACGTTGAACCACTTACAGATGCCGGCACCGTGCAGCAGCTGCGGCTCCTCGGCAGCCCGGGCGGCGTCCCCCGGCGCCTCCTCCGGTGCCTTGGCGCAGCCACCTGGAGGTTGGGAGGACGCTCAGCTGGGGGGCCACGGAATCGGAGGGTGCTCTCGAGACCCAGCAGGGAGACCCGAGTGTCCAGCCCACGGATCGGCACCCAGGTGGCTGCAGCTACCAACCAGCTGGCGAGGAAAGACATGTCCTGGCCGCCTCCCGCCCTCCCCAGGCTTACACTGAAGCCAGTGTTGCCCCAAAAGTTTTGCTCCTCTTCCCACAACACGTTGCCCGGGGATAGATGGCCGGACAGGCCCCTCCTCTTCTCTCCCCCGCCCCCGTAGCCTCGGCCTGCACGCCACTGGGACACCGGGGTTCCTTGGTCCAGAAATGGCCCCTGAAGCGGGAGGCCGCACAGACTTAGGGTCCTTCGGCCAGTCTAGGGGACATTTCCCCACCTCCTTTTTATATGGCTCCTGGACGCCCCTGAAGCCTAAGGTGTCCCCAATAAGTCCCGAACTCGAACCTGCAAACTGCTGGTTTGACACAGAGCCCATGGTAGTCGGCTGAGCCCGCGGCCCCGGGCCCCTGGTCGGGTGGCTGCTGGCCCCAGAGAAGTCCGGAGGCAAAGGGGTGGCTCGGAGAAGAGGCCGCTACATCTTCCCCAGCACAATAGCGGTGGGAGGGCCCACGGCTTTTCAAAGGCTCCCAAATTCTAAAAGACAATGACCCAACCCCCCGCGGGCAGCCCCCTCCCCTCCCCTCCCTCTTCTTTCCCCTCCCTTTCCCTCTGGCTCCGACTCCAGCCCTCCCCCATCGTTGTGGTCTCTGACACCTCTGGGGTGTCCCTTCTCAGAACCTTGAGGTTTGACACCCCCTCCTCAAACACACATCTGGAGATGGGGGCGGTCAGCCCTAGAAGTCTTGAGTACCCCGGAATTTGGAATCCTGTACTTTAATGACTTAGTGGGGGCTCCCCAAAGCAGCATACAGGTGGGGGGGCTTGTGGGGGGGTAGTTCTAAAACCATGTGACTGCTCCCACACACACTCACACACCACCCCCACCCCCCGCGCAGATAATTATACATTCCAGAGAGTTGGGGGAGGGAGGTGTGAGCCTGGCAGCGCTGGCCAATCAGAGACTCAAACCACCTGTCAAGGGAGAAATGGATGAGCCCTCCCCCTCCCCCAGCTCTTGAGCGCCCCTCCCCCTCCCTTCCCCTTCAGGCCTCCGAGCTGACCCGGCCGCTTGGCGCTGACCCGCTCTCACCCCCCACCCCCGTGTGCTTAGATAGACCTGGAGTTCAGGACATTAGGAAGCCTGGGATGGGGAAGCGGGGGTGGGGGGGGGGACGCTGGAGACCCAGCAGGGCTGATCTCCAGTCCTGACCAAGGCGCTGCCTCTCAAGGGGCTGTCTCTGACTTACTGAATGTTTCTGTCTCCCTGAGTTTGGATGTCTCCCTGTTAGTCTAGATCTCTCAAAGTGCTTCTAATTGATTCTGTGTAAAAAAATCCTCTCCTTCCAAATCTGTGTCTAATATTGACTCCACGTGGTGCTTCCTGGGCCAGCAGGAGGAATCCAAAGAGTGTTCCTCCTTCCTCCAGCTGTCCCCTGTCCCCATCCCAATCGCGTCCCTGTCCGTTGCAGAGAGAGGGACTAGGTGGGTAGGTGGATGAAGGCATTTCTTCCAGTACTCCGGACACTCTTGGGTTCCCAGACCCTCCTCCTTTCAGAGTCCCATCTTAAAGTGCGCTTCCCTCCCCAAGGAGTGGGGTTGGTGGGGGAACTGAAGTAAAGGATCTCCTTACTTGAAGAGGTAGCCTCCCCTTCTAAGAGATAAAGAGGGGTGGTCAAGGGGGTGGCTAGTGCCCTGGACGGAGACGGACAATGGCCGGGGGCTCAGTGCACGGCCCTGGCCCTGCCCCTTCACTTCCGGTGCTCAGTTCAAACTGGACAATGCCAGCTCCGGCCAGTTCCCCTCCCCCACTGCTACAACCCATTTAAAGAGACAGAGCCTGCTTTCGGGGGCATCCGCTTGCTCTGAATTCAGTCTTCACCAAGTGTGCGGAACCTCTCGCGCTTCCCACCCTGAGCCTCTGTGTGTGTGTTTGCGCGCGTGTGTGTGCGTGCGCGCGCGCCCGTGGGCCCCCACATGAGTATTTGAGAAACAGAGAAAGGGAATGAGTGGGGGTAGGGAAAGGAAAGAGAAGAGCAAGGGGCTGTGGAGAGATTATTTTTTCTCTTTTCTAGAAGGAATGCTCTTCAAGAGACTAAAACTTGAGTGTAAGGGATGGCGGACTGGACTTTGGGTGGTAAAGAGGACAACTGTGGCCCTTTGCTACTCCACCTAAAAAATACGTAACATTAACAAATATCATTAGCAGTGCCCCACTCCCAACTGAGAATCTTACACCAGCCAAAGCCATTTGTATTTATATAACCCTTCCCACCTTAGAGTCTTATCTCCCCCTCGTTACTAGGGCCTTTAAAATATAATGCACTCCCTGTATCTCTGTCCTTAAGATCCAAAAGCAGGTGACTGAGGTCTGGCTGAAAAGATGGAAAAAGGAGTTTAGCGGTTTGGGTCCGCTCACGAATGAGAGTTGTTCCTTCAGCAAACGTGACCAGACTCTCTGTCCAAGGTCCTGAGAGTGCCAGGAGCCCTGTCCTCGGTGCTGAATAAGGCCAAGCTCTCCTGGCTCCCAGCTCCCAGCTTTGAGAATGCCTTCTTGACTTCTTACCTCCAAGTCCTTCCCAGAAAACCTAATTCTTCTCAATCCTTCAGTGATGCTGACACACTTGAAACAAGTGAAGGGATTCTCTTGAATGCCAAAAAGAGGGTATTTCTAGCAGTACGATTCTGTGAGAGCAGAGAAAGTATCTCAAGCTCCCTTTCAGAAAAATAGATATAATTATTCATTTGGCCACAGAGGATGAGGAAAGAGGAGATGATATTTTCTGATTCAAAAGAAACCAGAGTAGGGGCACCTGGCTGGCTCAGTCAATAGACCATCCGACTATTGATCTCTGGGTAGTGGGTTCCAGGCCCACATTGGGTGTAGAGATGACTTAAAAATAAAAGATCTTTTTAAAAAACAAAATCTTTGGGGTGCCTGGATAGCTCAGTCATTAAACATCTGCCTTTGGCTCAGGTCATGATCCCAGGGTCCTGGGATTAAGGCCCACAACAAGCCCCGAATCGAGCCCCGCATCAAGCCCCACACTGAGCCCTGCATGTAGCACCCTGCTCGATGGGAGGGCTGCTTCTCCCTCTTCTACTTCCCCTGCCTGTGTTCCCTTTCTTGTTGTGTCTCTCTCTGTCAAATAAGTAAATAAAATCTTGTTTAAAAATGATGTCTTGGGTGCCTGAATGGCTCAGTTGGTTGAGCAACTGCCTTCGGCTCAGGTCATGATCCCGGAGTCCCAGGATCGAGTCCCATATTGGACTCCCAGCTCTGCGGGAAGTCTGCTTCTCCCTCTGACCTTCTCCCCTCTCATTCTCAGTCTCTCTCTCTCTAATAAATAAATAAAAATCTTTAAAAAAAAATGATGTCTTGAAAAAATAAAATCTTAAAAAAAAGAGAAACTAGAGCGGAAGAAACAAAAGAAAACAAACAAAAACAAAAGAAACCAGAGTAGAAGAGAGACTAATCTTTGTTTTCAAGTTATTTTCCTAATTAATAAGAAAGTATTAATAAGAAAGAGCACAGGTGTTGGAATCAGCTTGCCCATATTTGAATGTCGAGTCTACTTTCACAGCTCTGTGAAGTGGGATGAATTCTTCAACCTCTCTATGCCTTAGTTTCCTCCTCTGTCCGATGGAGATAATGAGAATATTTAACTCTTACAGTTATTATGAGGATAAAGTTAGAGCATACACGTAAAGCTTTTAAAATAGTGTCTGTGATGGTTTTTAATAATGTAAACTACAACTATTATTATAGTTATTGTGCATATGATTGTCTCTATGAGCCAGAACCTGCTGGATCATTTGCTTCTTAGGACTAGGACCATTCATGTGTTACTTCTTTCTGCATCTTCTCCCACATCTTTACCAGTACCTAGCACAGTGCCTGGCTCATAGAATACTCTCAAGAAAAGTCCCCTGAATAAGCTTTGATTGACATAATAAATGTCATCCTAATAGTCCTAATATTTATTCTCCTGGGCCATCTCTCTCAAGTCTAAACAATGCAACACAGGAAGTGCTCAGGACCTCATAAAGTTGCATATGTTGAGGCAGAGGATGCTTTAGGAAGGGACATATGGCTCCCATCATAATTGACTCCTCATCCCCAGTGGGTTGATTCTATGTGGGAGATGGGAACTCCTGACCGAACCCTTCTTTTCTTGGGTCCTTATCTCAGTGAAAACTTGTTAGGTACCTACTGTGATCCAGTCATTGTGTTAACTCACAAATTTGGTGGAAGATTCAGATAAGTAATATGCACTAAGTAATATGATGAACAAAAATGTACCCCCAAAAAGTAAACCAGAAACATACCCACAGCACCTGGCTGGCTCAGTTGATAAGAGCATGTGGCTCTTGAGCTTGAGGTCCTGACTTCAAACTCCACATTGGGGGTAGAGTTTATTTGAAAGAAAGGAAAGAAAGAAAGAAAGAAAGAAAGAAAGAAAGAAAGAAAGAAAGAAAGAAAGAAAGAAAGAAAGAAAGAAGGAAGGAAGAAAAAGAAAGAAAGAAAGAAAGAAAGAAAGAAAGAAAGAAAGAAAGAAAGAAAGAAAGAAAGAAAAGATTCTCTGTTTTCCAAGTTACAGTCTGGTTAGGGAGATAAGACGTCATATAGCTAAGTATTACAAGTTTCTTGTGTTTTTCTGGGAGTGATAATATCTAGGTAGGAAGGAAAAGGGCTCTTTTTTTTTTTAGATCTTGTTCATTTATTTGAGAGAGAGAGAGCAAAGAAGGAGAGTGAGAGGGAGAAGCAAACTCCCCACTGAGCAGAGAGCCTGATACAGGGCTCTATCCCAGGACCCTCGGATCCTGACTTGAACCAAAGGCAGATACTCAACCAACTGAGCCACCCAGGTGCCCCAAAAGGGCTCTTTAGACAAAGGTATTATAGTAACACAAAGAACATCTATTTTTTAAAGTATTTTGTCAAGTTTCTCTTGTGTGACTTCATATATTCATAAAAGGAAGAGCTGAAAGAGGTCTTAGCAATAACTCATTCAACATTTAAAAAATATTTATTGGGCCCCTGGGTGGCGCAGTTGGTTGAGCGACTGCCTTTGGCTCAGGTCATGATCCTGGAGTCCCGGGATCGAGTCCCACTTCGGGCTTCCAGCTCCATGGGGAGTCCGCTTCTCACTCTGACCTTCTCTCTCTCACTCTCTCTCTTTCCTGATAAATAAAAAATCTTTAAAAAAAATTATTTAAAAAATATTTATTGAGCACTCCCATGTAGTAGGTATTGTTCTAAGTGTTGGGAATACATCAATAAACAATAGGAACAAAAATGTCACCTTTGCAGAGCTTATATTCTGACAGGCAGTAATAACAGCAACTATTATTTATCGAGAATATAGACACATTTCTTTACCATATTGTACATCTGAAACTCATATAACACTGTATGCTAACTGGAATTAAAATAAAAAACTGAAAAAGCCAAAAATTAAAAAAAAAGAAACGCACATTTCTTATCTCATTCAAGCCTGTCAATAACTCTGAGTAATAGGTATTAATATTCCCACTTTGTAGGAGAGGAAACTGAAGCTCAATGAATCAATATAACTGGACTAATGTAGCTCAGCTAATATGGCAGAAGCAAATTTAAACTCACATGTTTGACTCTGAAGCTCATATTCTTTCCATAGTCCTAGTAAGTTGTGACTGGTGCTGTCCCCATTTTATCAATGAGGAGCAAGATATGTACAAGCAAAAAGGCTGTGGAGCAAAACTATATATTCCATATGATTAATAAAGATGACCCAAACCTTGTGATTCCTCTTCCCTGAGCCACAGCTCATCTGTCATTTTTATTTACCAACATCCCCAAAAGTCCTTGGCTGTGTAAATCAAAGAGCTGGCCAGAGCCAAAGCAGGTCCTTTTTTGGGCAATCATCTATATCCAACCCCCATTTCTTTTTTTTTTCCTTAAAGATTTTATTTATTTGACAGACAGAGATCACAAGTAGGCAGAGAGGCAGACAGAGAGGGGGAAGCAGGCCCCCTGCTGAGCAGACAGCCAGAAGGGGCTCTATCCCAGGACCCTGAGATCATGACCTGAGCCAAAGGCAGAGGATTTAACCCACTGAGCCACCCAGGTGCCCCCCCAACCCCCATTTCTGAAGTGTTCTGAGAACTCTGTGGTAAGGTCCAGGGTGGTGGTTTGGAGTTAAAGCCCTCATCATCTGCTAACATGTGTGCATTTGAGAAAACTATTTCCCACAATGTGTCTATCGGGAAACTAGTTCCATGGGATGATTAATACATCTTACTATTTTTAAAAAGTTTCCATAGTGAAATATTTGGAAAATGATATGTTAACTAGATTTCCTATGCAGGACTTTTCAAAGCCTGTAGTATACTCTGACTCATCAGAAAGGGAATACGATGTGTGCAGTGTTTCCATTCATTCACTCAATCATCTAATAAATATTTATTGAGCATCTATTATTTGTCGGGTGGCACCGTTTAAAGTGCTGATGATATGCCAGTGAATAGAACAGATGAAATTCCTACCCTCATTGAACTTACATTCTAGAGGTGAGGGACAGACAATAAAGAAGTAATTCAGTAAAGTGTATAGTATATGTAGTTCAAACCTATTAATTTGCTCTATTATCTCAAGAAAGGCACCCAGTTTTACCCTTTAAGGGTAAAATGAGGGAGTGGATTGGTTATTAGACAAATGTTTCTTCCAACTCTGACCTTCTAAAGTGATATATGCATGGCGTGTGTGTGTGTGTGTGTGTGTGAGAGAGAGAGAGAGAGAGAGAGAGAGAGAGAGAGAGAGAGAGACGGGGACAGAGAGATGGAGAGACCTCATTCCTAATTACATAGGGAAGCGATCTGTTTCCACCCATGCTGTCATCTTCATCCCACTCTAGGGACTAGGGCTTCCTACATCAAGTGGGATTGTGTACCTCTCACCTCCTAGGCCTGTTGAATTGGCAGAAGGAGGATGCACCAAGGGAGTCCCCTTCCTTCTTTCAGTCCTGCTCCCCATGCGGGCCTTGCTTCACAGAGCAGGACGCCAGGCACTTGCTTTCACCAATAATGGCTTCATTACATTGAAAGGAGACGAGAGTGACCTCAGTGAAATAGACTTCCTGACCCCAGCTGACCTCTGACCCTCACCCTGACAGCCTCTAAATCTTTTCCTTCTGACACATCCCCCACAAGGTACAAGAAAGAGGAGGAAATGATGAGCCTGCTGTAGCTCACTGTCCAGTGACTATAACTCACCAGATATCCTGTTGCATGGAACTTGCCATGTCCAACCATAATTTACTTCATGGCTGCTGATCCTTTCAGTGATCTTCACTATGATTCTAGTCTGGCCCATGGGTCACAACTCATGCAACTGTCATTCACCTGGTATCCATTTCTATTTGTCAATGATTGTCACGTATCATGGAGGCAGGAGGCAGGGTGTCTAACCAAATGCTGTCATTTCCCCAATTCTACTTCAGCCTCAGCCTTTAACCTACCCTTTCCTGACTCTGTGGGTACTGTTTATTGAGAGCTGATTATATGCCGGGCGTGCACCAAGTGCTTTGTGTGTAATGTCTCTTTCTGTCTTCCACCATCCTAATCTGACCCCCATTTCCCTGGAGAGGAAACTGAGACTTAGTGAGTGGAGTTAGGTGATTTACCTTGACTCACAAATCACAAAGGGTGCACCCCAAGTCTATCTCACTCCAATATGCTTCTTCTATACATTAAAAAAAAAACAGTTAAAATAATTAATGCACATGGTTTTAAAAAAATCAATTAGTATTGAAAGAATTATAATGAAAAACAATAATCCCCAGACTACCCTACCCCTCTGCTCCCACGAAGCAACCACTCTTCAAATTCTTTTTTTCTGGAGGATATTTCCCTATCTCTAAATAATATGCCTGCACGTCTATTCCTTGATTTATCAATTTTAGATATTATGGATTTCTTGTTATAGTAGATGAGGATTTATCTCTCTTATAAGACCTCCCTCCCCTTTTCCCTTCTGCCTAGTACAGTTAAATCACCACTTTCAACCAAAATGATAACCAATGTTTATATCTTTATGATTATGGGTGGAAATGTTCACCATGTTGCTAAGTTGTATACTAAGTAGGACAAGATTTATTTTCTTTACCACGTTTTATTTTTCCTGGGGTCTCTAACTACCTTTCTTTCTTTCTTGCAAAAGTTGTTACTGAAATATCCTCAATTATTTTCAAGGGATCCATCACATTATTTTTCCACTTAGACCTCATTTTTCCCAGAGCCTCTCTCTTGAGGCCTTCCTTCCTGGTTGTTCTCTGGGCGTGCTTCTCTGGGCATACTGTCACCCTGTCACCTTTACCACAGTGGTTAGAGCCACTGATTCCTGCACCCTATGTCAGTCTCTTTCTTGGTCATACTTAAGGAGCACTTTCTCTAGTAACTGCCTAAGAAAGGGTCCATGGGAGGGAAATTTTCTGGACCTTGCAAATCTAAGTGTGTTGTTTTTTTTTTAACCCTTACCTTTTTGATGTTTACAAAGCCATACTCTTTACCACTCTGCTATGCTGACCCCTAGCAAAATGAGAAAGACACTTGGCTTGCTTTGCAGACATTGAATTTGGAGATGACTTTTCTAGATTCTGAGGTTGTGAACCCAGTTATCAGGGAAATAAAAATTATGATAGTTAATGCTAATTTTGAAGGTTCACCATGTGCCACTGTGATGAGTGCTTTACATAACTTATCTCATTTAATCCTCTCACCAAATTTAGAAGATAGGTGTGGTTATTGTTCCCATTTAATGATGAAGCTGAGCACAGAAGGGTGAAAGTAACTGGCGACGCTCATGGAGTAAGTGATAGACTCAGGATTCAAACCCTGGTAGGGAAGTTGACTCTGGAATCCACGTTCAGATTCAGTAATTTACATTAGAAGAGGCTTAAAAATTAGTATCTTCAGACTTTATCTTCCTGCCACTCATTTTGTGAATGTGGAAACAAGACCTAAAATCTAAGTGACTTGTTCAAGGTCCCATTGCTAGTTAATAACAAGAACTAGAAACCCAGGTTTCCCAATATCACTTTTTCAATCAGAGAATTGGGGGTTCGAATTCAGATTTTGTTTCTGAAATTTGGTTTCCCTGTCTGTTTAGTGGGGAGAAAACTAGTGGAAAAGACAGATATAAAAGATTCATGTCCCATCAGATTGTGGCTAGGATATACAGTAGAAGCATGTACAATGCACTGTGGAAATAACGAACGCCAACTTATATGATATGTTATGGAAGTCTTCACAGGGAAGATGGCATTGCACTGGACCTTGTACAGGACTTTGAAAGCCAAGGAGGGTGGGGCATTCCAGAGGAAAGGCACAGCAGAAATGAAAGCCAGGACCACTGAAAGTGAAGAGCTTTTTTTGAGAAACCATCGCAAAGTTTGGTCCCCACATGGTGAGTCCTCTATGTCCTCTGTGAAGACATACAGAGAGACCTGTCCTCCTTTCATTCAATCTTCAATCACACATTCATTCAACATTTTGTCCGTAAGAGAGATAGAATGGTACAGTAAGGAAGTTCTGGATTCTAGTCTTAGCTCTATCACTAATTCACCAAGTGATCTTGAGGAAATTTCTGGGCCTCAATTTCCTCATATATCAAATAGGAAGAGTAGACTTGTGATCGCTAAGATCTCTTCCTCCATTTGTGATAATTGCAGAGTGAGAATGCGGCAAAAGATATCTAAGTGTCATTGACTCCCCTCCTTTGGAATAAGAAGGAAAATAACCTTCGTTAGTTTCTGCTAAGTGCTGGGCATAGCCTGCTCCAACCACCCTGTGAGAGAGGTGTTATCTCCCCATTTCACAGAAGAGAAGACTAGAGCTCAGACTTTTGTTTGAAAAATTTCCTCAAATTCTCCCAGCAAGTAACAATAAAAAATGAGAGCTAACATGTTTACCATGTGTTAGACACTCTGTCAAGACCTACATTAGCTCATATAATCCTCCAACAACCTCATGATGTGGGAATATTGTCTCCATTTTCAAGATGAGGAAACAGAGATTCAGAAATTAAACAATTTGTTTGGGATAACTCTAACCATAGTGACCTACCTGGGTCTGCCTGATGCCACAATCTCTGCTTCTAATTACTAGGTTACACTGCATCTCAGGGAAGACATCTGACTCTGCACCACACTTCCTATAAGACACTCCAAAATCAAGGCTTCCAGATGACAAGGGACTGTCCCCTTTCCTCTCCTTACCACTGGGCAGCTGTGATTCGGCCATGGTGAAGGAAAAATGACAGAAGGACAGATCCATAGAAGTTGTCCTTACTCAGGCACCTAGCTGGCTCAGTTGGTAGAGCCTGCAACTCTTGATCTCAGGGTTGTGAGTTCAAGCCCCATGCTGGGAGTAGAGATTACTTAAAGATAAAATCTTAAAAAAAAAAAGCTGTCTATTTCCCCCTCTGGCCTCTTCTGAATGCAAGTAGCCCGTTGAGGTTTGAGAAGAGATGCCCACACTGTTGTCCTATTTTTTTTTTTTTAAGATTTTATTTATTTATCTGACAGGGAGGGAGAGATCACAAGTAGGCAGAGAGGCAGGCGGCGGGGGGGTGGGGGGTGGGGGGGGAGCAGGCTCCCCGCTGAGCAGAGAGCCCGATGCGGGGCTCGATCCCAGGACCCCGAGATCACGACCCGAGCCGAAGGCAGGGGCTTTAACCCACTGAGCCACCCAGGCGCCCCTCACACTGTTGTCCTATTAAAGGAGAGAGTACAGAGGGAAGAGAATGAAGACCCAAGATCCTTGATGCCAAGATTCTCAGGTCAAAAGGGACCTTGCAGATTGGCCAGTGTTCTCCCAGACCCTGAATTTGACACATTGACACCAGCCATTTTCTACACTCAGATTGCAAACCTCCAGCAACAGGGAGTTTATACCTTTTTGAAACTTGCCCATCCCCTGATAATTTGGATTGTCAGAAAGTTCTTTCTTCCTTTGAATGAAGCTGATCTGTATAGCCTTTAACTACTTTTCTTTGGAACAAGTCCCCTCCCTCTTCTCCAAAGACTCTAGGATCAAGTTTTCTGTTCAAATCTCAGTCCAACCCTTCCCCAGTTGTGTGACCTTGGGCAAATTTGTTAAGAGCTCAATGCCTTAATTTTGGTTGATTTCCCATTGTTCCTCTGGAAGCTAGCCTAAAGCCAGATTTACCCAGCTTGATCCTCAGCCTCTTTCCATTGTCTGTGCATTACTTTGTACAATGCTTTTGCAACCACAAAGTGTTTTCCCATGCATTATCTCACCAGACCCTGGAAAACAGGGCTGCTGCAAAAGGAGGGAGGAAAGATGGGTGTGTGGTTGTCTCAGTTTTGCAGATGACGCAGGTCTCTACCACCAATACCAGACTTACCTCCAAACTTACACTCCTGACTCCTGTTAGTGAGCCTTCGGGGGCCTCCCTACCCTTGTTCTCCCTTTCTTCCTGGTGTTTTTACATGCTTATCCCTCTGCTCAAAGCACTTTTCCTTTGCTTCACTTTTATTTATTCATTCTTTAGTCTCCAACATAGATGTTACTTTGTTCAAGGATCTCTGCCTCCACCCACTCACTAACCTAGCACCCCCTCACTTGTTCTTATAGTACCCTATACTTCTTTTTTTTTCTTTAAGATTTTATTGATTTATTTGACAAAGAGAGAGGGAGAGAGAGCACAAGCAGTGGGAGCAGCAGGCAGAGGGAGAGGGAGAAGCAGGCTCCCCACTGAGAAGAGAGCCTGAGGACCACGTGGCACTCAATCCCAGGATCCTGGGATCATGACCTGAACCAAAGGCAGACACTTAACTGACTGAACCACTCAGGTGCCCCAGTTCCCTATACTCCTACAACAGAGTATTCCCCCCACTTTGTTATATTTGGCTATTTATCTTTCTTTCCTATTGGCTACCATAACGTAACACCTTGAAATCAGAGACTATCTCTGTCTTGTTCGTTGTGTGCCCAGAACACAGCACAAAGCCTGAAAAAGAGGGACCCCTGCAAGCCTCAGCAGGGAGCCTGCTTCTCCCTCTTCCTGTCATTCCCCCTGCTTGTGCACTCGTTCTCTCTGACAAACAAACAAACAAACAAATAAATAAATAAATAAAATCTTAAAAAAAAAGTTCGGAAGAGAGCAATTGCTTACTAAATGTTTGTTGAATGAATAATGAATGACTTGCTCAGGATTCCATGGCTAATGGCCAAGAGTAGAATCCAGGTTTTATTTCTAAGTCCAGAATTCCTTTTAGCATCTTTTGAACCCAACCTAATTCCTACCCTTAACCCTTACAGTCAGCCCCTGTCCTCACTTAATTCCTTAGAATCTTAGATTGTGGGGCACCTGGGTGGCTCAGTAGGTTGGAGCCTCTGCCTTCAGCACGGTCATGATCTCAGGGTCCTGGGATTGAGCCCCACATCAGGCTCTCTGCTCAGCAGGGAGCCTGCTCCTCCCTCTCTCTCTGCCTGCCTCTCTGCCTACTTGTGATCTCTCTCTGTGTCAGGTAAATAAATAAAATCTAAAAAAAAAAAAAGAATCTTAGATTGTTTATCTGGAAGAAATGTTAGAGCTCATCTGATTCAACCCCTTCATTTTATATGTAAGAAAACAATTTTAAAAAGAAGAAAAGAAAAAACGAGTAGAGGTTAAGAGGTCTGCCCAAGGCCACACAGCAAATTGCACTGGTCCTTCCTGACCACCAGAGTGGTACTTTCCCAGAGCTCACTAATAAGTTCCTGGACTCCCAGGGCTTTGTCTCGGGGGTGGGAGTAGTTGCAAATAATTCTGTCCGAGCCCCTGCTTTTAGGCTCTCTAGCTGCTCAAAAGTCCAGATACCAAGAGTTTTTTCTGAAACATCTCACAAGCAGAAGCATCAGGCAAGGCAGGATGGAGGGGGCATATATGTGTTGTGGGGAGGAGTGGGTCACGGGGAGCCAAGGATGCAGACATGAAAACCAGGCTGTGCAGCACAGCCCACGTTGTGGGGTCCCTCGAGGCCCCCCCTGTGGCAACACCACTCCCTCTGCCCCTGATGCTGACCTTTGGGGCCAGAGATCAATAAGCTGGGACTTTGGCTTCAACCCCCTTTAGCCCTCCAATGACCACAGGCTGCTCAGAAGAGTGAGCAGGACTTAGGGTCATTAAGTAACTGTCACTCTTGCCCCAGCCCCACTTGGGGCACTGCTGGGGGAGGGGCTAGGAATGGGAACAATTATGGAGAGACATAGGTATGGTTGCTTCTCTTCCCCACCAGAGGAGTGACTTCGATCTCTTCTTGACCGCTGTCCTTTCCCCAAGACTAACTCCTGCCCCCTCTGTCCCGTCTCCCATATCCTCAGCACTGAGCCTCCACTCCCCTCACTGACCCCCCAACCTCTTCTCCATGCCTCCATCCTGTTTGCTGAGCCCCATCCCTTTCTCACTGATACCCCATATTTCTCTTAGCCTGATCTCCTAGGACTCCCCCAACACACACAGACGGTGCTATATAATCTGGAGATGTTTTATACTTTCTCAGTCAAGGCAACAGACAGGAATTCCTCATCCATCATTTTTTAAATATCTCAGGTATCTTCTCATCCTCCGCTTCTCCCCAAGAGCATATTCACTCTCCTGGCCCTAACATTAACAGGATCATGTTTCAGAAACACCCTCACCCACCCCAGCCCCACCCCCCAACTTTCCATGATCCCTGCCCACCATTCCTTCCCTGCATCCATGCCAGTGCCCCAGCCAATCACTCCTGATTGATTGATTAAGGAGGTGGAGGAAAGAGGATCAATGGAAGAATCTGGGACTATTCTTATTCAAAGCTAAAGGTCCAGGGAGGAGGGATATTAATTGTGGGGAGGATGGTTGCAGGGCTGACTATCCCCTGAAGGTTGGGAGCAGAGTTGGAGTGGAACTCACAGAAGTTAGAAGGCATAAACCGGTAGGAGTTATAAATGAGGTTAGAGTCCCCAGGACTACTCCTCTGGTGAGAAATTTACCACCGTCATTTTTCCCCTGTCCTCGGTCCCTGGTAAGCTGGTGTCCAGCAGGGGGCGCTCTGCCTTAACAATTCCCCTTTATTCACTTACGAGAACCAAGCTCCTTTGTTCATTCATTCATTCAAAAATACTAAACCCCCGCCGTGTATCAGGCATTGTATACCAGACGCTATGCCACTGGATTGCAAAAATGCAGGCACGAAGAGACAGACAAACAAGGTCCTAGACTTTGTGGTGCTAGTAGAATAGAATTACAGTGAATAAATAATTACAGTGATTTAATTTAAGGGAAAGGAGATCAGGAAAGCTTTTCTCCGAAACTGACTTTTAAACTGAGACTTAACAAATGCCTCAATCTTGACCAGGTGACAATGTGGAAAAGAGGGTTAGGTGGAGCGTGTAGGGGGTGCATTTCAGGCAGAGAGAACAATGTGCAAAGACCCTGAGGCAGGAAAGATCAGGACCCCTTCAGAGGGAAGGAAAGAGGCAGGCCTGGTGGCTGCATTCAGCTTTGGTCAGAGGTTTAACCCTTTGTATTGTGGAACACACACAGCTGGAGCCCTCAGCTTTCCAAGGCCCAATTTTCTTGATAATTGCCTTTTTTTTTTCCCCCCCCGAAAAAGGGAGGAGGGAGAACCAGCAGGTCTCTAGGGCTTTTCTAGAGTAACCACATTGGAAGAGAGAATTCCTGTTCGTCCCCTTCCTAAGCTCAAAACTTTTTGTCTAGAAGGAGTGGAACAGAAGCATATTTAGTTTTAGTAGATTTAGTAAATTTAGAAGTAAATTGAGGCTCAGGGCCCCTCCCACAGCTTTGGGTAAGCCAAGTCATGTGCTCGTGTATTTTTTTTTTTTCAAGTGAATTTGGTTACTACAGGAGTACACTTTTTTTAAAAAAGATTTTATTTATTTATTTGACAGAGAGAGATAGATCATAAGTAGGCAGAGAGGCAGGTGCGGGGGCGGGGGGGTGGGGAGGGGAAGCAGACTCCCCGAGGAGCAGAGAGACCCATGCGGGGCTCCATCCCAGGACCCTGGGATCATGACTTGAGCAGAAGGCAGAGGCTTTAACCCACTGAGCCACCCAGGTACCCCTGTGCTCATGTATTTTTATAAAATGTGCACAAATGAGGGGCACCTGGGTGGCTCAGTCAGTTGAGCACCTGCCTTCGGTGGGGGTCTTGGTCCCGGGGTCCCATGTCAGGCTCTCTGCTTGGCAGGGAGCCTGCTTCTCCCTCTCCCTCTGCCTGCCATTCTGCCTACTTGTGCTCTCTCTCGTCAACTAACTAAATAAAAATCTTAAAAAAAATAAAAAACAGTGCACAAATGAGATATTTTAATCACTGTTGGGAATTTGAAATGTGAAATACCATCAGCTACTCTGTTAAAAAGTAGTATAGAGGGTGCCTGCGTGGTTCAGTGGGTTAAAGCCTCTGCTTTCCCCTCAGGTCATGATCCCAGGGTCCTGGGATCGAACCCCGCATCAGGCTCTCTGTTGGGTGGAGTCTGCTTCTGCCTCTCTGCCTACTTGTGATCTCTCTCTCTTTGTCAAATAAATAAATAAAATCTTTTAAACAAATGCCAAAAGTTAAAAAAAAAGTAGTATAGAAGTGTGCCAGGTAGTTAAAATTAGTACAAATACTTTATGGCATTTGTGGTATTTTTCAGCTTTTAAAAGATGTGATTTATTACGACTTCTTTTCTCATTCTAAATAAATATTCACTAGGGGTATCTTGTTTTCCTTTGTTTAAAGAAGACCTAAATTGTAAAAGCTCCAGCCCGGTAGACCCAGAACTACCTAAGTGGGACTCCAGAGCCCCATCTTCTGGCTCCCCATCTTAACTGGCCCCTGAACCCTTCCTCTCCCCTTGCTCAGTCTCTCCTGCCCCTGTGGTCTACACTCCCTGGGTGGATGGCTCATGGGTAATGAGAATGCCAAGGGAAGAGAGCATCCCTTGGGTTCCTGGGGAGAAGCACGTTGAAGGCTACACAGTATTGGACTGCCCCTCCCTAGCCCCTCCTGAGCTGGTCCCCAGAAAAGGAGCCGTCTCCAACTCTCCAATGTCTTTAGGCTAAAATGAGAGTCTGTGGGAGTGCTGCTATCCATCCTTCATTAGTTCCTTCCCTCATCCTGTTGACCCAACCAGCATCCAGCGGCTCGAAGGGGCCTCGTTGGCTTTGATCTCTACTTCACAGGTGTGTGTTAATCCTGAGTCAGAGGCGTCGTCTGGGATAGACCTATTTCCAGGTTGTGCTGCAGACAAAGGGGGCCCAGTCTACTCACTGGAGTCGAGTAGGTATTTCGAGATGGGGAGGGGGGAGGTGAGAATGGTTTGAATGATGTGATTTCTTAGGCTCTGAGTGAGGGGTGCATCCCCATCAGGTACTAGGGGATACTGATCCTTCAGACCCACATGGAAGAGCCCTGGACCTGAGGCCAGAGATCTGGGTTCAAATCCTGATTCACCACTAACTTAACAGCCTAGGGAAGTACCCTCAGGTTCCTAAACCCTTATACCCACACTTGTAAAATAAGGATGTGGTAAGACCTTCTTTTTCAAGTTCTACATGAAGAGGCAATGAGATCGCTGAGTGTCACATGTTTCAACTTTTTACGAGATCATTCCAGATTTATAGAAATGCCACAAGAAGAGTAAAAGAAGTCCTGTCTTCCCTTTACCTGGATTCTCCAAATATTAAAAATCTACCTCGGGTTGCCTGGATGGCTTAGTCGTTAGGCGTCTGCCTTCGGCTCGGGTCATGATCCCGGGGTCCTGGGATGGAGCCCAGCATGGGGCTCCCCGCCTGTCAGGAAGCCTGCTTCTCCCTCTCCTACTCCCCCTGCTTGTGCTCCCTCTCTTGCTGTCTCTCTCTCCCAAATAAATAAATAAAATCTTAAAAAAGAAAATAAATAAATAAAAATCTACCTCATTTGACATCTCCTCTCCTCTCCCATTTCCTCTACACTCAACTATTTCAGAGTAAATTGTTGACCTCATGCCCTTTATCCTTAAATACTTCAGGGTGCGTTTCCTAAAAATGCAGGGACATTCACAAGCATAATCATAGTACAATTATCAAAGTCACGGTGCTATAATGCCATCTACAGACCTTACCTGAGTTTTTTTTTTTTTTTTCCAATTTTCCTATCAACGTTCTAACAATGCCATTTCTTGTCTGGAAGCAATCCAGAATTTAATTTCCATTAAATTCTTGCACCTCTATCCCTTTAATCCGGAATACTTCTTTGTATTTTTGTTGGTTTCTCATGATCTGGCATTTTAAAGTTTATTTTTCCACCCCGCGTGGGGCTTGAATTCACTGATCTTGAGAGATTGAGAGTCATATATTCCACCGACTGAGCCAGCCAGGCGCCCCTCCCGACCTGACACTTTAAAAAATAATAAGCCAGGCCCCTGGGTGGCGCAGTTGGTTGAGCGACTGCCTTCAGCTCAGGTGGTGGTCCCGGAGTCCCAGGATCGAGTCCCACATCGGGCTCCCAGCTCCATGGGGAGTCCGCTTCTCACTCTGACCTGCTCTCTCTCACTCTCTCTCTTTCCTAGTAAATAAATAAATAAAATCTTTAAAAAAAATAATAAGCCAGTTGTTTTGTTGAATAACTATCCTTCAGTTTGGGTTTGTCTGATGTCCCCTCATGATTAGATTCAAATTTTGCCGCTCTGGTAGGCATACCATAGAAAAGATACTCCTCTCTCAGCATATCGGATGAGGAAGGAAATGAGATTTATTTGAACCATTATAGGTTGAGTTTGAATTCCTTGGTTGGGGTGTCAGGTTTCTCTACTGCAAAGCGCCTCTTTTTCCCCTATAATAATTGTGTAAGGACATACGCCAAGATGATATAAATATCTTGTTTCTCACAAAAACTTTCACCCAGTAGTTTTAGCATTGGTTGGATGTTGAATTGTTTTTGTTTTTTTTTGTTCTTTTTTTGTTTTTTGTGATGGTTGCCAAAGGGTGATTTTCTAATTACGTTATATCTGCATTTATTCGAAGAGATTTGCCTTCTCCATGTGTTTGCTCACTTATTTATATCAAAATAGACTCATGGATTCCATTTTTCAATAGGCTATAATCCATTCCTATCATTTATTTTGGTGCTTAAATTGTCCTCAGTTGGGCCAGTGGGAACTGGTGCCTGGGTCCTGGGTCCCCACCTTTCTTTGAGCACTTCCTTGCTTTCTGGCGCTTGCAGCCTTTCCCGGCTTACCTACACTTCCCCAGCCCAGTGCTGAGATCAGCTATCTCTTCAAGGAGCCAAGTGTTTTATAAACTGAAAGTGATAGGCAGGAGCTGTATTCCTATTCATTTAGCATATTAAGTTTATAGAACTCAATATCTCAAATTTCTTAAAAAGCCTTTGACCTTAAAAAAGAGTTGAGTTTTTCTTTTCTTTTTTTTTTTTAAGATTTTATTTATTTACTTGTCAGAGAGAGAGAGAGAGAGAGAGCACAAGCTGGGGAGCAGCAGGCAGAGGGAGAAGCAGACTCTGCTGAGCAAGGAGCTTCCCGCTGAGCAGGGAGCGGAGGCGGGATTCCATCCCAGGACCCTGGGATCATGATCTGAGCCAAAAGCTGACGCTTAACCGACTGAGCCACCCAGGTGTCCTAGAAAAGAGCTGAGTTTGAACATCAAGTTTGCTTACTGGCTTTATGATCCTAGGTCATATGAAACAGGAGGAATAATATCTAGCCCCAGAGTCGTTGCGAGGATGTCAACTCCAAGAGGGTAAGGATCACTGTCTGCTTTTGACTATAGTGTCTCCAGCACGGTGCCAGGGCCAGTGCGCACAAGGAGCTTGAAGGGATGAGCCGAGATGACAGATGTCGAGTGTTAGTGTCACACCTGGTGCTCAGCCAGCCTGCGGGCAAGGGTGGCTACTTTGGTGTTTACTGGGCATGGTCTGCTTTATGGACTGTCCACGTCCGGAGTGACAACTGATGGTCAGGAGTGCGCTGGTTGCCTGGAGGCCTCTGCTCCTTTCAGTCTAAGTGTGCTAGGAAGAAGGCAGGAAGACAGGCGGTGAAGTCCAGGGGAGGCGGCAGACAGCAATTAGCCAGGAGTTCCGGAAGCGGTATGAAGGGGCTGGACCCATAGCAGAGGACAGGGTGGAGGGCACTGAGAGAGGCCGACTTCTGGGAGATGGGAAGAAGCTTGGCGCTAGGCTTAGGGAAATACGTGCACGAGGCTGCATTTTGGAGACCCCATATTAAACTCCTGATTTAACGCAAGACACAGAGCCCACCCTGTGGGACCTCCTCATCTCAAAGGCAGCCCAGGACATGACTGTCTAAGAACTCCTGGTCAGATGGGGGAGATACAGACCCCACTCTTGGGGGAGCTCACATCCCGATCTTCTCACCACTAACCTTGCCCCCTCCTCCTCACTTGGCTTCCTGGTCCGCCTCCAAATCAGATTGGACCTGCAGACTCTCGGATTGTCCCCCATCTGTCCAGGAGGCCTCGCAATCTTGCACAGGCAACATTTCTTAAAAATAGCCTCCTTCACTCAGCCTCTGGGGGTTTCCTGGAAACGGGGTGGTGCTGAGTTGGCTTCAAAGTGGCCAGGGGTTGTTTTGGAAGGTGACACCTTCCCCCTGTCTACCACAGCCCCCTTCCAAAGCCTCCACACCTTCCAGCACCACAGCTGCTCTGACAGCAGACAGCGGGGACCACAAGTGCGGAAGCTGAGTCAGTCTGCTCAGGAAGGCCACAGGTAGAGGGGGTGGGGAGCTAGGTCTCTGCTTGGCACCTCCTGGTGGGCACAAGGTGGGAGAGCAGAACCTGCAGGCTCTGATGCCACAGAAGTAGTCACAGGGTCATAGAGTCCCCTGCCCAGGATTCTGTCTCTATGGGGCGCTGAACAGCAGATCCCCAGAGACAGGCATGAGTCTCTCTTCTTTGCACCCATGTTAAGGTAAGGAAACTAAAGAAATGGGGTGCCTGGGTGGCTCAGTCATTAAGCATCTGCCTTCGGCTCAGGTCCATGATCCCAGGGTCCTGGGATCGAGCCCCCCATTGGGCTCCCTGCTCTGTGGGAAGCCTGCTTCTCCTTCTCCCACTCCCTCGGCTTGTGTTCCCTCTCTCACTGTGTCTCTCTTTGTCAAGTAAATAAATAAGATCTTAAAAAAAAGAAAAGAAACTAAAGAAATGACTTGAAGGAGCTCCCAGATTCTGTCAGTGACAGAATTAGGCCAGCACCCAGATTTCCCACTCTGTCCTGTATCTCCTTTTCACCATCCCATGATCCTTGGTTAGGAATCCATGGAATTCAGAATTTTCCAAAATGTTTTTGGAGACTTCAGGTAATGTTCTAAAATGTATAATCAAGGCTAGTGATATTTTTTTCCCTTTTAAAATTTATTGGAAAAACATGTCCATAATAAAAACGAAATATATTTCTATGATTGGTATTGCTGTGACACAATCCTTGCCTTTAATAAATGGTATGCCATACCCAAGCATTGTGCGTGCCCCAGTTCTAATGGCAGAAATCCCTCGCCACACTCTCCAAGGCCCTGCTATCAATGACTTGCCCCCAGGCAGTGACTGAGCAGGCAAGGACTGGAAACCAGGGTCTTGGGAGATGAGGGAGTCCTCTGTTGGGTAACTTTGGATTGAGGACACCCCCTTGACGCTGCTGAAACTTTCTTAGAATTGCACCCAGTCTAAGACTTTTCCTGCCCAACCTTCCTTCCTTCCTCTGTCCTCCATACCGGTCTCACCGGCGCCATCTTCTGACAGCTCTCCCAGCTTCCTCCAGCTCCTTACCCGTTTTCCATGGCAAGTCTTTTCCCCAATAAATCTATTCCATATCTAATCCCCTCTTGACATTTGCTTCCAGGAAGACCTGAACTAACATATCACTAACACATTAAGAATTCCTACAAGCTTCATGAACTATTCCCCAATGCAGAAATGCATTGTTTCATTTCAACAAATATTTCTTCACTTTCATCTTACTGCATTCTCCAACCACATACTGACTGCATTTAAGATATTTGATCATTTTACTGTGTCTTGCAATGAGTCTTATAGTTTCAGTGACTGTGGTGCTCAATGCTTACTGTCTATTCACAATAGGGATATATTTTTTATCATTAAAAAAAGATTTTATTTATTTATATTAGAGAGAGAAAGCAAAGCCCAGGGGAAGGGCGGAGCGGGAGGGAGAAGCAGAAGTAGACTCCCCAGTGAACAGGGAGCCCTACTCACTGCTCCATCCCAGAACCGTCGGATCATGACCTGAGCCAAAGGCAGCTGCTTAACTGACTGAGCCACCCAGGTGCTCCCATTTTTTTATCATTTCTTATAGCAGTTAATTTGTGACACCTGTTGTTTTGTGAGAGCCTTGGATGTTTCCTTTAACCTGGAGGTTGGACCTCCTGGTAGTGTTCTAATATATTCTTACCTTATGAGTGTTCTGTGGGAAATGAGTTTGTGAAGAAGTGGCCCAAGCCCATCTGGAATGTGCATACCTTCTCAGTTCCTGACACTGCTCAGGGCAGTGGGCTTCAGCTTCTTCTGGTCAAGGACAGAGTCTGGCATTGCCATAATCCCCAGGGAACAAATCTTCCAGAATCTGCCCATCATGGGCAGAAGAGAGGATGATTTTGTCAGCCACCTTGTGTTGACCTCTTCGGTTTTCTTTAATGCGTTAAGAATGACCACGTCTAGAGGTGTTAATGCTGTTGATGTCTTGGGGGTTTTGATCAAGATGAGGAGTTGTAATTTTTTTTTGAAGATTTTATTTATTTATTTGACAGAGAGAGATCACAAGTAGGCAGAGGGGCAGGCAGAGAGAGAGGGGGAAGCAGGCTCCCCACTGAGTAGAGAGCCCAATGCGGGGCTCCATCCCAGGACCCTGAGATCATGACCTGAGCCTAAGGCAGAGACTTTAATAACCCACTGAGCCACCCAGGCGCGCCTATTTTTTTTTTTTTTAAGTAGGCTCCGCGCCCAGTATGGGGCTTGAACTTACAACCCTGAGATCAAGAGTCATGCTCTACTGACTGAGCCAGCCAGGCACCAAGGAGAATATTTTTGAGTTAACTCCAAGGTTTTTTTGGTTTGTTTTTTGTTTTTTTTTGTTTTTTTAAAGAGTTCACACAGGAGTAGGGGAGGGGGAGGGACCTAGAGAGAGGGAGAGAGAATCTCAAGCAGGTTCCATGCATTGCGCAAACCTGACATGGGGCTCAGTCCCACAACCCTGAGATCATGACCTGAGCTGAAATCAAGAGTGGGACTCTTAACCGACTGAGCCACCCAGGTGCCCCTCAAAAGATTTTTACTGTGAATGATGTCTTTAAATTTCTCTCATATATTTTCCAAGGTGTTTTCACAAATTGCTCCTTTAGTTCTTAAAAAGACTGATTCTTAGGGGTGCCTTGGTGGCTCAGTGGGTTCAAGCCTCTGCCTTTGGCACAGGTCGTGATCTCGGGGTCCTGGGATGAGCCCTGCCTCGGGTTCCCTGCTCGGCGGGGAGCCTGCTTCCCCCTCTCTCTCTGCCTTCCTCTCTGCCTACTTGTGATCTCACTCTTTGTCAAATAAATAAATGAGATCTTAAAAAAAAAAAAGACTGATTCTTAAGAGTATAGGCTCTGGAGCTAACTCCAGAGCTAATTTGAACCTGGGTTCAAATTCTAGCTTGTTATGTAAATGTGGCCAATTATTTAAAATCTCTGAACCTTATTTGTTTTTCTATGGAGTAGAGATGCCACATCCTCTGGCAGGATGCAGTGAGGTCATGGACATTAGGTAGTGGGGGTGGGGCAGGGACTGCCTCAACCAGGCCTCACTGGCTAAACCAGGGGGTCTGGGAAGCCATTTAAGCTGAGTTGAGTCATTGTGACACAGAGAGTCGGCCTTCTCTGACATGGACGGGCAGAAGCAAAGCTCCCTGCTCTGTACTCCCTCAACACTTTCTCTGTCTCTTAAGGCTCTTCACCATTACCCCTTATTGTGGTCTTTTCTCCCCAGACTGGGAGATTTGGGGTGGCCAGAAGGTGTGGCGTCTACTGAGGTTCATACATTGTGGGCTGGCATGAATCCAGGAAGCCACTGTGTACAGGATGGATCATCCCAGGAGGATGAAATGGCCAAGATGCTGAGCAACAGCCACTGGGTCTGATAGGCTAGCAAGCCTGCCTGTCAGAGATGAAGAAGGGGCTCTGATATATCAGAGACTAAGCGGTGCCTTGTTTGCTCCCTTTTGTTGACAGAGGGGGATCTGGGTATGAGAGGGACATTCTTCCCATTACTGAGAGCACAACATGGCTTTGGTATGGTAGGCATGACTTGTTGTCTCAGTGCTTGGGGAGCCCCAGGATACAGTGTCCTTGGCTTCCCATGGAGACAACTGGTGGCATCCCTCAGGCGGCATGTTTGGGAGCCCACAAGGCCATCCCCAAAACTTCCCAGAAATAATTCCCCAAACAGTTTTCATTCATCCAGCCTTTTTTTCTGGGCAAGGGGCTGGGTTAGACACTTTCCATGCACAGCCTGCTACAACCTGTGTAACAACCCCAAGACTTGGATCTGTTACTAGTCCTATTCTGTAGATAAGGAAACTGAAGCTATGACATGTCACAGAACTTGTTCAAGGTGCAGGCTAGAGTGGCAGAGATGTGATCTGAACACAGTCTGGTTTACTCTGGGACCTTGGGCTATTAATCAAAATATTGAATTACCTACCCTGAGAAGAAATAACTGAGGGAGGTTTCAAGGTTGGGTTGTAGTGCCTTACTCACCTCGGTGGGCTGTTGTGAGATTAACAGGCTATGAGGGGCATGAAAGCATTTGTAAGGGGTCAAGTCCTAGAAGGGATTGTTGTGTCCCTTGAAAGAAGAGCAAGAGATGCAGGAACCCAGAAGAGCTAAATTGTCTCCTGCCTCCAAGCCCCTGCCTAGAACTCTTCCTCCTCTTTGCCTGCTTCACTTATTAATTCAACATAAACTGATTGAGATTCACCAGAAGAAAAAAAAAAGATGCCTCAATCTTGACCATGGGCCCTGAGCAGACAGTGTTGCAAAAATGGCTGACCTCTTTACTTTTATCTTCCAAATTTTACCCAAATGTAGTAGAGCAGAACCATATTCACACACTCAGAGCTGTAGCTGCAAGGGAGTCTGGGAAATGTAGTCCCCCTGTGTCCCCATGTTCCACCTATGTCCACCTGTGCAGTACAGGAAGGCATGCTAGGAGGAAGCAAGGGCTGTAGATGTGAAGCCACCATTTCCACCACCATTTCTGCCAGTGCAGAGTCTGTGCATTGAATTATTCTGTTCAGGACCTGATCCTACTCACATACCCTTAGACTGATGGTGTGGGGAGGCGGACATGTAGGTTTTATTATTTTTTAAATTATTTATTTATTTATAAAAGGCTATTTATTTATTTATTTATTTGACAGAGAGAGAGAGAGAGATCACAAGTGGGCAGAGAGGCAGGGAGAGAGAGAGGAGGAAGCAGGCTCCCCGCTGAGCAGAGAGCTCGATGTGGGGCTCGATCCCAGGACCCTGAGATCATGACCCGAGCTGAAGGCAGAGGCTTTAACCCACTGAGCCACCCAGGCACCCCATTTTTTCTTTTTCTTAACAGCTTTAAGATATAATACATACATTTTGCAATTCATCCATTGGAAGTGTGCAATTCATTGTTTCTTTGTATATTAACAGAGTTGTACAACCACCATGATCTATTTTGGAATCTCTCCATCACTAAAATTAGACACTCCCCATTTGCCCCCAGAGCCCCCTGCCCTAGGCAACCACTAATCTACTTTCTATTTCCATAGATTTGCCTGTTCTGGACATTTCACATAAGTGGAATTGTATGTCAGCTTTGTGACTGGCTTCTTTCTTTCATCTAACACAATGTTTTCAGTGTTCATATTGTAGCATGTGTAAATACTTCATTCCTTTTTATGGATGAATAATATCCTGATGTATGAATATACCACATTTTGTTTATCTGTTCATCAATTCATGGATGTTTGGGTTGTTTCCACTTCTTAGTTTTATAACTAATGCTGCTATGAAAATGTGTGTATAAGTTTTTGTGTGGACATATGTTTTCAATTCTCTCAGGTGCATATGTCTAACCATATATTAGGGTCGTATGGTAACTCTGTTTAATTTAACCCGTGCTGGGTGTGGAGCCTGCTTGGGATTCTCCCTCTCTCTCTCTCTGCCCCTCTCCCGCTAAAAACAAAAACAAAAAGACAAAAAGGAGGGGGAGGCACCTGGGTGGTACAGTCAGTTAAGTGTCAGATTCTTGGTTTTGGCTGGGGTCGTGGTCTCGGGGTCATGAGACCTAGCCCTGGGTAGAGCTTCACGCGGAGTGCAGGGTCTGCTTGAGATTTTCTCTCCCTTGCCCTCTGCCCCTCCTCTTGTGCTCTCTCTCTCTAAAATAAATAAATCTTTTTTTTTAAAAAACTTACAACCATCCTAGTGGGAGTGAAACAGTATTCATAGTGGTTTTGATTTGCTTTTCCCTAATGATGTATGACGTTGAACATTTCTTTACATGCTTACTAACCATTTGTATAACTTCTCTGGAGGAATGTCTGCATGAACATTTTTACCCATTTCAGTTGGGTTCTTTGTCCTTTCTTATTGAGTTATAAGGGCTGTCGATGTATTCTAGGTACAAATTTCTTATCACATATATGACTTGAAAATATTTTTTCCCATTCTGTGAGTTGTCTTTTCACATCTTTAAACACAATAAAATTCTGGGACGTCTGGGTGGTTCAGTCGGTTAAGCGCCTGCCTTCAGCTCAGGTCATGACCCCAGGTCGCAGACTGAGTCCTGCATCCCAATGGGCTCCCTGCTCACCAGGGAGCCTGCTCCTCCCTCTCCCTCTGCCTACTGCTCCCCCTGCTTGTGCTCTCTCTCTCTTTCTCTGACAAATAAATAAATAAATAAAATCTTAAAACACACACACACACAAATGAAATTCACATCACATACAATTAGCTTTTTTTTTTTTTTAAAGATTTTATTTATTTATTTATTAGGAAAGAGAGAGAGTGAGCGAGAGCATGAGAGGGGAGAAGGTCAGAGTGAGAAGTGGACTCCCCATGGAGCTGGGAGCCCGATGTGGGACTCGATCCCGGGACTCCGGGATCATGACCTGAGCCGAAGGCAGTTGCCTAACCAACTGAGCCACCCAGGTGCCCCTACAATTAGCTTTTTAAAGTGAACAATTCACTGGCATTTAGCACATTCATAATGTGCAACCACCAGTTGTTTCTAGTTCCCAAACATTTCCATAACTCCAAAGTAAGATCTCTTACCCATTAAGCAATTTCTGTCCATACCCCCTTCCCCCTAGCCCCTGGCAATGACCAGTCAGCCATCTCTGTGGATTTATCTATTCTAGACATTCATATAAATGGAATCATATAACATGTGACCTTTTGTGTCTGATTTCTTTCACCTAGCATAGTGTTTTGGAAATGTATTCACATCGTAGCATGTATCAGTACTTCATTCCTTTTTAATGCATGAGTAATATTCCACTACATATGTATACAACCATTGTTTATCCATTCATCTGCTGATGGACATCTGAACTCCTTTATTTTTTGCTACTGTAAATAGTAGGTAAACTAGACTTTATAAAATTAAAGACTTTTGGGGTGCCTGGGTGGCTCAATTGGTTGGGCAACTGCCTTCTGCTCAGGTCATGATCCTGGCGTCCTAGGATCGAGTCCTACATCGGACTCCTGGCTCCACTGGGAGTCTGCTTCTCCCTCTGACCTTCTCCCCTCTCATGCTCTCCTTTCTCTCTCTCAAATAAATAAGTAAAATCTTTTTAAAAAAATTAAAAACTTTTGTGCTTCAAAGGATTCCAAGAAAAGAAAGAGTAGCTGTAATTAAAAATAAAAGTAAAATAAGTGTTGGCAAAACTGTAGAGAAATTGGAACACTCAGACATTGTTGGTGGGAATGCAAAATGGTGCAACTGTTGTGGAAAAAAGTTCAGTGGTTTCTCAAAAAGTGAAACAAAGAATTACCATATGACCCAGAAGTTCCCCTTCTAGGCATATACCCCTAAGAAATGAAAACAGGTGTTCAAACAAGCACCTGTATGTACATGTTCGAAGGAGCATTAGGACGGTTGTACTTTTTATTTTTATTTTTTATTTTATTTATTTATTTGACAGAGAGATAGAGAGCACAAGTAGGCAGAGAGGCAGGCAGAGGGAGAGAGAGAAGCAGGTCTCTACTGAGCAGGGAGCCTGATGCGGGGCTCGATCCCAGGACCCTGGGATCATGACCTGAGCGGAAGGCAGATGCTTAATGACTGAGCCATCCAGGCGCCCCCGACAGTTGTAATTTTTAAAAAACATATAATAAGAGGAACCTGGCTGGTTCAGTCTGTAGAGCATCTGGCTTCTCTACATTGTTGCCACACTTGTCTTTTATTATATATACACATACATTTTTAAAAAGTAATCTCTATACTAAGTGTGGGGCTCAAACTCATGGACTGAGATCAAGAGTCAGTTGGGGACATTAGTAATTCTTACCGTAGAAGATTTTTTTTTTTTTTTTTACCTTGAAAGATTTTGCGGAAGATTAAATGAGACGATTGTCAAGTGGTTTAGCATGTAGGAATCACTCAGTAAATGTACCCCTTGGCTTTTCCTGGCTGTACAGTATTTTGTTGCCTGGATGCACATAATATGTAGCATTATTCTAATAGTGGACATATAGGTGGACTTCAGTTGTTCCATTTCCTACTTGGGTGCAAAGGACATCCATGTGCATGGTAGGTAGTGTTACATAGTGGTTAAGAGTATATCAGCCCTACTGGATTTGAATCCAGTGAATGTGACCTTTTTTTTGCCTCCTATCCTCTTGGAATGGTTGAGACGAGAGGACGGGCGGGATGACCTCAGATGTTGTTTGAAGACATCTCTTAGTTTTGTCCTCAGAACTGGAAGGTCACAGGTGGGTGCAGGGGAAGATGAAAGAGTCTTGAGGTCCCTTCTGCAGATCTGAAAGCTGGTGCACCCTATCTTAGGATCTCCCCCACCCTAGGGTGTGAAGCCAAAACGAACTCATTGCATTTGACAGACTGTCCAGGGAGATGAGATAAGTGGGTGTCAGGCAGGGGGAAGGAGGTGTCAACCACAGAGCAGAGTGTGGTGAGAGCATGGAGCTCCCCACCCTTAACCCTGTCCAGAGTCACCCACACAGCTGCTTAACCCTCTGCACCAATGGCAGTCCCAGATCCCCTCCTGACCTGGATTCCTTACCTGGTGTCCTTCAAAAGTATCCATGCAACAGAGCTCCAGGACCTAAGTACTGAGCCAGCCAGGAGCTCAGCTGGCTGGCCTCAAGGTTGGAGATGGCCATGGTTGTGGATTGGAGAAGCTTTTGAGGTTTTCAAAGAGGAAGTAGGGCATTTGCCTGTGGTTCCATTGTTTTTCCCTCCTACTGCATGAGCCAGCTCGACGCCCCTGACTCTACTTTGATTCCCAAAGTAGAGTGTGCTTATTCTACTAATATTAAGTCCTGAGAATTGCATCCCACTTTCTATTTCAGCAGCATCCAGCAAGCCTTCTGATAACTGAGCTGTGAATTTCCAGGGTCTAGGTCATATTTCCATGGGTGATATTCTCAGCAACTAGTCCAACACCTGAGACATAGTTCTCATAGTCCTGAAGGGAATCCAGACTACTGTACCACACTGGTGGCTCTTTTTACCTCCTCAAGGTGGCCCTCTAGCAATTCTTCCTTGAGCTCTCCTTCCTCTCTGGGACATGGTAGTTGCAACTTGGGGCATGTGATCTTGAATCAGTCACTTTCTCTGAGTTTCAGTTTTCTTGCTTATGAGACAGAACGAAAAGCATTCATCTGGAGGGTCATTGTGCTGATTGAATTAAGCAAAACATGTCAAAATGATTGGCAGTGTTCCTGGCACATGGTGAGTGCCCAAATGCCAAAAGCTATAATTACTGTGGTATGTGGACTGGTGTGGGGGCAGAACAGCATTGGGTGGGTACAGTGGTCTGCAAGTAGGGGCTAAAGAATAAAATGGAATGTAGTTAATCTTTCCGGGCGTGATGTTCAAATTCTGGTCTTCCAAAGTGAGCCAGGAACATTCATCACCTTAACACTATCAGGAAGCTGACTTGCAGATACTTGCCTAAGTAGGCAAAGATTAATGTACAATATTAACATTAATCCACATTTGCCAAGCACTTGCTTTGGGCCAGGCACTGTTCTAAGAGCTTTACATGAATTAACTTGAGGACTTCTCAAAAGAACACTGTGAAGCAAGTACTATTATTATCCTCATTTGACAGTTGAGGAAAGAGGCACAGAAAGGTTAAATGACTTGCCATAAGGTCACAGAGCTGGGATTAAGTCCAGGAGAGCTAATATTCTGAGTCACTCCACATACTACTTCCATATGGAGGTCTTTTTCAGTCTTGAGTAGAACAGGGAATAATTGGGAGTCCACAGTACAGGAATGCCACATAGTTTGGCCATCCCTTCAGAGGAACACTATATAGTCAGGAAAAAGCAGAAAGCAGCTCTGTATGTTCTGCATGAAATGATGGCCACACCAGACAGTTGGATAGAGAGAGCTGCACAACAGTATATGTATCGTGTAAGCCATGTTGTATAAAAATAAAATTAAAAAGTCCACTTACTTGTTTGCAGGTTCACACACAAATGTCTGGAAGGATAAGCACCAAACAATTCACACTAGCCACAGGGATATTGCAAGGGAATATCCACTTTGATCTTTTTACTCTCTGCTGTTTGAAATGTTTACCATCAGTATGTTTTATTTTGTCATCCACAGAAAGAGGAAGAAAGTAAATGTGCATGAGCTGGGAGCCTGATGACCCCTGTCCAGCCCTCCAGCTCTTGTCAGAGTGCTCTCTAGTGTCTCCCGCTGACCCTGGAAGGCCCTGAATCCTATTTTCCCTCCACAAGCACTTCCCCAACTCCCTCTGCTCCCTGAGGACTTGGCTTGGCCTGGGTCTCTCATCTGGGTCCAGGCATCTGTGCAGGTTCCCTGGCTAAGAGGCTGTGGTCCTCTGCCTGTGTCACCCACCCCAGGGATGTCAGACATGGCAACATCACAGTTGGGCTAGTGACATCATAGTGGACATGGAGGTTGACAGGACAGAAGACCTAGCAGGGCCCCGAAGATGGGAGCAAGGAAGGGGTTGGCAGCTAGAGGCTGTTTGGGGCGGGAACTCGAGGATTTGGCCTCAGCCCGCCTCGCTTCCCTTTTTATTTCTAATCAAGAGGTTGTCCAGACTTTTTTGAGAGTTGGGAGCAGAGCGTGATGCCAGGAGGAGGTGGAGCTGGCAGGTGGAAAATGGAAGCCAACCATGTGTGTGACTCGCCGGGAGAGGAGACTGGGGCTTTCTGTGGGTGCCCCCCTGTGATTCCAGCAGGGCAGTAGGGGAGGCAGGCTTGTGGCCCTGGAGGCTGGGAAGACCCTCGCTTTTTGGTGCATGGAGTTTGGGGTGGATCAAGACTGCGAGGGGTGCTATGGGAAGAGCTCCTCTGCTGATCTGGGAAAGGCAGGAAATCGTCTGTCCAGGTAACTAACCACTCAGATCCTTGACTCTTCCAGCCTGAATCCTGTTGCTTCATCTTCTGTTCTGGGCGTATATTACACAGGATTCTCAGTTTAAGCTATAGAGACCCTTTCAGGAGGATTTAAGAAAAGTAATTTATTTAAAAGTTGTTGGGGAAACTCACAATGTTTGGAAAGGCTGCAGAGGCAGGCTTGGAGAACGAGCTGGATCAGGGGAGGCTGGGAGCCCCAGGACCACATGCCTCCGGACCAGCCCTAAAAGGATTCTGTCACCTTCTCTGAACCCCTTTCTCTCCTCTGCTGCCCCGGAAGCCCATGTGGCATCATGTGCAGAGTGGAGTCTCCACGAACCTGCCACTTCAGGACCACTGACTTTTGATCCCATCTGGACAGGGGCATCCAACTGGCCCAGTCCATGTCATGCGTCTGCATCATGTGCTGGGAGAGGGAGGGCAGAATTAAGTGTGTGGCCATTGTGGCTTTTTTTTGTTTTAAGATTTTATTTATTGTTTTGGTTTTTATAGTGGGAGGCACCTTCTGCCTCCCTCCAGACTCATGTGGGGGAAAAGCTCCTCAAGCTGGGCATCCAGAAAACCCAACAGATGTCTGCCCGGGAAACAAAAATGTGTAGACAGTGGTCCCTGTCCTTGAGACACTCCCAGACACGCAGGAGTCAGTTACATGGGAAGATAATTATGATAGGAAGTGACAGAGGCCACGGTGGAGGTGGTTGGCAGCCAGGGGCTGGGCGGGCAGGGAAACACTGATAACATGCCCCCGGCCCATGGCGGACGGTCCAAGATGTCCCCGTGTGCTCCAGGCCACCTAGATGGAATGGCTGGGTGGAGTCTGATGACTGGTTGGGGCTGTGTGTCACATGGGGCCAGACACTGTGTGACACAGACACACCCACTGGGCAGAATTTGAGTCTCTAGAAACGATGCCCCTTTTCTTGCTTACAGAAATGATGAACTTGCTTGGCCTAAAAAGCTGCTTCCTGGTTAACGGAGCTTCCCTTTCGCTATCTCGTCATGCCCTACAAGCATTTTGCAATGTCCTTGAAATACCTCTTGTCCCTGTGGGGGCCTCAAGGCTGTATCTGGATTAGAGAAAGGCTCTCAGGACAGGCAGGCCAGAGTTGGGTCAAGAAAGAGGAAGGTGTATTTGCTGCTTCGTGGGCTTCTGTTCTGTGAGACCAGATTCCTACTCTCTACCCCATGTCCTTCTGGGTTGCCTGCTCTGTGTCTGTGCCCGTTCCTGTCCCTGCGTCACCGTCACTGTGTTCACCGTCATCATCATGGCCTGCCTCTATCTCGGCTGGGCCCCCACCTCCAAAGGGACCCCAGCTCCAGCCTTTCAGTCCTGCTCTGTCCCTCTCGGACCCAGTCATCTGGGTTCTCTGAGAACCAGACATAGCAACCTTCCCCCCCCCACCACTGACCTTCCAGTAGCCTCAGCTCAGGGTGGTCCAAAATCATCAGCACCTTGTCCTGTGGAGTTACCACAGATGGGTAAGGGCTGGTGGGCGGCTCCCTCTCACCGGGTCCTGTGGGGCCCCCTCTTGGCCTGCCCGCCTCCCCCCTTCCTATTTGTGGTGACTTCAAGTGTAACACCTTCCTGTCATCTCTCACACTCCCTGGGGCCCCAGCCACAGCGGCCGCCCACATGCCCACCTCCTTGCATCCCCCAGAGGGAACCTTGCAGAACGAGGTGACAAGCCTTGTGCAGGCAGATGACGAGCCTCTGCTGGGCAGGGCTGGGAGGAGTCGGGGAAGAGAAAAAAGGAACTGGGTTTTGGGAGGCTGAGATACTCGAGGGAATGTGCTAGGGTCCCGGGGATGCTTGAGAAGGAGAGACGCGCGGCTCCTGAGGAGAATGGGAAGGAACCTTGGGGCTTTTGTTGCCCTGAGGTGGTCCCTGTGCCACGTGGCCTGCAATGAGAGAAGGTGGGGAACCGGGGTGCTGGCTGAGCCGACAGCAGAGGAATCAGCGCATCTTCCTGTCAGGCCAGTCAGGGGACCCAGAAAGCCTACTCTCTGGGACTCTTCCTGAGGCTGGGCAGTCTGGGTGGCAGAGCCCTAAGGCTTCCTCAGCGACCCAGAAAAGCTGTGTGGATGATCGAGGGTGCAAGGGCACCCACTGGTGGGGAGGCTGTGGTTGGCAGAGTCAGGGAGGCAGAAGCCCTTCCCAGCATGGAAGGGAGCAGCTTCTCAATTCCTGGTTTTCTCCAGGAAATCTGGAATGTTCCTTCAGGCCTCTGAGTTCACTTAAAAGTAACCTCCATGAGGATCTTCCTCTCTCTCCTCTTCCCTCAGGATAAGGATGAGGCCAGCTTTGCTCCTCACTCCTGAGTGTCTCCCTTCAATCCTCTTCCGGCACCTACCAAGAGAGCATCACTGACCTCTACATGTCAGTGCTGAGTCCTTACAGCCTATCCATCCCTCATGTTTTGCAGATAGGTAAGTGGAGGCCAGGAGGGGCAGTGACTGGCTCAAGTCACATGATGGTTTAGCGGAAGGGCCAGCTTCAGAAGCGAGGCTCCTCTTTGGAGGTACTTTCCTGCTTACCGGGGACCGACCTGTTTTCCCAGGTAGTGAGGGCATGAAGGGGGAATCTCCTTCAGACTTGCACTGGGGCTCCTTGTCCTCAAGCCTGGACTTCCAGCTCTGCCAAGGCGACCAGGTAAGGAGGGATCCCAGCCCCCTCTTTGAGGTCAGCCTGATTATGGAAGGGAGATGATGTCAGGATGACGTGGGGAAAAACCTGAAGGGACCAGATTCCCATTGTCCCCTGGTCCTGGGCATCCCCATCCCACCCAGTACATCATGGGGATGGACCCTTGAGGTGCCAGAGGCCCTCTCCCCGGCCCCAGGGGCCAGACTCTTCCTGTGGGGCGTCAGAGGGGATAGGGCCTGTGGGCCAGTTGGCTGTATGACCGTGGCCTGGGCCTTAGCAGAAGGGGAACCCAGGGCTGTCTTAGGGGGCTTTCAGTCTTTGATGAGGATTTTCTCCAAGTTCATCTTGGCTCCATTCAAAGCATAGTTGATGGTCTGAGACCCAGTGGGGCCTGGGCGGTCAGGAAGGGAGGGCGGGAGAGAGCACAGGGTGAGGGGAGGGGTTCTAGAGGGGAAGAGGAGGGCAATCCTGGGACAGGCATGAAAGTCCCTGAAGAAAGACATTTTCAGCTGAGGGATGGGGAAGACTTTTGAGTGGCAGATGTGGTAGAGGGCAGCTCTTAGCTTCTCCTCTCCTTTTGGAAATTGAACTAGAGCCGGGGCTGCCCCAGGGACACAAGTGCCCCAGCTCCGCACCTCGAAGCTCCTTGCCTCCTGCCCTCCAGGTCTTCTCAGCTTGCAGGCCACTCTCTGACCCAGTGGACGCTGGTGGCTCAGCCTGGGCCAGCTGGCTGCGCCCCTTGCCCCTGGCACCAGCCCCCCCGGACCTGGACCTCTACCTGTGGACCCTGCAGCCCACACCACTGAGCACAGCCCCGCAGAGTCTCAGAAGCAACGTCTTGAGTACAAGTAAGCCCAGGGCAGAGGGCTGCACCTGGCCGGAGGCGGGAAAGGACTCTTAGGTTCCAGGACAGGAAAGGGAGGGGACCCAGTGTCACTGGTGAGGACAGAGCCTCAGGCATGCTTTACTTCCACATTTTGGCCTAGAGTCCTGGCCTTGGTCGGGTGTAGGGGTGAGGTGGTTTCAGGGTGACCCCTGAGCCACGGGCGGGGACAGGGGCTTTCTCGGGCAGGGAGATCTGTAGTAGGTGTAGCCAAAGTCCCGGGCATCGACGATGGCGCTTTGTGGGCCTAGAATGTGTGAGCTAGAGGGGTCCTTATAGGACAGGAGCGCGGACTGGGAACCAGTGAGCGGGGGCAGATTCCTGGTTCTGCCCTTTCTGGCTCTGTGACTTTGGCCACATTGCTGAGGCCGGTAGCTTCTTGCAGGAGAGTAGGAACCCTTCTAGATTTGTTGCATTGTAACGCATCTTTTCATTGCACACCTGTGACCTCAGGAGGGTGGGAACCATGCGGCCTCGTCCCTCACTTCCCCAGCATGGAGCGCAGAGTGAAGCAGTTCAGCGAGGCTGGCTGGGTGAATAAATGAGGATCCAAGCAGACAGTCTACTTTGTGGCATTTTTTTCTTTTTAGTATTTCATCAGACGTCCCTCCTAGCTTATCTCCCCTCTCCCTGGCTGTTGCATCTCCGTCTCCCCTGCTAGCTCCTCTCCACTTACCTCCTAAATATTCCCGCGATCCGAACTCAGGCTGGAGCCGCCTTCCCTCCCCTACCCCGCTCTGGTCTCCTCTCTCCTCTTCCTTCCCTCCTCTCCCCTCTTGTCCGCTTCTCGGAGAGTAGCACCGTCTGACAGAACTTCTTGCAAGCAGGGACACTCCTCTATGCGTGTGCTCTTTGCTACCATATTTCCCGAGGCTTTTAAATGCATCTAATGTGAGCGAGGAGCTGAATTTTTGATTGTACTTATTTTATTTAATTGAAATGGGATCACATGTGTCCAGTGACTACCCATTTTGGACACAGCAGATCTAGCTCCCCCGTAGGTGGTCTCATCAGGCAGGGACCCTGGCACCCAAACATATGTCTTCAGCTTGGGCCTCTCCTTTCAACTCCGAACCAACCAACCAACCAAACTCGAAACCTATCCATCCAACTGCCTACTTGATTTTTCTACCTGGATGTCTAATGAGCTTCTCGAATCATTTTCTCTCCCTCAAACGGTTGAGCGCTGCATAAACACTAGTTGCTTTTGTTGGCAAGTGCAGACCACGGAAGCGCCCAGGGGGTAAATTTCTGTCACCCAGCAGGCTTGCAGGCCAGAGCGCCCCCTGACCCCGAGCTAGCTAGCAGGCCGGATAGATGGGGAGCAGAACTTTCTGCCAGGCTGCGGGCCCTGACCGTCTTTCCTTTCCTGCTCAGAGCACCGGCCACCAGGGCTGCAGGCCGGCTTCACTGACGATGAGAAACTCGCGGCCAAGTATCCTGCGAGCAGGGACAAGAGGGGAGGCCAGCAGGAGAGAGCTGGCGAAGGGGCCCTCTGGCCATCCTTCTCCCCTCACAGCGGCTCTTCCCCAGCCCCCTGGCAGAACAGGAAGAGCTCCAGCCCCTTGGCTGTCCGCTCCTGCCCGCTGTCCACCCCCATCTCCAAAGAACTCCCATGCTGCCTCTACCCCTTCTATCCCGCATCTCCCATTCTGCCTCCGCCTCACCTGTTCACCTACGGGCCCCTACCTTCTGTCCAATGTCCCGCCCTCTTCATGCTGTCCCCAGACCCCTCCTATGCCACCACGGCTATGCCCAGCCTGCCGATGAGTGTCAGTGAGGTTGGGCACCCCACTGCCCAGAGGGAGACCCTGTATCCTTACCCAGGGGCCTCCCAAGCCTCTGGTCAAAGCCAACCTTCCCTGGCCCGGGATCCTGGAGCTGCCAGGACCCACTCCCCCAGGGCAAAGCTCGTGGGCAGGGAGGCTCCAGCAAGGCGGGCGCCCATGGCCCCCCGGCCAGGCACCACACCTCTGCCTTACCCACTGAAGAAGGAGAACGGCAAAATCCTGTACGAGTGCAATGTGTGCAGCAAGAACTTCGGGCAGCTCTCCAACCTCAAGGTATCCGCCTCCCGGGCTCTGCGGCTCCCCTCAGCATCCTTCCATGACCCCCTCCTATCCTGCTTCCAGAATCAAGGACCTGAAAGCCAGAGCAACTCCTGGGCAGCCCCTCGGCTGTGAGCTAGGGTGGTTCACTGGGCCCCCTCACTGTCACATTTGTAGAGAGGGGATGCAGGACAAGGGGGGCACCAAAGTCCTCCCCACCCTAAGAGACTGTCTCTGAGAGCATCTCATTTCAGACAAAAATGGGGAAACTGAGGGAAAGGTTTGCCCGAGGTCACTTGGATTTCATGGTGAAGTTAGGCCCTGATATTAGCCTCTCAAGGTCTAGTGCAAAGCCCTTTCCTGAACAACCATCTTTCTGGATCTCCCGTCAAGCCTCCTCTTGCTTATTTTTCTGAAGGTCCAGTGGGGGAGCAGGTAGATTTTAGCGAGTCTAGATCATGGACCTGACAACCAGCCTTTTGCACGCGGGACCCTACAAAGCAGCGTGTCGCTGTGGGCATCATCATCCACGTGGCCCGGCGTGGGCCCCCGGGCCCGTGTCTGCATGTCAGCAGAGACGGGGCTCTCTGCACGTGTTGGCAATGCTGAAGTTGAGGAAAAATTATCACTGTTGAGGAACGGCCCTCTGGGGTCCTCCAGGGTGTGAGTGCTTAAGCTTTAATGAAATTCAGACCTGGAGAGCTAGGAGACATGCAGATGCCGAGGTCGCAGCCCCAGAGATTTTGAATTCATCTGGTCTGGGGTAGGGCCTGAGAATCAGCATTTCCCACATACTCCTAGGTGGTGCTGATGCTACTGGTCTGTAGGCCACGCTTTTTTTTTTTTAAGATTATTTATTTTAGGGGGCACCTGGGTGGCCCAGTTGGTTAAGCGTCTGCCTTCAGCTCAGGTCATTATCCCGGGGTCCTGGGACCAAACCTGACATGGGGGGCGGGGGCCCTGCTCAGCAGGGAGCCTGCTTCTCCATCTCCCTCTCTCTCTTCCCTCTGCTCGTGCTCACTCTCTCTCAAATAAATAGATGTTTTTTATTTATTTTTATGTATTTTTTTAAAGATTTTATTTATTTGACAGAGAGAGACACAATGAGAGAGGGAACACAAGCAAGGGGAGTGGGAGAGGGAGAAACAGGCTTTCTGCCGAGCAGGGAGCCTGATGTGGGGCTCGATCCCAGGACCCTGGGATCACGACCTAAGCTGAAGGCAGACACTCAACTACTGAGCCACCCAGATGTCCCTAAATAAATGTTTTTTTAAAAGATTATTTTAGAGAGTGAGAGAGAGTAGGGGGAAGGGGCAGAGGGAGAGAGAGTCCAGGCAGACTCCTCGCTAAGCATGGCGTCCAATACAGGGCTTGATCTCATGACCCTGAAATCACGACCTGAGCTGAAGCCAAGAGGTGGTTGCTTTTTTTTTTTTTTTAAGAGGTGGTTGCTTAATCGACTGAGCCACCCAGGCACCCCTGTGGACCACACTTTGAGCAGCACTGCTCAGGATAGATACACGGGCTGTCCCTTACCTAGCCTTCTGATCGCTGTCCCCTCCCCTCCCACAGGGCACCAGAAAGAGTGAGGATCTCCTGGAAAACGGAACAGAGACCCTGAGGGCCATGATAGGGCAGTGAGGGCGCTAAGAAACCTTGATGCCAAATAGGGGTCCTGCGGGGATGTGGGGAGAGATTTAGATGGGGTCCCGGGTCCTGCGGGAGGCTTCCGGGCTGTTGGTAGCCTTTCTCCTACTCCTGGCTCAGGTCCATCTGCGTGTGCACAGTGGGGAGCGCCCATTCCAGTGTGCCCTGTGCCGGAAGAGCTTCACCCAGCTCGCCCACCTGCAGAAGCACCACTTGGTGCACACGGGGGAGCGGCCCCACGAATGCCTGGTGAGACCCTGTTTCCCCTCCCCTGTACTCCTGCAGCCTGGTGAGTAGTTCCAGGCCCCTGGATGGATGGCCCCTCCAGCCTCCTCTCCCCAGTACTCCTGAGCAAGTGGAGACAGGACTGGAGGCAAGGGTGGAGGCGGGGAGGGAGGCGGAGGGAGGTGACAATGACCCCTATTACCCTGGAAGGGCAGGAATGGAAGACTGGAGGTCCCTCCCTAGGCCTGGAGTGAGGAATAGAGATGTATGTCTACCGGAGGAGAATAATAAAGCTGGAGGGTCCCGGGGAATGGATAGCCCGTGACCTACTTCCCAGGGTTGCCGGAGAAGTAGAAGGCCTCGTGTGTATGTGTGCAAAGTATGCAAACCCTACAGGTAACAGCAGCTGGGGGTTAGTTCCTTCTTGCTTTGAGTCCTGTTACGTCCCTTGGGAGGTCAGACAGCAGGAATTCTTTCCCCAGACATGAAAGAAGCATTGTGGTTCTCAGTCTGGGCTACTTGGGTTCAGATCCCAGCTCATGTTAGCTCCAACTCGTGTCACCTCTGTCTAGTGGCTCTCCTCCTCTGAGCCTCTGATTTCTCACTGTAACAGAGGAGTGACGCTAGGACTTCCTCATGCTGCTCCAGGGTCTGGGGAAGACTCTGTGAGACCAATTCCTGGCATGCGGCAGCTCCCAGTAAAAATGATGCCCACGGAAGCTGTAGGCCCACACTTAAGGGTTCTGTGTGATGATCTCATTCAGTCCATCATCCCTATGAGGTTAGGTATTAAGAATCACATGTTACCAATAAGGAGAACAAGGCTCAGACAGGCGAGGTCACCTATGCGAGGTCACACGGGGAGTAAGAACCACGACACTAACCCAGGTCTGCCTGGCTGCAATGTGCCACACACCGTGGGTCCCAGGAGAAATCGTGGGGGAGGGGGGCGTCTGGGAGGGCATTACAGGCAGGTGGGGGGGAGGGGTGTCGAGGGTGGGAGGGGAGCAGAGATCCCAAGCCAGCCAGGTGGGAGGAGCTGACACCTGTGCACATTCCCGACAGATGTGCCACAAACGCTTCAGCAACTCCAGCAACCTCAAGACCCACCTGCGCCTGCACTCGGGGGCCCGGCCCTTCCGGTGCGGGGTCTGTCTCCGGCGCTTCGCCCAGCACGTCCACCTGAAGCTGCACCACCGCCTGCACGCACCGCGGCCTTGCCGCCTATCTCACACCCACCTGCCCCTGGCGTCTCTTGCCTGCCTTCCCCGATGGCACCAGGAAGCTCTAGATCTCGTGGCCCTGCCATCAGAGAGGCAGATGGGCTGGGATCTGGAGAAGGCCAAGGCGCCCTTGGCATCTGGGGGAAGGTGCGGGCAGCCAGCCTGAGCCCTGGTGCCAGGACGGCCCTGGGGAGGGGGCAGGAGCAGAGAAATTAAAGGATTTTCTCTGTGACGAGTTGAGGCCTCCTGAACTTCGCGGGCGGCGGGGAAAGCCACTGTGTATCCGTCAGAGCCCACACCTCATCTGGAAGCAGGTCAGGGAACGCAGCCAGGGAGAGCCTGCGACGCCCGCTCCCGGGGTGGGCGCTTGCAGCCATCCAGACCCGGCTGGATTTGGGTCCTGCTCCCTGTCCGGAACCTGCAATCCCATCGCAGCTTGCCAGCGGGTGGTCCAGCCTTCCGGGACTCAGCACGCTGCGGACTGTGCTGCCAAGCTCGGGGCTCCTTGCTCTCTTTCCTGAACAAGTGTTCCAGCACCTGCCCAGGTGTACGTCTGCTGCTTCCCACCACCTTCCTGCCTCTCAGTTCCTGGGAAGCCTCCTTTGCTGGCACTCCTGCCATGGTCAGGTGGGGTGTCCTCACCCTGTGCATGCCAGGATCTCAGCCCCCAAACCCCCGTGGAACACATTCACGACCGACCCAGCAAAGGGCTCCTTTCGCGCCGCCGTGGGTTTGAGAGCGACTTCCCCACGCGGGGAACTGGGGAGCTTCGAGCTGTGGCTTAGGCCCTCCAGGTGCGCGCGCGAGAACGCTCATGAGCCCACCGCGTTCGGGCGACTACAGGGTCGACCTCGGCCTCCCCCGCCCAGTAATGGAGGTCCGGGTTTAAGGCCCACCGGTCACCCCTTTGGCCCTGCGCCAGAAGCCAACCACTCGGGCTAGGCCCCACCCACTCGACAAGACCCTGCCCCCTCCGGTCTTGACCCCGCCCCTGCGTTCTAGCCCCTCCTTCTTGGGGGGAGAGAGACCCCCGGTCAGCGCAGCCTCCCGGCCCCAACTCGCGCAAGGTTCCTCCTTCCCGCCCACCTCGCGCTCAAGGCCAGCGTGGGGGCCACCGGCACCCGGTGCGTCCCTGGAGCCTCCCGAGGCCTAAAGAAGTAGCGCGGACCGTGCGGAGAGCACGGCAAAAGTGGGGAGAAGTGGGGCTCAGGCGGAGCGACCCCTGCAGAACGCACCCCATGTCCTGGGGCCAGGGCAGCCTCGGGGTCAGTGCCCCGCCGGAACGGACTGCGGGCGGGGCGGTTGTTTGTTCAAGGGGGCGGGCCGGAGAAGGCGTTTCTCTGCCGAGGAGTGGATCCGGGTGGCCCCCGTGGCCCGGAGCGCTGTGGTGCCCGGGAACCAGGGGCCTTGCCCTTGCCATGGCCGAGCCTCACGGGGGGCTGGAGGCGCGCCTGGCCCGCGGCTTGGCCAGGCTAGGGCTCCGGAGGGAGCGCCGGGAGAAGCGGACCCCGGAGGAGGCCAGAGCTCGGGATAGGTGAGGGGGGTAGAGGAGGGCTGCAGGGGCGCTCCTGGGCCTTAGAGGTGTGTGCGTGTGCGTGTGTGTATGTGTGTGTGTGTGTGTGTTAGAGGATAATGGATGTTCAAATCGGCGTGTAGGAGTGTCTGAGAGCATGAAAATACACGTGACAGTGTACTATGATTTTGGATTATATGACTGTCTTTAGAAAGAACCTGCGCTCTTTTGAAATTTTTTTTTAAGATTTTATTTATTTATTTGTCAGAGCAGGCAGAGAGAGAAGCAGGCTCCACACTAAGCAAGGAGCCCAATGCAGGACTCTATCCCAGGACCCTGGGATCATGACCTGAGCTGAAGGCAGCCACTTAACGGACTGAGCCACCCAGGCGTCCCTCTTTTGAAACTTTAAAATAACTTTTGCAATTCCCCAAGTCTGGCAGAGGCCCGCCCCGGGAGAATGACTTCCTCTCCTGAGAAACTGTCTCCGGAGACAGTTTAAAGGCAAACATAGGAGCTCCCCCTGCCCCTGTGGACTTTGTCACATCACGAGCCAGCTTCCCTCTGATCTTCATTCCCTTTGTCATGAGCGTGACAGGCCCCTGAGTTGCCGCAGACCGCGCAGACCCTCAGCTGGGACCATTTCCCCGGTCACCCCAAATTGCAATAACAATAAACCTTTATTGGCCACTTGCTTCGTGCCTTACCTGGATTATCTCACTTGATCCTGACAGCTGCGCTAGGAGGCCAGAAGTTTGTGTGATTCAGAGGTGGAAATGGAGGTTCCGAGAGGTGAAGTCACCTGCCAGTCGCACAGCTGGGAGGTGGTGGGGCTGGGTTACGAGCTTCAGCAGTCGGACTCCAGAGCCCATGTCCTGAAGCACTGGGCCGCTGTGTTGCCCGGGTGGATTCCAGGACTGCGAGCCGGGGGGCCAGAGCTCTGTCCTAACCCTACGTGCCACTGGCCTGGCCCCCGTGAACAGATGGCTTCCTCTCTCTGAGCCCATTCACGGGTGCTACCGTCTGAGCGGAAGGAAAAGGGGTGGGGGGGGCAAAGCTGAATGGCCGGGAAGGGGACAGTGAAGAGGACCCCAGCGGCTCACAGCCGTATACTGGAAAACAGCATGGAATGTGCTCGCAGGCACGAGGTGTTGTGTATCTGTGTAGTTACCAGGCAATTTGTTCTGATCTTATCATGACGTGGCTGTCTTCAGCAGCCCTGGGAGGGGTGGGGTACCTGAGCACTGGACGCAGAGGGAGAGGAGGGGTTTGTGGCGCTCTCTCACCCCAAAGAGAGAGGGGAGGGGAGGGCCTAGCCACCCTGGAAAGCCTGGAAGCCTAGGTGCCCCAGGGGGTACCCACGCCCTGCCACTGCCCTGCCCGCCCCCACCAGGGAGACACGCCCTCCCCCATTACCCGGTCTGGCAGGAACCTGCCCTATAGGGCCCAGGTGGCACGGCCCCTCCCTTTCCGCACTTGAGAGGAGGCAGGGTTGGCCTGCCGGTGAGTCAGGGGTTGGGAGGGCAGGGGAGGGACTGCGCATGCTCAGTGGCCAGCGTGCTGAAACAACCCCTGGGTGCCCTTGGACGCGGTTCTCACCAAATGTGGCAACGGGACTTCAGCACTAAGGAAGGCACAGGCCTCTCTGATCCCTACTGATTGCCCAGGATCGTGGAATCGTGGGTGGGGTGCAAGGGGGAGATGGTCAAGGCACTTCCCCATCTTGCCCCCATCAGTGCCATGATGTCCAACCAGCCTTTGGCATGGGACGGTCCTAGTGTCCCAACTCCAAGGCTCACCAGCTGTGTGACTCCAGGCAAGTCCCTTCATCTTTCCTGGGCCTCAGTTTCCTTATCTGAAACATAGGAGCATAATATCCACCTTCTAGAATTATCGTGAGGCTCGAAGGAGATCGCGAGAGCACCATACCTAAGGCCAAGCCTGGCACTAGGCTTTTGAGCTATGGAGGCGCGGTCCTTTTTCTATAGTCTGGTCCTGCTACAGACCTAGTCCCTACTCATGTCCCAAGCTCATCTCTGTCTCTTCCTCTCTTTTGAGGAGTAGACACCTGGGGGAGGGAGCGGAGGGGAGGCTGCTGTGTAGACCTTACCTTGCCCCACTCCTGAGGTTTCAGGAGCTCAGCCTGCCTGTGTGCGCCTCAGGGTCCAGTCGGATGGTGGGAAGGGAGGAGCCTACTTCAGTCCTTTCCCTGTACTTCCTTCCTAGGCCCTGGGGTGGCCGGAGCTGCCCGGACCTGGCCCAGGGCCTGGGCAGCACCAGCAATGTCAGCCTCAAGGTAAGAGAATCGGAAGGGGTGTGGGGGTTGGTCCGAGGCTGTGAGAGGCCCGGGCCGGCCCTGAGAACCCTGACTTACAAGTCGGGCACCTGGAGTTCTCTAACCCTCCCTCTGCCACCGAGCCACCGTGTGACCCTGCGCAGATCACTCCCCACATCAGTCTCCCTGTCTGCAAAATGGGGACAATAATGCCGCTCAGAGCTGTTGTGAGAAAGAAAGTCCTGGATGTAGGACATCGAGCAAGGAGCCTAGATGTTCTGAAAGCCTGAGCTTCCTAATGCTCGGGCCCTCGGGGAAGCCTAGAGGGCCAGTGCCTGTGCCCAGGAGCCCCCTTTTTACACTCCCTCCTTTAGCTTGACCTTGTCTCCTCTCTGACCCTTTTCCCCCAATTCCTTGCATGGAACCCCAGGGGCAAAGCTGAGCCACAGTTCCCCATCTTCAGTGGGTACCTGAGCCATGGCGCGAACAGTGACAGGGTGTCCTCCGTTTGGAGGAGCAGAAGGCCTCCTGGGGAGGTGGCTCAGCAGCCATGTGTCTGTGGTCAGAATGCCATCAGTGACTACTCATTAGGTGCTGGTTACCGTGCAGGGCTTATCTCACTCAACCTTCAGGAGGCAGGTACCTGTTATTATCATACCCATTTTACACACAGGGAAACTGAGACTGTGGCTAGGAAGTAGCCGAGCTGCGGTTCGAGCCTGGATTGCCTGGCTCCAGGCCCCCACATTAAATCATGGTGCCCTCCTGTCTCTTGAGGTATTTAGCCCCTGGGGAGCAAGAGGCTGTACCTATTTCGCAGAGGAGTAATTGAGGTATTTGGGATCAAGGCCTCTGCTGAGGGGACTTTTGACCCCAGACTTGGCTCCTCTGTTGCCAAGGACACAGCCTGCCCCTGAGAATTAGTGGTTTGGGGAGCAGTGTCCATATGGGCCCTCGCCCCTCCTTCCCCCGGCCGGGCTGGGCCCCAGGGGAAGATAGCAGATGGAAGTTAGGTTTGTCCCACTTTCGGGGGAACCCTCTCCCCCGGCTCCCTCCTGGCCCAGGTACGTCTCTGTGGCCAGGGGCCTCCTCCCAGGTGTGCTTGGCAACCTCAGGCCTTGGGGGTCCCCGGGGGCAGGGGGAGGCGGCTACAAGCTCTCTGGAACCCTGTAGAGGGCCGAGGCCCTGGACACTCGTACCAGGCACATCCACGCAGTTTCTCATCCTCAGAAGCTGCCGCCAAAGGGCCAGAGGCCTGTGGATGCCTGGGAAGGTGGCCGTTGGCCTGCGAGTTAGGTCCTCACTGAGTGACTTTGGTCAAGTCCGTGTCCTCTCCAGGCCTCGCTTCCCTCATACTCAGGATGGGAGGACGCGAGTGAAATGCTGAGCGCCTTCCCAGAGCTCTGCCCTTTTGTCCAGTTCTCGTGGCCCTTAGGGCAGCTCTGCTCGGTGTCAGAGCTCTGTTCGGCTTCTCCTGTGCCACGGAGGGCAGGCCAGGGTGTTGAGGGGTGCTGGAAGGGTAGGGAGAAGAGCTGTCACCAGTCGCCGGCCTCTGTTTTCCCTAGGCCCAATCCTACAGCTGCTCAGAATGGGACCTAAGAGCAGGGAGCCATGGGTCCTGGCTTTGGAGGAGACGACACAGCTCAGGGGAGCCCCCTCAGCCCCTGGGGCGCCTGCAGAGGCCAGCCGTGGGCAGCGCCTCTGACCTGGCCAACTACGCCTCCGTGGGACCGGAGAGCCCCTCATGCCCGGCGCCAGCTCCTGGATGTATGGAGCAAGGAACCCCAGGCCGCACTTGCGGGCAACCCCCGTGCCCTGCCCCAGGGGTTCCTGTGAGGCCCCAGCCACCCGGCAACCTGGGAAACCTGCCGCCCCGCCCAGCACCCTTCGGCGCGGCAGAGGGGGCAAAGGGCGAGCCCGTCACACCGGGGCCAGCCCTGCCTGATCCAGCCCAGACCCTACACGGGCGTCCCTCTGCCAGGAGGACCCGCTACCACATCACCATCACCCTCCAGGGCCACGGGCGGGCACCTGGGGAGGAGGGTGGAGAGCCGAAACCGGCCCAACCAGCTCTCCGCCCCTGCGGCCCTGAGGAATCCAGGGGCTGGCGGGAGCCTCCCCAGGGGCCCCGCCCCATCACGGGGTGCCCGACACACCAGCCCCGGGAGCCCCGGCTGAGAGCCCCGCCGCATCAGGAGGTCGCAGCCCAGCAGCAGGAGCGCCAGGCCCGCTGGATGCCCGGCTCTCCACACAGACGGTGAGTAGAGCTCAGGCCCCACATGGGGCGACAACGGGAGGGGAAACTGGCCTGGCTGCCCGCTCTTGGGTCTCTGGCCGGTGTCTGGGTTTTTCCAACCCAAGGCCCATTCATTCAGCTCCCCGAACATGAGTGGACTGTGCCGTCTTCTGCCCCTCACCCACAGGCTCCCTCCGGGGAACTCTTGCTGCTCCTCCCTGTCCTCCTGAGGAGAGGGATGGCTTGCCATGGAGGCGTGGGGGGAGAGCCACCTTCTCCTCAGAGAAACCCACCACAGACCCAGCCTGGGACTGGGAACCCAGCCAAAGTGCTGGGTGTCCTGGGACCAGCAGCTTAACCTCTCTGGGCCTCGAGCTGTTGAGTAGATTTGGTAGCTGGAGGTGAGGAAGGAGAAGATGGTCACAGGACGTGCTTTGAACTCGAGGGAGCTGGGCGCCCAAGTAGCAGGAATGCTCGTTACTAAGGCCTCAGTCGCAGCAATAATTACCCCACCTGGCTCTGGGATGGGGACCTCGGGAACAGGCACGAGGTTCCCAAGCCTCAGTTTTTATTTGCGTTGAAATGACTCTCCTGGATTTGCCTGGTAGGCCCAGAGGTGGAAGGTGGGCCCCCTAAAACTCACTGAGGAGGGCTGATGTCTCTAGGGCCACCAGCAAGGGGCACTGGGGCTCAAACAGGGCTCTGAAAAGTTCCTCATGATGATGGTGGGGGCTGTTATTTATGGCTTGGTTGGTGTTTTTTTTTTAAGATTTTATTTATTTAACAGGAGAGCGGCACAAGCAGGGGGAGTGGCAGGCAGAGGGAGAGGGAGAAGCAGGCTCTCTGCTGAGTAGGAACCCCCCCACACACACCCCCGGATGCAATGCAGGACTCGATCCCAGGACCCTGGGATCATGATGTGAGCCAAAGGCAAATAGTTGAGCGTCTGATTGAGTCACCCAGGCGCCCCACGGCTTGTTTTCTAAGCATAATTCTTCTTATTTTTAAAATTGTATTGTTTTAAGGGGCGCCTGCATGGTTCAGTGGGTTAAGGCCTCTGCCTTTGGCTCAGGTCATGATCTTGGGGTCCTGGGATGGAGCCCCGCGTTGGGCTCTCTGCTCGGCGGGGAGCCTGCCTCCCCCTCTCTCTCTGCCTGCCTCTCTGCCTACTTGTGATCTCTCTCTCTCTCTCTGTCAAATAAATAAATAAATCTTAAAAAAAATAAATTGTATTGTTTTAAAAGATTTATTTGTTTTAAAGAGAGAGAGAGCGTGCTTGCACAGGAGCGGGGGCAGAGAGTGAAGGAGAGAGAGAATCTCAAGCAGACTCCCTACTGGGCACAGAGCCCGAGCCCAAGACCCTGAGATCACGTGCCAAAAACCAAGAGTCAGATGCTTAACCGACTATACCACCCAGGTGCCCCCTAAGCATAATTCCTTTAAATCCTCAGATAACCCCATGAAGCAGGTCTAATCTTGTTGACTGCCCCCACTGCAATAGGGAAACTAAGGCTCAGGGAGGTCACATCACTTGCCCAAAGTCAAGTAGAAGGCGAAGGGGTCAGAACTTGAATCTGGATGCCTGTGCTCTAACCACTGCTTCCTCCGGCCTCTCCCAGAGGCCTTGCTGGCCCCGTGCCGTCCGTGCCAGGTTGAGTGGTTGCTGTACCGGGTTTTCAGTGACCCCGTGGAGGTGGGTTGCGCAGCATCAGAAACACCCAGGGCCCTGAGCAGGAGCCAGGTACCTTGTCCTGTGGCAAGGGAGAGGGAGGGGTGGGACCCTGGCCGGCTCAGAGCCCTGCTGGGGTGCCCCAGCTGGGAGAGAAGGGCGGCGGAGAGAGGGAAGCTGCGCGGAGGCGGCAGGCCTTGGAGAGGAGAAGGAAGAAGCAGCAGGTGTGGCGGAGAGGACTCAGGCTCCCCCGCCACTCCCTGGCTATGGGACAAGGTAGCTAATGACAGACTCTGGTTGGAGGCTAGGGGCTCACTCAGAGAGGCACGAAGCCGACCTCCAGGGATACCATTCTTCTGGGACCCCTTTCTGGGGGAGGGATTCCCTGGGTCAGCACTGGCGGATGTTGGGGTGTGGGGGCGGGGAGGCGGGACACAGTTGGGGCTGCACGCGGGCTGTGTAAGACGTGTATGTGTTCACGCGTGTCTGCGTTCGGGTGCAGGCAGATTTTAAGGGCAGGAGGAGGGCTGGGAGTTGACCGTGTGTATTGTGAATGTGGGTGGGCATGTGTCACTGTGTGTGTGTGTGTGTGTGTGTGTGTGTGACTTGAGTGTGCGCTGTGTCTCTGAGCGTGCGTGACTCTGTGTGTCCGACGTGTTGGTCTGTGTAAGGAAGTGTGTGTGTCTGGTTTTGTGCCCGGGTGACCTGGTGGGTCCGTGCTGGCGTCCGTGTGGGAGTCGGTGCGTGTTTGTGTGACGCGGCATCCCTTTGTGGGCCCGGGGACTGGTTTGGCCTAGTTTGGGGGTGACTCACAGGTAAGCGGGGAGAGCCCGGGACTTGTTGGGTCAGAGCAGGCTCTTTCCCACACTCCCCCCGCCCCCTCCTCAGCCTCTCCCTTTCCCGGCCCCGCGCACCTTGTCTCGAGGTCATAGTCACCCTGCCAACAGGTCCATTTCTGGTCTGGGGCCCTGAAGAGGAGAGGGCGCTGGGGCTGAGGGCTTCTGCCAGCCTCGGGGAGGCGTCCTGGGCCAGGGGGCTGTGTCTTCCGAGCAAGGACGGAAGGGGGCAGCTCCGGGCAGGCGGAGTCCAGCAGCGTTGGAAGAACACTCTAGCGGTCATGACTGTCCAGGGATAGGACAGGTCAGCTGTCAGATGGTGACCTCGGTGTCCCCAGAAGCGTGCAAGCAGAAGCCAATGACCACATGTTCATGGAATGAGTGACTGTCCGGGGTGTTGTTCAGGGGCTGGGCTGGCTCGAGAAAGGCATGGAATTTTGATTGCTGGGAGATCATTTACAGTATCTGATCTGATGACCAATGGCTTCCTTTGAAGCTGTTCTCTTGTTGCTTTACCAAAACCAATGTGGTTCTTGTTTTTACGTCCAGTTCTTTGGACCCCGGACCCCTAGGATACGGCCTTTGCGTGAACCAAACCAGGACCCAGCACATCACCTAACACTATTAGCCCTGAATGAATGAATGAATGAATGAATCAATCAATCAATCAATTGATGACTTAGAACCCAGGCTCACCTACTTAATGCCTTCAGGGGCAGGGAATCTCAGGGAGATCCTAGCTGTTATTGTAGAAGTAAAGAGGAGACTCAGTGGGGGGCTCAGTGAGAGGGTGAAGCTCCTTGGCAGGAGTCCCAGCAAGCAGGACAAGGTTTCGTTGGAAGAAAAGGGGCTCCTTAGGATGGGAGGGGGTTGTGGCCTTGGGCAAAGGGCCCTGATCTAGGGCCTCAGGTGTCTGGCTGTGCCCTACTCTCAGGAATTCTGGTGGGGTGAAGGTTTGGGATTCATGTCAGCTCCCTACCTTCCCCAATATGCCACTCAGACCCGGCCATAGCTCCCAAGGTTCCTGGAGTCAAGTCAGGCTTCCCTGAGCCTCAGCCCCTTTCATCTCTGTTCCTCATAAAACCTGAGTCACTGCTAGGGCCACGGAACAGGATCAAAGTTCTGGGTTCCACCAGCTTCTCAGGAGAGAAGAAGATAGAGATGGGGGAGGGGAATTGGGGGCAGGGGTGCATTTCTGGCCTTTCCCTTCTAATGGCCTGGGGGCTGCCTCTTGGAGAGGCGTGGCCCTGAAGACAGGCCACCCTGAGGCTGAGGATGAACTGTCTGACCTCTTGGGTCCCTGGGATCTGAGAATAGCATTGTCCTAGTCAGCACAGCCTGGTGCAGGAGTGGGGGCTGGGCGTCCCTCCAGGACGACTGTAGCCCCCCTTTAAAAGCAAATCTCTAAACCATAGAGTCTTGGTTCACTAGATACTTACGTTAGGGAGTTGAGCGTGGCGGTCAAGCGCTTGGGGTTGGGGTTCAAGTCTTGCCTCTGCCACCGTGGGATTCTGGGTAAGTTTCTTAACATCTCTGAGCCTTTTTTGGTCCTCATCTGCAAAATAATTGACTCTTTGAGGTATCAAATGCAGGGGATTCTTTTGAAGATTCAGAAGGACAATGAGCATAAAGCAGTTAGTGAGCTTGAAGGGGAGGAGTGGCGGGCCGAGGTCATGCAGCTGGGAAGCAACAGGGTCAGGGGAGGCTCAGCTCTGCCGCAGGCCACAGCCCATCTTTCCTTCCCTCCCCTTATGGCCAGGAACAGGGTCAGAACAGTTGCCTGGTTTTCTAGTTTGGGACTTCTGGAGGACTAGGCCCAGGGCTCCTTGGGCAGGGTCACAGCCCTACCCATATGCTTTTTTGCTCTCTCCCGTCTCTCTCCTTCCAGGCTCAGGCTTAAGCTTCGCCCCTTGAAGGACCGTGGCATTGGGGATCACCCGAAAGTGGGGAGATGGTGGGAAAGCTGGGAGTATCATGCCCATTTTACAGATGAAGAAACAAAGATCCAAAAAGTCCAATGAGTTGCCTGGGGTGACCAAGCCAGCGCTTGGCAGGGTCGTTACCCCATACTGCCGAGAGCCACCCTCAGCACCCCCTGACCCTGCCTCTCTTCTTCCTGGCACCACCTGCAGGGAGCGGGAGCACGGCGAGCCGGGGATTCCTCAAGACACGTTGCCGGGGCCCAACATGGAGGAGGCAGGGGGTCCCCCGGCTCTGGCTGAGACCCCCGTGGTGAGCACCACACTGACGTGGCGGCGGCCACCCCCTGCCCACAAAGAGATGAGACACCATTTTCACAAGGTGTCCCTGGTGTCGGGGGCGCAGACAGAAGTCCCCCGGAAGGAGGTGTTTGAGCACAGCCACTGTCGAGAGGAAGTCAACGGCTTTGCGACACGGGAAGAAATGACTATAAATTACCAGGGACCCTGGGATGGGGCCGGCTCCAAGAGCTGTCAGAGCCACGGGCCCGTCTTTTCTAAGAAGTACATGCTACTCCCCAAGGAGAAAAAGCCAGCGGGAAGTCTGAAGGAGGCCATAGACCAGGGTGATGGCAGCCCCCCAGAGCCCAGGACTGAGCCAACACACCTGGGAGCTACGGCCAGGACCGAGATCTCAGTGTCCCTGCCTGGGCCCCGTGAGCCAAGCCCCCACCCAGGCGTAAGTCTCGTCAGCGGGAGCCCCCGGAGCCTCGAGGAACGTAGGGTGACGCGCACCGTGCAGACCACCGTGGTGGTGGGAGGGCACACGGAGGAACGGGTGAACAGCTCTGTGACCGTGGGGCCGGTGCTGTCGGGTGAGGCCCTGCCCAGGGGCCGCAACGTTTTTCGCGCCGTGCGGGCGGTGGTGGTGAGCCCCCAGGCCGAGGGTTCGCCTAGCCGCAGCCAAGCCCGGGAGCTGCTGAGTAGCCTTGTTCCTGCTGAGCGCAGCCCCCCCGCCAGCCGGCTTCCCAGGCCCACGGCTGTTGTGCCAAGGAGTCCGGGTCTGGGCGGTGCAGGGGGCGTGGGTTCGGGGCAGCTGCCTGAGACAGGGACGGCAGAGCCGAAGGACAGAGCTGCTCCGGCCCCTGCGGGCGTCCCAGAGGATGTTCACCGACCTCGGAACCAGGATGCCCCTGCGGCTCACCCAGATGAAGACCAGAGCAGAGCTCCCGATGCCAGAGCCCACAAGGTCCCAAAGGTGCAGGGAGCCTCCAGCCCTCCCGAGCCCCCTCTCCAGATTTCCCAGGGCCGGGCACCGTCACCCTCCTCTCCCAGATGCCAGACCTCTACCCGCTCCCTGGACCCAGTCCGCCCCCCGGAACAGCCTGCGGTGCCCACTCACCCCAGGACCCAGCTCACTGTCAAGCCCAGGGAACCCCAGATGCTACCCTCTATGAAAAGGGAAGGGCTCACAGATCCCTCTACTGCCCCTATCCTGCCCAACGTGAAGAGTGAGGTGGCTGCTACCGTCCCTGGACAGCCTCTCGCTCCATCCTCTACAAGAAGGAAGGCTGTCCCCGGCTCAGGAGGGCTTTCTGCTGCTTCCTCCCCACCGAATAAATTTGTTGCAGACTCTAAGGATGTCCCTATCTTCTCCCTTACCCACGAAGAGGTAGCGCAGGGCCCTGGGGTCCATGCTGACCCATCCCCCACCCAGAAAGAGGTTGTGCAGGGTCCTGGTGCTTCTGCCGCCTCATCCCCCAAGCCCACCCAGGTTGTCCGGGCCCCAGAAAGCAGCCCTAGCACCCATAAGGAGGCTGTCCACAGTACTAAAGGCGGACTTGCTTCTTCTCTCAGCAAGGATGAGGCTGTTCGAGGTCAGACTGCTTCCACTATCCCATCCCCCCAAGAGGATGAGGTTGAGGGCTCTGATGTGAATCCCATCTCATCTCCCACCCAGAAAGAGGTTGTCCAGGATCCCGGTGCTTCCGCTGCCCCATTGTCCAGCCAGAAAGTGATTGTCCAGGATACTGCTATTCTCCCTGCCCCCTCCACAGGGAGCAAGGTGTCCCCCAGCCCCGGAGCCCCTCCTGCCCCGGCGCTGATGGGAGCAGAGGCCAGCCTGGAGCCCCGGCTTGTCCCTGACTCCACTGAGGGCGACATGGTCCTAGAGACCTCCCAGGAGGAGGAGGTGACCCTGGCTGCTGACCTGGAGATTTTCCTGGATACGCTGCGGAGCATGGAGCCCCCCGAGATCCTCCGCACTCACCGGCTACCACGAGCCCCTCGCTCCTCCTACCTGGCCATGTACGCCACGCTGCCCGCCATCGAGGAGGACCAGCCCGGACCATGGGTGCTGGGACCCAGCCCCCAGGAGGTGCCCACACTAGAGGTGAAAGAGGAGGAAGAGGAGGAGGAGGAGGAGGAGGAAGAACCAGAGAACCCCTACCTGAGCGATGACGAGAAGCTCCAGCGCAGGCAGGAGAAAGCCAGGCCCAGCCCCTCCTGGGACTCTCGCCCTGCGAAGCCCCCCCAGGTCTCTTGTTCTCCTCTGGAGATGATGAAGAAACATGTGGCAGATGCCAAGGGCCCCCCACCAGCGCTGAGACCAGACTGGCACTCAGGGAGCAGGCCCACTTCCCGGCTCGGAGGCAGCCTTCTCTTCGGTGGTCTGGTGCCTGCCCCCCAGGAGGCCCCCGCCTTGGAACCACTGGGCACGAAACTATCTGCTCTGCCGCCCCACGGGACCCCGGGGCTCCGGAAGGTGCCAGGACAGCTGCCCCTGCTCTGCAGCGAAAGGCCACCGTCAGAGAAGGCTGCTTGTGCCCGGCCCCCGGAGGGGTGGGTGAGTGAGGGCTTGGATGAGCAAGCTGGACGGTGGGGGGCGCCTGACCTCACTTGGGGCAGGGTTTGGATGGCATCAGGACCGGGGCACTGACAGGAAAGTCTCAAGAAGCCAGAGGCTTGGGTCTGATGTCTAGTTTAGTGTGATCTTATACAAACCACATCCTTCTGGGCCTCAGTTTCTCTGTTCACACGGCAGAAGGCTTGTGCTGTAGAGCCCAAAGGGCTTAGTGGCTCTGATCTCTTGGAAGCTGGGGGAAAGGTGTGATAGGCACCCACCCACTGGGTGGAGGTTGGTGACATCTGTCGCCCAGCTCTTTGGGAGTGAAGGCCAGTAGGGAGCATGTGGGTCTTTGGAATGAGAGATTGTGGGGAGGCAGTAAGGAGGCCACACTATAAGACTTTTTGTCACCTTCCTCCATGCCAGAGCCCAGCACTAAAGACCCAGGGCAAGCTGAACATCAGGCCTGGAAAGGTAAGGGGAACGCGGTAGGGGGGTAGGCCTTGGGGGGCAGCGGGAGGTGGGGATCTGGGGACAGGCCCTGAGGATTCCCTCTGTGTCCTCTCCAGATGATCCTCTTCTCAGAGCCTGGCTGCCAAGGTAGCTGCAGGGAGGTCTGGGAAGACATTGCCGACACCTCCGGCTGGGCCCCCGTGGCCTCCGTAAGGGTAGTCCGAGGCTGGTGAGTGCCGACTGCCAGGGCGAGGCGGGGGGCTGCTTGTGGACCTGGGGGATGCCAGGGCGGTGAGAAGTGCCTGGGCCAACCTGGCAGAAACCCCTTCAGCCGCCCTGCTTTGTGGCTACAACCCTGGGTCTCTGTGCCCCCAGCTGGGCGCTCTACGAAGAACCGGAGTTCCAGGGCCGGAAGCTGGCCGTGCCTGAAGGAGATGTGGATTTAGGAGCCCCGGGGTCCGTGTGGAGCACCCAAGGCATCGGCTCCCTGAGGCGGGTCGTCCGGGTGAGTGTCTGGGAGTGGCCACCAGATGCTGTCGCGTCTTCCCCAGGCCCCAGGCCCTGAGGACAGGGACAGCCTCAGGTGCCTGGAGGTGGAGAGGCCAGGAGAGCGCACTCGGGCGAGGAGCCTGAAGAGGGCTCACTAGGAACTCACCTGCAGAGTCCTGACCTCAGAGCCCCACCTGGGGAAGAAGGGAGTTCTGGAGTGCTCCACCTGGCTTGGGGGGGGGGAGGGGGCAGACCGACGCCAAGCCCCAGCTTGGGAGAGCAGCCTGGGGAAATGAGCTGGACTCGGAGAAGGGCTCACTGAGAGTAGCCCAAATGGGCGGGAGGGGCTTTGGGTGCCTGCCCAGCCGCCGCGGGCCCGGGATCTCAGGTCAGGCCCGGGGTGCCACGGGTGTTTGTCCGTCTGCTCAGAGACGCTGGTTAATGTCTGCCGTGGGCCAGGCCACATGCCAGGCAGGGGGTGGGCCGGGGAGACCTGCTCTCGGGCCCCGCGGGGCTCAAGGTCAAGCTAGGGTGTGAGCGCGGGACCTGAGGCAGGAGAGCCGTAGAATCCGATTGGGGGTCTGTAAACACCGCTCTGGCTGCCAGGAGGAGAAATCTGGGCCTCAGGAAGCCCAGGCAGGGCTGTGATTTCCAGGTGAGGGGCACCTCTGAATTTGGAGGGAGAGGGATGTGGTTGGAAGGGGCCCAGTCAATCTTACGGTTCCGTATCTGTAAAGTGGGGAAAAAAATACTGTTTTTGTAACACTAATGTACAAACTACCAAAATTAAGCTTGACAAAACCGTTTTGGCTGGTAGGGAGATACGGAAGAGAAAGCCCAACCCTAAAAGCAGGGCCTATCAGACGTTTTTGTTGCTGTTGTTGTTGTTTGTTTTTTTGTTTTTAAGTACGAATAACTCCAAGACAGAGCTGTCGCAATCCTCCCAGTAAGAGGGCGAGAGCTGACGAGTCTTAACTAGGGCAGGGGCCCAGCTAGGCAAAGGAGGCCATGGTTTTGAAAGCCTCTCCAGAAACACGCAAATGTTTGTGGATGATTTATTGTGAGCTTCTCACAATAAATTCATCTTCATGTAGGAGGTAACGAGGTAGAAGAGAAAAAAAACGAGAGCTTCTAAGTCAGGTGGATGGACCTGGTTTCATTTCATTCACTCAGCATGGATTGGGCTCCTCGTGGGTGCCAGGCCCGTGGGAGGCGCTGGCCGCACCAGGGAGCCAGAACTACATGGCTCTTTGTCCTGCTACGTGCAGGCTTTGTGCCCTCAGGCAGGCCGCCCAACTGCGCAGAGCCTCAGTTTCCTAGCCTGTGAATGGAGTAAGAACGCCTGCCGGGAGGGCCAACTGAGATGGAGTAGGCCGTGCTCGGCCCACAGTGCCCGGCCCACAGTGCCTTGCCCTCAGCAGATGCTTCCTAAGTATTTGCTGAAAGAGCAAGGGAATGAAATGGTCTTAGCTGGAAAGAATCGCCCAGAATGCAGAGAGGATCCGCTGCTGCCTGGGATAAGATGCGGGTAGAAGCCAGTCTGGACTAGAGCAGGAATGGTTTGCAAAGGAAGAGTCCAAGTTAGACCTCAGGAGACAGCTGTCCATTCTTCTCGTTTCTGGGTTGGACTTTCAGGTTCCCGCTGGGAACTTTGGTCACAGGTACCAAAGGTCCAGCACCAAAGAGAGGGCTTTGGTCTCAGGCTTGTCACCCTCCTGACTTCTTTTTTTTTTTT
>CM052798.1:16931657-17190376 GCA_028533885.1 Nasua narica | reverse complement strand
GGGGCCCTGGCTGGACAGGCTTGGGGAAGATGTTAGGAGCGTGGTAGGGGGCTCGTCTCTGAGGGGGGCTTTTCACACCCCCTTTTCCACCTCTCTCCTTCTGCAGGACTATGTTACCCCAGAGATCATCTTGTACTCTGAGGAGGGCCTCAAGGGGGAGCAAGTGAAGCTCACGGATGCCTTGGAGGACTCCCAAGGCCTGGACAGGCCCCTGCAGGTGGCATCTGCCGCCGTCTCTGCAGGACTGTGAGTCTGGGCAATTCTGGAATCCCTTCCTTTAACATTCATTATGCTGGGTGCTGGGGACACAGAGCTGATAGGACACAACTCCTGCCCTCAGGAAGTGCTTAGTCTACTGGAGGGGACAGGCAAGTAAGAAGGCGGTGGTGATCAGAGTCCTGGGATGGGGGAGCACAGAAAAGCACCACGCCGGCCTGAGGTCAGAGAGGCCTTCCTGGAGGAGGAGACACCGCAGCTGGGATGAGTGGGCCGCAGAAGAATCTCAGCATAATGAGACCAGGACATGAGGGACTGTGTATGTTTTGTTCCCTACTCTTTCCCTGATGCCTGAAGCAGGGGCTGGCATGGGGTAGATGCCTCTAAATATTTGTTAGTTGAATGGAGAAGAGTATATCTAGCAGAGGGAACAGCAACCGCAAAGGCCCAGATCTAAGCCTGGAAAGCTCAGTATGGCCCAGGAAAGTAGCAGGTGGGGAGATGTGAGGCCCAGGAGTCTGGCAGAGAGACAGATTAAAGGGCCTCTGTGCAGCTGGACTGTTTTGTGGGGCTAATAGGGAACTACTGGGGGCCCCTGAGCAGGTGTGTGTGCAGGAAAGAATTCTCTAGCTGTGTGAAATTAGAGAGCGCCAGGCCAGACGAAGAGGGGTGGATGGGGTGGTTACTGCAAGAGATTATGGGGGTCTGAATTATCCCCCAGCATTGTCTTGATGGGGGCCTCTTCCCCTAAACCTTCTTCTCCCCTCTAAACCTTCTGCCCATCCATTAATCTGTGTCCCTGGGTACCTAGGGTACAGCTGCCTCTCTTCCTCCTCCCCCCAGGTGGCTGCTGTTCCCCAAGCCCTACTTTGAAGACACTCCCTGCATCCTGGAGCCTGGAGAGTACCCCACCTCAGAGGCCTGGGGTACCTCAGACCCCAGGGTGGGCTCCTTGAAGCCCATGAGACTGGTAAGGGGCGAGTGGTCACAAGTTACCTTGTCTTGCAGGTTGTGGGGAAGAGACAGGGCCTGGGGAGCTCCTGCTGAAAATGGGATCGAGGAGAGAGGGATTAGCCCAACCACTGGGGCAGAGGGAAGACAGGGGGTTGACCATTTTTAGGGATCTCAGGACCGAGTAAATCCTGGGTTACCCGTCCCATCTGTCTTCTTCCTCTACCTCTGGCCTGGTGTCTCAGCTCTGTGTCCTCTGCAGGCCTGCCCAAGCGTGGAGAAGCCAGGGGAGCCCAAGGTAAGAGTCTGGGCTGCAGGGTTGAAGAGGGCCTTTGGGTGGGATGTGTATATGCGTGTGGCTATCACAGCCTGGACCAGAAGACAGGGGAGGAGAACGGGGGAATGGAAGCTGGGTTTGGGAGGGCGGAATCCTATGGGCTCCCTGGGAACTGGCTTTTGATGTAAGGAGCAGGTTAGAGGTCAGAGGAGAGACAGGAGTTTCCTAAGAGAAAGGAGCTCAGTGAGAGTGGGAAGACTTAGCCCTGGGCCAACTAACGCAGGGCCTCCCTGGGCTGGCTGGGTGTGTTTCAGTCCCGACAGCATCCCAGCGCCCTCACACCACCCCTTTCCCCCAGGTCGTGGTTTATGAGGCCACAGGCTTTCAGGGCCGGAGCTGGGAAGTGAGCAGAGATATCTACAACCTTCAGCAGCCAGAGGACAGCCGGAGCCCCCACCTGGCCTCTGTGGGGTCCCTGCGAGTTCTTGGGGGCTGGTGAGGACTCAGAACCTTTCCTCCTACTTCGCCCTCCCATCTGGCCTCTACAGTGGGGGTTGGGGAATGGCCTGGGCTGCCAAGGGGAGGGGGCAGCTGTCTTTCACAGACGTGGGCCTTCCGTGACCAAGTCTGTTTGTCCGCCTCCGCCTTCCCCCAGCTGGGTGGGCTACCAGAAGGCAGGCTTCCGGGGCCACCAGTACCTGCTGGAGGAGGGGGAATACGCTGATTGGTCACACTGGGGAGGCTATGACGAGGCGCTGACCTCTCTGCGAGTCATCCGGACGGTAAGCAAGAGCAACTGGGCCACCCCTCTGCCTGTGGCCGCAGCCAGACGCCCCCCTCCCCGGCCCCGAGTACAGTCTCTTGAAGGGAGAGTCTGTGCCCTCTCTCTCAGTTCTCCAGAGCGCCTGAAGTGTTCCCTGAGGTCTCGCCTCTTGCCTTTCCGCTGCTCTTCCCCAGGCCACGCTGATCGCCTCACTCCACAGTCCCCTGGTGGGCTGCGTCCCTGGGGTCTGGGCACTCCCGGGGGTTTCCGTGGGTGGGCAGGAGAGACCTGACTTTCCCTGGGGCCCAGGACTTTGGGGACCCGGCCGTGGTGCTGTTTGAGGCCATGGACTTCGAGGGGCATGGCGTGGAGGTGAGAGAGGCATTGCCGGACGTGGAGCTGGCGCGACACGGCCCCCACACGCAGGCCATCCACGTGCTCAGCGGCGTGTGAGTGACCCCGGCTCCGGGCGCGCGGCGGGCCAGGAGCGGTCCCCCCTCCCAAGGAGCCGGCCCCGCCCCGCTGATCCGCGCCCCGCCCTCCCTGCAGGTGGGTGGCCTATCAGAAGGTGGGTTTCTCCGGGGAGCAGTACGTGCTGGAGAAGGGCGTGTACCGCAACTGCGATGACTGGGGCGCGGGCAACAGCGCCCTCGCCTCGCTGCAGCCGGTCCTGCAGGTGCGCACGCGCCAGCCGCGGGGGGCGGGGGCTTGGATCCTGGGAGGCGCCCACCGCTGTGGGGGCGGGGCTGGAAGGCGCGGGCTCGGAGCACGGGGCGGGGCCCCTGGGAAGGGGCGGAGCTGACACTGGCCTCAGCTATGGGAGAGCTGTGGAAAGGTTCGGGAAACTGAGGCTAGAGGCTGGTACCCTCCTTAAGTCTCAAAACTTTGGGCCCTCCCTTTAGGTCAGCGAGCACAACCTGCACTTTGTCTCAAAGGTGAGGAGCTGGTGGGGGGGCCTGTCTCCTCTTCTCCGTTCTCTCTGTCCCACTCCATCCCCCTCCACTCTCAGCTCTTCCTGTCTTGGCCTGCAGATTCAGCTTTTCTCCGGCCCCGACTTCTTGGGCGACCACATCTCCTTCGAGGATGACCAGACCTCCCTGCCCGCCTCCTTCCAGGCCCAGTCCTGCCGTGTCCACGGGGGCAGGTGAGGACGTGGGGGAGAGCGGGGAAGCGGGGCGCACCTGCCCAGATCGCTTAACTCAGCTTGGAAATCCAGGCTGCAGGAAGGTCTTTGAAATGATTTTTCCTTCGGCTTCCTTGAGATTAGCTATTCTGTCCTGAATCGTTCAGTCTTAAAACAAGGCAAAATACAGTTTTAATGAAAAACATAAAACTCGTAGATAGTATAGGATAAAGAACCCCAATCTTGTTTCATCTATCTCTCTGCCTTTTTTTTTTTAGTGGAGCATTTAAAATCCAATATAAAATTGCACAAATAAATACTTAAATATCTTTGATAAGAAAGGACCCTCCCCAACCCACAGAGCCACAATTATCACATCTAATGAAATTAACAGTAGTTTGTTAATATTACCTAATACCCAGTCCATGTTCAGATTTCTCTCACTGTCTTAAAATAATGCCTTTGTGAAAGTGGTTTGTTTTTTGCAGGATCCAAACAAGGTCCACACACTGCTTTTGGTCAATTTGGTCTTTAATTTATAGCAGTTCCGTTCCTTTCTTTTTGTTTTATACCATTTACTTGTTTAAAGAAACCCAATAGGGGTGCCTGAGTCACTTGGTTGGTTAAGCCACAGACTCTTGGTTTTGGCTCAGGTCATGATCTCAGGGTGGTGGGACAGAGCCCTGTGAGCTCAGTATCTGGTTCCACACTGGGGAAGAGAGCCTCTCTCTTCTTCTCCTTCTGTATCCCCCCTCTTCTCTAAAAAAAAGAAAGAAAAGGAAAAGAAAACCAGTAATTTGCCCTATAAGTTTCCCTTCTTCTGAATTTGACTTATTGCTTCCTTCCAGTGTCTTTTTTTTCCCTTTGTGTCCCATATTTCCTATAAACTGGTAGATCTAGAGGTTTGATGAGAATGAGGGTGTTTTGTTCCACTGACGAGAAGACTATATTTATAGGTGGTACCCTGTACTTACTACATTATCTCAGGCACATGCCTGGTTGCCCCACTTTTGATGATACTGAGATCCCTACATTGTAAGATTTGCCATTTAAAAAAAATAAGTTTTGCCATTTATCTCTCACCTAATGGCTTTCGCATGCACTGATGATAATTGCCTAGACTCACTATTTCTTTAGACGTTACAAAATGATGATTTTAAGATTTTTGGTATTCCTTCTATGTGTGTTAGCTGGAATACATCTATAAAGAGCTTTCCCTTTTCAACTATTTGTTTACCCAAAATAGTTTATACAAAAAAGGCAGTTTGATCCTTTCCCAAGGATCAATTTCTCTTGATCAGTTTTCAGAATAATTTCTGAATTGGTGTCCTAGCAACCTCCAGACTAATGCAATATTTTTTCTAAGTATTGTTATGAACTCATGGATTTATATGTAATTGAAATGCCTCCGTCCGCTGGAGTTACTAATTCTCTTGTGCGCCCTAATCATTCTGTCTTTGGCAATTGGGAGCCCCTTCAAATTGTCTGCTTTTGATTTGACTCCAGTAGTTTTTCTTTTATAATTTCCTTGTTTTTCTGATACAATAAGATGCTCCAGGATCATTTTGTACATTTCTGCCTTACACTTGAAATCAGCTATCTACCAAGGGATTCCAATTCCAGTGGTTTTTAGATGGAAGCTGAATGTTTCAAAACTATACTACTAATATTACTACTAACGATGAAAAGCAATGAATGCTGTTTGAGGTTTCTCTGTGGTTCTTTTTGTCCTCAGGACATTCACCAACATCCCACTTGGCATGTGCAGTTCAAAATATCAATTTTTTTTTAAGATTTTATTTATTTATTTGACAGAGAGAGATCACAAGTAGGCAGAGAGGCAGGCAGAGAGAGGAGGAAGCAGGCTCCCTGCTGAGCAGAGAGCCTGATGCGGGGCTCGATCCCAGGACCCTGAGATCATGACCTGAGCTGAAGGCAGAGGCTTAACCCACTGAGCCACCCAGGCGCCCCAAAATATCATTTTTAAGACATTTGAAATAATACTTTTTGTGTGTGTGGTTATACCACCAACCATACTGACATACGCTTAGGTTCATTAATTTAATTTAATTTTTTAGGAATACTTTCTATTTTTATTTGCTTTTTAATTACATAAAAAACTTACAGTGTCCCTGTCTTAGCTTGGGCTGCTATAACAAAATATCATAGGCTGGAAGATTTAAACAACAGGAATTTATTTTCTTACGGTTGGAGGCTGGGAAGTCCCAGGTCAAGGTGCAGGCCCATTCTCGGCTCCCTGGCGAGGGCTCACTTCCCGGCTAGCGAATAGCTACCTTGTTCCATGTGGTGGAGAGAGGCTCCTGTGTCTTCCTCTTCTTATAGGAACACTATTCCCATCTTGAGACTCACCCTCCTGACCTCATCTGAACTTCCCAAAGGCCATCATATTCGCGGTCAGGGCTTCAACATGTGAATTTTGGGGAGACACATTCAGTCCAGAGCAGTTCCAAAGCCAAGTCAGTCAGTAGGACCTATCTCTGTCCCTGTGATCTTTTCCCCTCCCTCCCTCATAGGTAATCTTATGTTTTTTTCAGTGTTTAGTTAATACATCCATTGGGGTTTTTTTTTTAAATATAAGCAAATATACTCTCATATGCACATAACAATAGAAACCAAATATATTTGTTGCCCTCCACCCCCATTTTCTTACTCAAAAAGAAGTGCACTAAACCTGGCAAATATACTAAAGACCACGGAATTGTACACTTGAAAGAATGAATTTTATGCTATGTGACATCTATCAGTTTTTCAAAAGGGAAGCATACTATAGACACTGTTCTGCCCTTGTTTGTTTTTCCTTAACAGTGTGGAGATCTCTTTATATCCATTTAAGAGCTCTTCCTCATTCCTTTTTGCTGCTATAGTTTTTTTTTAATTTTCTTTTTTTTTAAAGATTTTATTTATTTATTTGACAGAGAGAGAGATCACAAGTAGGCAGAGAGGCAGGCAGAGAGAGAGGGGGAAGCAGGCTCCCCACTGATCAGAGAGCCCGATGCGGGGCTCGATCCCAGGACCCTGAGATCATGACCTGAGCTGAAGGCAGAGGCTTTAACCCACTGAGCCACCCAGGCGCCCTTACTGCTATGTTATTATACTCTACATTCTTAGTGGGTTTTTGTTTTGTTTTATTTTTTGGTGTGCTTTTTTTGGGTGCAGAATGGCAGTTTATTAAGGCATGGGGACAGGACCCGTGGGCAGAGAGAGCTGCTGCTCTACATTCTTAGTTTAATCGGCTGTCCCCTGTTGGCGGGCATGCGGGCTGCCTCCCCTCGGCCACGGCCAACAGCGCTGCATGGAGAACTTTGTGCACGTGCCATCTCAGGTTTTTGAAGGAGGCTTCGAGATTCCAAGAAATGGAATTGCTGAGTGATTGTGCATAGAGCTTTGCTTCTTATTCCCTGATTTTACCCTAATAGGGGCCGTACGGTTTCATCCAGTCATTTCTGAAGTCTTGACCTCAGTCTCTTGCTGCAGGGCCCGTCCATCTTTGACCTCCATGGACTTGGGGGCGTGGGGCTCACAATCAAGTCTGCCTCCACTCTGCTGCCTGTCAGAGGGCCTGGCAGGCCAAGCACAGGATGGGACAAGCTCAGATACCTGCTCACGTCCCCCTGCTCTTCCCCTTCCCCAGCTGGATCCTGTTTGATGAGAAGAACTTCGAGGGTGACCAGCACATCCTCTCCGAGGGCGAGTTCCCTACTCTCACAGCCATGGGCTGCCTAGCCTCCACAGTCCTGGGCTCTCTCCAGAAGGTACCCCTGGTGAGTCACCGTGTCCCGGTCCAGGCAACCCCCGAGGCAGGCGGTGCTGCTGGGGGGCGTGCCGGGTCCCGGGCCTCTTCTCACTGTGCGCTAGGCTGCGGGAGCTTGGGGCCGGTCTTCGTCAGAACCACCCCAGGCCCGCCTGTCTGGGAACCCACGGCCACACTGACACAGAGATGACAGTGCAGAGTGGTGTGTCCAGATACAGAGGTGGTGTGGGGACAGGAGGGACCAGCACTCGGGTGGGCTGGGGGCAGGGCCCTGACCGCGGCCTGCGGGTTCTGTGCAGGGAGGCGTGGGGTAGAGAGCCGGCTCTGCTGTGTGGGGAGGACAGGCGGGCGAGGACAAGGCAGTGGGGCTGCTGCTCTGGTAAGAGGGGAGAAATGATGATCTCTTGGACCAGGGAGGAGATGGAGGGAAGTGGCCCAGCGACAGGAAGGAACCAGAGTCTGGAGGGCGGGCCGGCCCCAGGCAGGAAGCTTAACAGGCTTCCTGGGCACTAAGGCATTTAACCCTGTGAGGTTCGTTGCTGCCATCATCTCCCTTCTCCAGATGTGCAACTGAGGCACAGAGAGGTCGTGCGACTTGCTCCAGGCCACAAGGTGGTAACGGGCAGAGCCGGGTTCTCCCAGAGGCAGCCCAGCTGCTGAGCCCAAGCTTTGCAAATACACGCTGGGCTCCGAAGGCAGGCAGACCTGGCTCTGAAGCCCAGCTCTAGGGACCGGAGCAAGGGGTTTCATCTTCTCCAGACTCAGTTTCCCTTCTGTTAAGCAGGGATGATAATACTAGGACCTACCTTATAGGGTTGTTGAGAAGCTGTAATGAGATCAGGTAAAGCACTTAGCACAGAATCTGGCGAGTGGTAAACCCTGAATACGTGAGAACCACGGTAATTACTGCTGTAATTACTGTTCTTAGAAGCACCATTTACTGCCACTGGGAAGAGATTTGAGGGGGCAGTGGGGGGGGGGCCAGTCTGGCACCGGCTGCCTCTGAGACTCTGAGAGACATCCCGCTGCCAGTGTCTGGGAGTCTAGGACCCTGTGGGGCAGAGATCTGGAGGGAAGAGGGCTTGAAATGTGGATCTGGGAGTTGGAGTATCTGGAATTTGGGGCCGAGGCAGAGGCCGGGGCTCTCTCGGCCTCACCCCTTCTCCATGTCCCCGGCCCCAGCACTTTTCAGAGCCCTCCATTTTCCTGTACGGACTGGAGTGCTTTGAGGGGAAGGAGATCGAGCTGGACAGGGAGGTGCGCAGCCTGCAAGCCGAGGGCTTCAACAACCACGTGCTGTCCGTGCGGATCAGGGGGGGCGTGTGAGTGTGTTGGGGGGGCTTAAGGGCGGGGGCTGCCGGGCAGTGAGGGCTGGGTCCCTGGCCTCTTGCCCCTTCCCGATTCCCTTCCACTCTCCACCCACGGCCAGGAGGGAGGGAGTGGGCCAGTGGGAGGAGGGCCTTGGACCCCCGGCCCGGATCCTCCAGGACCGTCCTCTGCCCTGCAAACCTTAAGTCCACTTCCCGGCGCCCTACCTCCCTGCCCCCCTGTCCCCCGTCCCCGGGACCCTAACGCCAGGCAGAGGAGTCTCAGCGTGAGAGAAAAGGAGGTGGAGAATGTTCTGATATCCGTGCCTCCTCCTCCACCTGTCGTCTGTCTGTCTGCCTCTCTGCACCTCCGGCACGTGTGGGGCCCAGCTGGGTGCTGTGTGAGCACAGTGACTTCCGGGGCCGCCAGTGGCTGGCGGGCAGCTGCGAGATCACCAACTGGCTGACGTACAGCGGGACGCAGAGGGTGGGCTCCCTCTACCCCATCAGGCAGGTGGGTAGCGCGTCGGTCGCGCGTGCCCGTGCCGCTCTGTCCGGCCGTGAGCTTCCCGGGTTGCCCACACCCAGCCCCGGGGCACTTTTGTCACAATTTTGCCACATCGTCGTGCCCCTTGAACCACTGTCTACTTAATCTCTCTCTCTAAACCGACTCACTTTTTGTTTTCTCTTTATCCTTATCTGAAGGACTGCTCTCCATAAAATCATGGGTGTGATGTGTGTGCATGATTTTTCTTTAATTGGCATTATAGTAAATACATTACCGTTAAATTTTTAGCAAAACGTTTATCCACTTAGGGCCAAAAGTCATCTCCTGTGAGGCCAGGAGTCACACACAGGCCTCCCTCTGGGAAACGCTGGAGCCACAGTTGGGTTTCCCCGGGTCTGAGAGCCCGTGTCTGGATGTGCTTCTCATTTCTGTACAGGGACATTGGCGTGGAAGCATGACCCCGGGGTGTGTGTGTGCGCCTGTGCGTGTGTGCACCCACGCGCCTTCTCAGAGTATTCCTGTGGCCGTGATGTCATTTGTATCCATGCGTCTGGAGGCGACGTGGTTGGGTGGGAGTTATGTATGATACATGTGCCTGCTTTCGTGGCACTGTCGAGACAGCATGTGTCCTTGCATGAGGATCTTTGGTGGCCCCTAGATTCACAGACTCTTAGGACATCATTGCCAGAAGAAACTTTGGACGTTGTCTCTAACCGTCACATTTACAGATTGGGAAATAAAGGTCCACAGAAGTGGACAAGGATTTGCTCTGCAATCTTGGGCAAGTATTGTACCTCCATGGACTCACCTGGCTGGCTTAGTCGGTAGAGCGTGTGACTCTTGCTCTCAGCGTTGTGAGTCTGAGCCCCACGTCAGGTGCAGAGATTACTTACAAACAAACAAATAAAAAATCTTTTTTTTTTTTAGATTTTATTTGTTTATTTGACAGAGAGGAGAACGATCACAAGTAGGCAGAGAGGCAGGCAGAGGGAGAGGGGGAAGCAGGCTCCCTGCCGAGCACAGAGCCCGATGCGGGGCTCGATTCCAGGACCCTGAGATCTTGACCTGAGCTGAAGGCAGAAGCTTTAACCCACTGAGCCACCCAGGTGCCCCAAACAAATAAAAAATCTTAAGAAAGAAATGAAATGGGGATAACATATGTGACGGAGTTGTCTTGAGGACTGAAGATAAATAAAGTTTGTAAAGCCCGTAGAAGGGTACTCGAGTGGGTAAGCGCTCAGCACCCGTTAGCTGCGGTTCTTCTGACTGTTACTACCGTCACCTCGATTCAGGACCCCCGGCTGGTCCGTGGCAGAGCCCGGTCTGACGCGTGACAACCGGGTGTCCGCCCCCCGAGGTTCTTCAGCCCGGCGTGTGTGCGCACGTCTGTGTGCCTGCCTGCGTCCATCCAATTAACAAACGTGGTGTGCAGTCGGCGGTGGGGGCCCGTGTGTGCATGGCTGCGTGTGTCGGTGTGTTTGTGGCTGCTGCAAACCTCTGCCCAACCACGTGGACCTGGGGCATCTCTGCCACCGTGTCCCCATGTGTGTGGCTGCGGGTGTCTGTGGTCACGGGTGTGCCCCACGGCTGCACCCCTGATACCAGGGTGTGAGAGAAGCAGGGCCAAGGAAGGGTTCCAGGCAGGGAGGAGGGCTTGGGGGGCTGGGGATACTCGCGCCTCCCAAGCTGAGGGTGTCGGGGGCCCAGCTAGGAGCAGCGCTGCTGGCGGGGGCACGTCTCACTCTCAGCTCCCCCTGCCTCCCCAGCGTCGGGTTTATTTCCGCCTCTGGAATGCCGCCCTGCGGGGATTCCTGGCAGTGCCGGACCACGTGGAGGACATGAAGGCGGGCCGTGTGGTGGTCTCCGAGCCCCAAGCGGGAGGCAGCTGCGTCTGGTACTACGAGGATGGGCTACTGAAGAACCAGGTAATGGCTGAGGGGCCGGGATGGAGACCCCAGAGCCCCAGGCCCTCGAAGGCTCCCTGCGTGGGGAAGACCTGGCCAGAGAGACAGAGAGAGACACACACACCTGCCAGGACCCTGAGGAGGGGGAGATGGCAGGCTCTGTCCCCTGGGTGGTTTGGGGTCTTCTGTGGCCTCAGTTCCCCATCTGCAAAATGAGAGCGTGGAACCAGATACTTCTTTTTTTTTTTAAGGATTTTATTTATTCATTTTGACAGAGAGCGAGAGAGAGACACAGAGAGAGGGAACACAAGCAGGGGGAGTGGGAGAGGGAGAAGCAGGCTTTCCTGCCAAGCAGTGAGACTGATGCGGGGCTCGATCCCAGGACGCTGGGATCTGACCTGAGCCCAAGGCAGCCGCCCAACGACTGAGCCACCAGGCGCCCCGGAACCAGATACTTCTAAGGGAACTCCCAGCTCTGATATCCTGGGGCAGAGCTTGGATCCTATTAATAAGGATAGATTCACTCCACCAACGTTTCCCGAGCACCTACTAGGGGCTAGGGGCCCAGAATGGAGCAGTGAGAAGCCAGAAATGACTCCTGCCTTCCGAAGCTGACATCGCAGTGGGGAGAGAGAGAAACCCCTTAAATGAGTAAAATATCTCCATATGTTAGGGGGCGAGACGTGCACGAGGGGAAAAAGAAATGAAAGGGGACTAGGGAGTGGCCGTAGCTCTGACAAGGGAAGGCCTTCCTAAGGCGGCATTGAGGGAGGCAGGCGTGCGGGTGCCCGCAGGAAGCGCACTCCCGGCAGAGGGCACAGCATTGGCAAAGGCCCTGAGGTGGGAACCCTCCCGCAGCAGGACCAGCCAGCTCACCTCACAGGCTGGAGTGGAGGGAGGAGGGAGGGGAGGAGGGAAGTAGCAGGCAGGTGCTGTGGTAAGCCCTTTACACGAATGCCTCCTACGATCCTCAGAGGGCCGTGTGGGGCAGGTCTTACCATACTCTCCATTTTCCATGTGAGGAAACTAGAGCACAGAGAAGTTAGGTAACAGGCTGAAAGTCACACAGGCAATAGTATATGAAAGCTTGTCTTATGCCAAGTTTTGCGCTTTGGGAGTCAGTCATGAGAGGCTTCCTGGAGGAACCATTTTTCCAGACCTTTTACGGTTTTTCACATCGAATGCTCGCAGCAGCCGGCACTCAGAGATTCCCGTCCCCAGGGAATCCAGTGTGCAGAAGGGTTAAGAGATTGGCCTAGGGTCACAGTCTATGAGAGCCAGGATTCAAAGCCGGGTGTGTGTCAAGGGTGTCGGGCTTGGCGGAGTCACTGATGACCTTCTGGGGCCTCAGGTGGCCCCAACCATGAGCCTGCAGGTGATCGGTCCCCCCAGCACAGGCTCCAAGACGGTGCTGTGGGCCGAGAGCCGCCTGCCCCGCCAGACGTGGAGCATCAGCGAATCGGGCCACATCTGCAGCCAAATGTTTGAAGGCCGGATCCTAGATGTGAAGGGTAAGGGGGCCGGTATGCGGGAGAAGGCACCTGAGGGGGCTGCGGCCAGTGGGGTCCTCAGCAATCTCTGACCGTCTCCCCATCTCCGCCCCCTTCCCCCAGGCGGCCGGGGCTATGACCGGGACCACGCGGTGCTGTGGGAGCTGGCCGAGGATCGGGCGTCCCAGATCTGGACCGTCCATGTGCTTTGACCGCCCCTGCTCCCCAGCCCTGGAGGCTTTCCCTGGGATGAAATGTTTTTATAAGTTTTGTCATTGTTGTTGTTGTAACATAGACTGTTTTCTAATATGCTCCCAGGGTATCCTCATCTTTGTACACCTTGATATTTGGGGCTGGGCTGAGGATTTGTTCATCTGCCTCCTTTCCCACGTGTGTGCCCTACTTCTTTCCTCTCAGCTCTGGTTCCGGGGCTCAGGTGTAAGGCCTCCTTCGGCCACCAGAGGGAGCCCTGGGCCCAGGCGAACTGTGAGTGTGGTGTCACCCCAAACCGGCCCTCAGTGAACGCCAGGCTGCTGGAGGATTCTAACAGGGAGGGCGTTACACTCAGCGACAGGATAAGAAGGGAAGTAAAGGGGTGCACAGAGGAGGAACCTGAACCACTTAAGGGCACAGGTCAGGCTGCTGGGAAGAAGGGATGCTCAGCTGAGATGTGGAGGGCAAGGGGCCAGCCAGGCTAGAGGGTGCCAGAGGAAAAGTGTTCTGGGGTGCAGGTAAGTCGAGGGGTGGAGACTTGGAAGCTCAGTGTGATACGGTTGGGTTGGAGCGAGCCAGGCAGGAGAGCTGAATGGGAGACACACCCCCAAGGACCTTGCCCACCAGCATTCCTCTTAATTTCCCCCAACTCCAGTCTCAAGGCCCCAGAGGTTTGGCCTCTCAGTCAAAGAAGCCAGGACTGGGGGTCCGGGTTCTTAACGCAGCCTAGAGAAGGCAAGACATAGAAGAGGAACAGTTCCCTCCACCCCCCAATCCAGCAGGCACTTCTCAGGCCCCCCGGCCAAGGTCCTCTAGGAAGAGACAGAGAAGGTCAAGGCCCTTGGGGCTTCTCTGGGGCTCCCTTCCCTCCTTGCAGCTCCCGGGACCAGCACTGCAGATCCAGGAGGGGGAGGGTAGAAGTGCTTAGAGCAGCTGTGTGTCTTTCCTGCCTTCCCAGCCTGGGTTCGGTGGGGAGTCAGTGGGCGGCCTCCTCTTCATCCTTCTCAGCCCCCCTGGTGGACAAGTGTCCGGTGTCCGGTGAGGACAGGAGGGTGCCTGTGGGGCCGAGATCCCAAGAGATCGGGGGCGGGTGGTTCTCTGAATCTGCCGTTCTGAACACACCCAGGGATTAGGGTGAGGGACTCTCTGAGCCTCTGCCGCTGGGGATGTCCAGGGGCAGGATGGGGGCGGCCCTCTGGGACTGTCATTCCCAAACACCCAGGGCTGGGGGAAGCCAATGCAGCTAATGAGGATGGCAGATTCTGGGCCATGTCCCTGCCGGGTGAGCCCGAGGGGAGAGGCCTCCGCCCTGGGATTTGGGGGCGGGAACACTGGGGTAGGAGCTCCCCTGCTGACAGTGGGGTGGGGGGCGGGGTGAGGGCGGATCCTTGGTGCTGCTGCAAGCCAGGCTCCCGGAGCCCAGCGATGTCCAGGGACCACACACAGGACCCCGGTCCAAGTACAGGACAACTTTATTGACCCCCAGCTGGGTGGCGCTCACCCCTCCATATGAGTCTCCCTGTGAGGGTCACTGCCTCCAAGGCACTGCCTCTCAGTTTCCACAGCCTGGTCATCTCTGGCATCAACCCCTCCCGGGGACGTGGTGGCGGAGGTGGCGGGGGGGAGCTTCTCTTGCTAGTGATGGCGGCAGCTGTCTCAGGGGGCCCGGGGCTGGGGCGGAGGCGTGTCACCTCAGCTGAGGTAGAAGAGCTGGACGAGGGTGTTGGCCAGGAAGAGAAGGACACCGCCACCGCCCAGGCTGCTGAGTGCTGGGGTCGCACTCTTGGGTTTCCTGGTGGTGGTGGTGGTGGTGGTATTGCTTCCCAGGACTCCAGTTTCTATCTGCAAGAGAAGCGGGGCAAGCTCAGGGGCTTTCGAGGCTCAGGTTATTTGGAGACCTAGTTCCCCTACCCTGATACGATAGAGCTCCGGTCTCTGTCCCCCATGCCCACGACTTCTGCCACAAGGTCCTGCGGGGACAGGACCTTCCTGCCTTGACAACGGGCAGGATCAAAGGTGGTCCCTCCTCTGCCTCCCACGGAACCTTCGTTTCACCTCCGCCAAGCCACCAGCCCCTCCAGCACGCAGGAGACAGGAAACTGTGGTCTCAGCCCTTGACCCGACTAGCTGGGCCCTGGGGCTTAGCCTCTCTGAGCCTGCTTTGTCTCCGGAATGAGCCCATCACAGTCTCGAGGTCGTGTGAGACAGGGCTGGGAGAAGACACTGGCCAAGTGTGGGCGGACGAGGAGGTGGGGAGGGTGTGACCTCTTGCCCGAGGAAATGGCCAGATGGTGAGCAAACTGTCCTCCATGCTTGATGGGGCTGCAAGTAAAGATGCTCCTGATGGAGACGAAGCTGTTTTTGATGGTGATCAGGCTGTTCTTGATGCTTGATCAAGCTGTTCTTGATCTAGAACTTGATGGCTCTAGTCTCCTAGGCGGACTAGCACGCTGAGGGCACATAGGGTGCTGCCAGGGCTGCCTCCTGGAACAGCAGTTGACTCAGACTCCAGCTGTTTCTGGAGTGGGAGATTTCTGTCTTCTTTGCATTCCCAAACACACAGGCTTTCCTTCCTGGGGTAGTCCCCTGCTACCTCCAGGACCAGCTCTGGCTCCACTTGAACCTGTCCTGGCCCCTTCCCAACTGGGCCACTTTCCCAGCTTCCCCGGGGATCAATGATGCCATCCTCACTCCCAGCTGTCTCCCCAAGCCTCGTCATTCTTATTCCACGTCATGCCCCGCCATGTGCCTCACTGTGCCTGGCACCCCATGAATGCACCACCTGCTCCCCCCTCAAGGAGTCCACCTGCAGCCAGAAGGGCTGGAAGGCTGGGACCTGGCCCCCTGAGTCCTTGGTTTTCCTCCTGGACCCTCTATTTCCCCTGGAAGGAGGCTTGGACGTGCATTTCCTCCCTCCCCGGCCAGGCAGATCTGGGGAGTCCTGGGTGGCGGAGTCAGGGGGCTCCAAGGGGCTGTTCTTACCTGAATCATAACCAGGAGACTGATGGTGAGTAGGAGGAAGAAGAAGCCCTTCATCTTTGGAGAATCTTGGTGGCTGTCTTCGCAGCAGTCTTTTAGAGAGGAGCTCAGGCTTGTCTTCAGGCCTCTTGGCTTGCCTGCTTTTGAACGGGGAGGCAGAGAAGGCGGGGTAGAAACAGGAAGAAGGAGGGCCTAGGGTGTGGGGTGGGGTGCTCCTACCTATCTCCAGACCTCATGATTGAGAACACCAGGTCCTAGGTTCTAAGGCCCTCCGTAGATGGTAGGTTCTCCATAGGGACCGAGGCACGAGTCAGGATGGGAAGTGGGCAAACCAAGGGAGCGGCTTGGAGTCCTGCAGAGTAGGAAGAGAATCTTGGTCTAACCACCTCTCAACCCTCACACCGGGGCTAGCAAGCGGGCCTCTCTGAATCTTTAACACGAGAGCTGCCAGAGGATCAAATGCAATAGAATTAAGATTGGAGCAGGGGATAGGAGCTGAAAAGGGGGCTGAGATAGGCTTAGGTTTCAAGGGTGTAGCTAGCTCCACAGGTTCAGAACGAACATTTGGGGACCATGAAAACTTAGGGTTAATAGATCACTGTGAAATCAAAGGGGCATGGCTTTAGGAATCCGGAGACCTAACTTCTGGGTGAGCCCATTCCCTCCAGGCCTCAGGTTTCACCTTTCCAGTGAGAAGACTGGACTGGATGATTATTTTAAGGCCTAGAGTTTTGTGATTTTGGATACGAAAATAGCAGATGGGTTGTTTGTATTGCTGACTTTAAAAATGAGACCGTTATTTGATCAGAGAAAACGGGTTTATTGGGGAATAGCAGAGACCTGCAATTCAGGACCAGCAAGCTACACCAACACCCTGAGGCTAGCCCAACAAAGGACAGAAACCCCATTTAATGAAGGAGGAGGAGGAAGTTGGGAGGAGTTGTTTTGAACAGAAGTCTCAAGGAGAGAAGGCGGTAAGTCCTGGTGGTGGTGATTTCTCATTGGCTGAGCTGCTGGGTCGCTTGTAGGAGTTACAATGTATCAATTTTCCTGTTGGGGTCTGCAACTGGCAATTCTTTCTGTAATGGAGGTTGGGTGATGTGGCCTGAGAGCTCCCCCTGCTGGCGTCTCTGCTCCATTTTTCGTGAGGTTTCCTATTCTTTTCACATTGCCTCCTTTTGATCAAGATCTTTCTCCAACAGCATATCTGATCAAGAGTCCGGTTTTCCTAAGTCAGTGGCCTTTCGTACCCCAGTGCCAGGAGGGGCCTTCCGTGGGTGCTACTTCCCAAATCAGGGTAATTGTAGCGGTTGGAAATTCCCATTCGAGGAAGAAGGAGGGGAAGCAGAACTCTCAGGCACTTCCCGCCTTTAGTTCCCATTAATCAAGATCGTAGGATCAGAGACCATCTCCTTGTTGGGTACATCTTTTAGAAAGGTCTGAGAGGCAACAAGTACGGAATCAAAAGTAGTACGACAATTCCAAAGCTACAGTTTGTGGTTCCAAAACCAGGCTCTGAAAGTAGCCAACTGAAAATATTGGCACTTATGCCATATACATAGGGGAGAAAAGTTCTCCCCGTGGAGGCAAACACCCAGTGACCTATGCCTCCCAGTGCCTGTTTAACTCAGTTGTGAACACAGAACAGGAAATACTGCAAGGGTCCTTTGGAAGAATTTACCCAGGGCGTTGGAGAAGGCACAGTGCTGGTATGACCATGAAGCAATAGACTTAGGTGAAGTTTTTGCAAAAGAGCAAAACTTCAAATATGTTTTAAAAATGGTGTTCTCAGGGCGCCTGGGTTGCTCAGTGGGTTAAAGCCTCTGCCTTCAGCTCAGGTCATGATCTCAGGGTCCTGGGATCGAGCCCCGCATCGGGCTCTCTGATCAGTGGGGAGCCTGCTTCCCCCCTCTCTCTGCCTGCCTCTCTGCCTGCTTGTGATCTCTCTCTCTCTTTCTGTCAAATAAATAAATAAATAAAATCTTTAAAAAATAAAAATGAAAACGGTATTCTTAAAAGAATTCTTTGACAAAATGTGTTATCAGTAATATAGCCAGTAAACCTGTAAATTCAGAAAACAATGAATTTGGATAAGAATTCAGAGTCCGCTAGTAGTCCACATGAAAAAGAGATACTTCGGTGAATCCCGAACCTTCTAACAGGCCTGGTGTGGACATCTTGGGAAGGTTATTTGTTGGATGTGCACTGCTCCGATTCCAAGAAATCTTGACTTTCAGGTCACCAGGTGGTGCTTTCCTGACTTGTGTCATGTGAATCCAAGATTCTAGGCCCAGGAGTTAGGCTAGCGACCCCTGGGAGGGGCCTTTCCGGCAAGGCTGAAAAATCTTTTTGGAGGTTTCATTTCCAATAGATAAAATCTCAGGTTGCAAGGTGTGGTGTTTAAGATCTTCATCTCCCAAGAGTGCAAGATGGAAAGATTGCTCTACCAAAGCATGGTTATTCTATTTATTTGTTTGTTTGTTTATTTAAAAAAGGTGGGGGGAGGGACAGAAGGAGAGGGACAGAGAGAATCTTAAGCAGGCTCGATGGGGCTCAGTCTCACAACCCTGAGATCATGAACTGAGCCGAGATCATGAACTGAGCCGAAATCAAGAGTTGGATACTTAACTGACTGAGCCACCCAGGCACCCCAGCATGGTTATTTTATAAATTTAATTTAATTAATTTAATTTATATTCAATTAATTAACTTATGCTATATTATTAGTTTCAGAGGTAGAGTTCGGTGATTCATCAGTTGCATACAACACCCAGAGCTTATTACATTTCAAGCTCTCCTTAATGTCCATCACCCAGTTACCCTATCCCCCAAATTCCCCCTCCAGCAACGCTGTTTGTTTCCTATAAAAGAGTCTTTTATAGTTTGTCTCCCTCTCTGATTTCATCTTATTTTATTTTTCTCTCCCTTCCCCATGATCCTGTTTTGTTTCTTAAATTCCACATATGAGTGAAATCATATGATACTTGTCTTTCTCTGATTGATTTATTTCGCTTAGGATAATACCCTCTAGTTCCATCCACATCATTGCAAATGGCAAGATTTCATTTTTCTTGATGGCTGCATAGTATTCCATTGTATATATACATACCACATCTTCTTTATCCATTCATCTGTTGAAGGACATCTGGGCTTTCCATAGTTTGGCTATTGTGGACATTGCTGCTTTAAACATTGGGATGCACGTGCCCCTTTCGGATCACTATTCTCGTATCTTTAGGGTAAATACCCAGTAGTGCGCTTGCTGAGTCATACAGTAGCTGTATTTTTGACTTTTTGAGGAACCTCTGTACTGTTTTCCAGAGTGGCTGCACCAGCTTTCATTCCCACCAACAGTATAGGAGGGTTCCCTTTCTCCACATCCTCGCCAACATCTGTCCTTTCCCGACTTGTTAATTTTAGCCATTCTGACTGGTGTGAGGTGGTGTCTCACTGTGGTTTTGATTTGTATTTCCCTGATGCCGAGTGATGTTGAGCACTTTTTCATGTGTCTGTTGGCCATTTGGATGTCTTCCTTGCAGAAATGTCTGTTCATGTCTTCTGCCCATTTCTTGATTGGATTATTTGTTCTTTGGGTGTTGAGTGTGATGAGTTCTTTATAGATTTTGGATACTAGCCCTGTATCTGATACGTCATTTGCGAATATCTTCTCCCATTCTGTCCGTTGTCTTTTGGTTTTGTTGACTGTTTCCTTCAGCATGGTTATTTTTAATGGAAGCAATTACACCTTTACCATATTGAAGTACCTCTTCTTTTATTAATTGTGGGTCAAAGGAGGCAGGGGCCAAGGGCATTGGACGTGCTAGGACTATCTTAAAGGGCGAGAGTCTACAGGTTCTCAAGGAGGTGGATCCGAGATTTAGAAGAAGCAATAGCAATACGTCATGTCAAGGTATTTGGAGGGTTTCTACAAATTTGCCAATTGAATTTTAATAGTGCCATGTTCAACTAGCCCTGAGGATTGAGGATGGTGTGCATAATGAAAGTATTGCAAAACTGGCCAAACAGCATAGACTAGTCAAAGCACCCCCCCAGTAAAAATGGGTTCCCCAATCACTGTGATGTTCAAAAGGGGTTCCCCTGGTAGGGATAATCTTTTCTAACAGAATTTTAGCCACAGAAGAGGCAATGGCCTGTCTATAAGGAAAGACTTCAATTCAGTGAGAAACACACAAAACACAACTAAACATATTTATGCTGATGAGATGGGCCAAGCTGTATGAAGGCCACTTGTCAAAACTCAAAAGGTCCATCAGACCATTTAAAGTGTCTGGAAGTGGGGCCAACAGATTTCCCTGGATTGCATCGGACAGGTGGGACAGGGGAGGTAGGCCCTATGGATTCTGCCAGTATCGGTTCAAGATTTTGCCCATAAGAATGGTGGTACCTGATCCAATCGGGACTAATGATCAATGTCCCCAGATTCAGCCATAGTGCCATTAGAAATAGAGCAAACTTAAAAAGTCAAAAAGTCATTTAACTCACTTGCTTGGCTATTTTGATGGCTACTGTCAAATTCTAGAATTATTTCCCCCTTTTGGGAGAAGGAAATTCTGGCATGATACTCCTCTCAAGAAATCTTGGCCTGATGGGGCGCCTGCGTGGCTCAGTCGGTTGAGTGTCTGATTTTTTTTTTTAAGATTTTATTTATTTACTTGACAGAGAGAGATCACAAGTAGGCAGAGAGGCAGGCAGAGAGAGAAGGGGGAAACAGGCTCCCTGCTGAGCAGAGAGCCCGATGCGGGGCTTGATCCCAGGACCCTGAGATCATGACCTGAGCTGAAGGCAAAGGCTTTAACCCACTGAGCCACCCAGGCACCCTGAGTGTCTGATTCTTGATTTCAGCTCAGGTCCTGGTGTCAGGGTCGTGGGATCAAGCCCTGGATTGGGCAGTGCGAGTCTGCTTTTCCCTGTACCTCTGCTCCAACCCCCCCCCCCACTTGCACCCTCTCTCTCTCTCAAATAAATAAGTAAATAAGATCTTTTAAAAAAATAGAAATCTTGGCCTGATAAATGAATAGGGACAGAAGAACTTCAGAGAAAAAGGTGTGTACCTCTCAAAGAGCCCAAATGAAAGGGAATAGGTACAGAGACAGGAACCTGGTGAGGTTTATTAGCGACCCCTCCTTGTGAGCTGTTTAGTTCTCCTTGAGCACGAGCCATACTAATCTCCCTGTAGCTCCAGTTTTAGTGTATGTGCTGCCCAGGGGCCAGACCCACCCAGCACTCCGAGGCAGGTGCTGTTTTATTGCAGCGGGGCTGAGCACTGGTAGTGTAGGGCTGGCATCTGGAAGGACAGAGATTCCCTCTCATTCTGGAGAGTGGTTTCTCTGAGCTGATAGAGAGGAAGGACTGGAAAGAGCCTCTGTAGTTACTCAGAGCCCCAATACTGGGAATTGGGAGGACACTGGAAAGGTTGCCCAGGGGGCTAAAGATGCCTAGAGCACTTTGTCACCATCTTTCGTCCAGAGTCGGCCCTTCACAATAATAGCAGAAACTAGGACGTTTTTTGGTTTTGTTTAGGGGCCTTGATTTGCCAGTGTTGAAAATTAATTTTAGCAGTCTTTCTTTTAGGTGACTCATCTAGGGTGCCAGTGACCTGGTTTGCCAAATTAACTAAGTCTGGAGTGGACATAGTTTCTCGTTCCATCCTGCTCCTTTTAACTGAAAGAGAAAGATCCTGGTTCAGCCCATGAATAAGCAAAGTCTCCCCGAGAAGATCCAACATCTAAAGGAAAACTATAGAGTTTTCTTTGAAAACAATGTGAGGTTGACTATGACAGCCATCGACAGGTTCATCAGATTTTTGTGTGCAAGCCTGAATTTTGTTCCAATTAACAGGCTTAGGGAAAGCTATCGCAATGGCTCAGTGGAGGTTTTCAGCAAGTGTGCTAGCCATAAGTTAGAGGCTTGTTTTTTAAGTCCTGTTCATGATGTGCCTATCAGGCCAGTTTTAGCCAAGGGTCAGCTTGGTCCTCAGCAACAAACTAACAAATATATATCTGAGGAACCAGGTTGGTAAGTGTGAATAGCTACTAATTCTTCAGCAAACCTCTGAGGGTCTTCAGTCAGTTTCATAAAAAAACTCTTTATGGCTCACAATTTGGCCTTCATCCAGGGAACAGAAGACATCTGGGGGTTATTTGAATCCTCAGAAGACTTAACTTTAAAAGGACTGTATGTTTGGAAACAAAGGAAACAAGGGAGGGAAAAGAGAGGCCTCACGAACCCTTTTATCTTTAGGTGTTTGTTTGCCTCAGTCCAGAAAGTGTATTTTGCAGAGAGGCAATTTTAGATTCCTGATAACAGTTGGAAGCTTTAAGACATCAAAAGTGGCATCCCACATCATTTTAACAGCTTTTGAGCCATGGCTGTTCAATTCAGTTTTGAGGAAAGTAAGTTTGGGTGATTGAAAGTTCCCCATAATGAGCAATTGTTTTCTAAATTACTTTTGGTTCAGTGATTTAGTTAGAAATGCACATGAAAACGGACTGAAATTTTTAAATATAAAACCAGCTGGGGTGCGAGAAAGGGGGATGCACTCTCAAAGCATTTTGATTCTTGGGATCCCATTCCCATTTCTTACAGGCTTTTCTAGAGGGGGGAAAAAGTCCTAAACAGCACAGTTCAAATAGGAATAGCCCAGTTCCCCAAAGCAGTCAAACCAAAAGCCAGACAAGTACTCTCGGAAAGGACAAATCCTTAAAACAGATCCTGAATAAAGCCTGGAGAGCACAGAACTCAATGAGAGTGGGGCTCGAAGTCCAACGGAGACTCACCTTCAAGCTCCAGTGTCAGTAAGAAAGCAGTGAGCTCAGTGGTCCCAGTGGTAGGTACTGGCACCTGTTTACTCACCAGCCTTGGAGTTGTTGGGCAGTGGGGAGGGGATAGAGTCGTCTCTGGATCCCACTTCTGACACCAGGTGAAGTTAACCTTGCAAATAAAACTGTCAGTTATTTTACCAGGAAAAATGGGTTTATTGGGGCATAAGTAGAGAATTACACTTTAGGACAAACAACCTGCAGCAAATACCATAGGCTAGTCCAACAAAGGAGAGAAACATTATTTTATGGAGAAGAAGGAGAAAGTTGGGAGGAGTAGTTTGGAACAAAAGTCCAATGAAGAAAAGCATAAGTTCAAGGTGATGACAGTTTCTCATTGGCTGAGTTGCTGAGGTACTTGGTTTCTTGTAGGAGATGCAATGTAAATCTCTTCCTGTTGGGGCCTGTAACTGATGATTCTTTCCTGTCCACAATTCTTCTCTTGGGGTCTGTAATTGACAATTCTTTCCGTAATTAGCCTTGAGTGATAGGGCATGAGAGCTCCCCCTTCTGGCCTCCCGACCACATTTTAGTGAGGTTTCCCTTAATTAGTTTTGACACTATCAATCTAGGATGGATGGGAGGCGGGCGAGGGGAGGGACAAGCAAGGGACTAAACTGTAGCGGAAGAGATTTTGGAGTGGGGATGGGCATCAAGTCCCAGCGAGGGGTGGAGGATGAGATAAATCACAAAGCTGCTTAGATGGCACTCTCTTCTTTATACATTATCTCACTTTATTCTCTCTGTGGGGGCTCTGCAGTAGGTTTTCCAATTATCTCCATTTTCCTGATGAAGAAACTGAGGCTTAGATATTAAGTGACCTGTTCAAGGTAGTAAATGGTGGAACCAGCCTCATTTGAACTCGAATACAGGTCTTTCCGAAGCCACAGCCATGTTTGTAACCTCTGGGGCTGCCCTCGTAGCCGCTGATTTCCTGCCCCTCTCCCTCTTTTTTTTTTTCTTCAAGATTTTATTTATTAATGTAAGAGAGACAGAGACAGAGCATGAGCAGTGGGGAGGGGCAGAAGGAGAGGGAGAGGGAGAAGCACACTTCCTGCTGAGCAGGAACCCTGATGTGGGACTCGATCCCAGGACCCGGGGATCATGACCCAAGCCAAAGGCAGACACTTAACTGACTGAGCCACCCAGGTGTCCCTACCCCTCTCCCTCTTAGAGGTTGTCCCTGAAGCCCAGCTCTGGTCTCATCCACTCACCCTTCCTTAGTCTATTTTGTGCCTCATTTGCATGCCAGGTAGTAAAAGAAACCCCCTCTCGCTTCCCTTCTATGGTTTTAAGCCTGCTGTTGAAAGCTTTAGAAAAACTGATTGGGCACTTACAGGCCTCCATCCCTGAATAAAAAGAAAGAGAGAAAAAAAAAGAACCGAGAGTGAAGACCTGTGAGAGAAAGCCAGGAAGTGGGGAGGGAGGTAGCAGGAGTCTTAAGGCCCCTTGCGGGGGAGGCTGTTGGTTCAGGAAAGAAGCAGGAGGAGCCCTCAACTACCTATCACTGGGGTCCAAGCCCTGGGAGGGAGGGGAAGGGGGCTGCAGCATATGTTACAATATGGTCCACCCTGCATTTTTCATCCCCACTAAGAGAAGGATATGATCCCATAGTACCACAGAGCACTCTAAGGTAAATCTTCATCCATCCATCCATCCATCCATCCGGCCATCTGCCCATCCATCCATTTCAGGAAGTTTATTGACCCCTACTGTGTATCAGGCAAGATGAATGAGTGAGGGTCTCTTCACCTGAGTTCATAGTCTAAGAGGGAGACACCAACTGTAATAATCACAAAACTGAATAAGAAATGCTATAATGGCAGCAGGACAATTAGAATGCAGAGTGTGATTCTGCTTGGGAGGGGTGGGAGTGTCCACGGAGGAAGGAACACTTGAGCTAGTCCTTGAAGGGTTAAGGGGGATTTTCCCAGGGGAAAAAGGCAAAGATAGATGTTCTCACTGGAAGGAGAGGCCTAAATGTAGGAGAGAACATGACAGTTTCTGGAACACTGAGAAGGATGGAAGGCAGAACTCATAATCTGAAGGCCCTAAATGCCAGTTAAACTAGCGATGGCGGAGCATGAGAGATGTATAAAGTGGCCTGGATGTGAGTGGGAAGAGGGGAAGGTGGGAGAGAGGGCCGGGGTTTTATTCTGAAAGGAATGGATGGACTTCAAGGCTTCTCTCTCCTTTATTATTTACCTTTCCTTCCTCAGCTGCTGGGACCCAATAAACTTTTTAACCCCAAAGGGGTCATAATTTATAAGGGTCTTTCAGGAAATGACCTAAAAGCAGAGGACTCTGTCCATTCCCAAGAACAGAGACTTCCAGAATCATCTAATGCCAGCTCTGGGCTCTACTTCCTCATCTTACAGGTGAGAAAACAGGCCCAGAGAGAGCCTTGTTCAGGACTTCCCTCCTCCCAGTCCAGGGTCTGTCTACCATTGTCAAACAGTAAACATCCATCCACCCTGGGATGGAATGAAGAAGGGGTCGAGTGGCTACCCCACCCCAGAAGTCCAGAGGGAATCTTTGCAAGCTAGACAGAGTGACCTCCAATGTCCTCCCAACACTCAAGTCTCATGTGAGCCTAGATACCTTGCAAAAATTTCCAGAACCATCTAAAATGAGTGAAATCTAAGAAAAATAACTATTCGGTGAGCTTAGACTCTTGTTTTGTTTTCATAACTTTTTTTCTGGAAAACACCTATTTAAAATCAATACTGTGACAACATTATGAGATTTAATTTGCACAATAATCCTATGAGGTAAGGGGTGCCAGGGTGGCTCAGTCCCTTAAGGGTCTGCCTTTGGTTCAGATCGTGATCCCAGGGTCCTGGGATCAGGTTCTGTGTTGGACTCCCCCCTTAACAGGGAACCTGCTTGTCCCTCTCCCTCTGCCCCTGCGCACCCCCCCACTCATACTCTGTCTCTCTCTCAAATAAATAAAATCTTTAAAAAAAAAAAAATCCCATGAAGTGGATTCTATTAGTATGTCTGCCTCCAGAATCTGTGCTTGGCAGTGGGCCTGTACCACCTGCCCCTCGGCCTATCGTTGCCTGCCTGTCTCACCAAAGTGGGGGCTTCTAGAAAGAGCACGGATTCTGGAGGCAGACAGTTCTGGATTTGAATCCGCTTCTACTGATTACCTGCATGGTCCCAAGCAAATCTCTTCACTTCTTTGAGCTTGTTTTCTCATCTGTAAACCTCATAATGTTGGCATCCAGCACTTGGAAGGCACTCATTAATTCGCAGCTCCCTTCAGCCAGCCTCCAATTGGTGTGTAAGGAATGCCTCAAGGAGCTAGCCCTCCCCCGAATGCAGTAGATTAGAAAGTCAAATGGAAAATATTACAGAGTGCAGTCTGAGATATGCAAGAGAGTTTTGGTGGTTGAGCCCAGGCGTGAGGAAGTGGGTGCCTGAGAGTAGAAGTCATCGATTTTTAGACCATCACCCCTGAGAGGTTGAGAGATGATGATAAAGATAGTTACAAGCAGGAAATGTTTTTGAAAACTTACTCTGTATGAGTGTTGTGATAGGTACTGTGAATAATTATTTCATTTAATCCTCAAGGCAACCCTGCGGGGTGGGTTTTATTCCCATTTTACAGATGAAGAAACGAGTAACTTGCTCAAGGACACACAAGTCAGGCACCAGGACTCCCGAGGCCAAAGTTCATGCTCTTAATTAAACTGCCTCTAGTTGTTGTAACATCTTACTTTTTTAGATGAGGCTGGGGAGGGGAAATATTTCACTCAACGTCAATGTCTTATCCAAAGGAAAAGGGAGTCTCACCTGAACTTTAACACAAAGGAACTGGGATTTGGGCATCCCTTAAGGCGCCATCTGGTCAAGAAGTGAGCAGAGAAATTCGGATTTAGGAAACATTAAGTACTTGCATCATTTAATTCATGTTCAAAGAAGCCCCCGCGATGTACTGCACTGATCAGATGGGGAAACAAGAGACTCAGAGGGATAATCTCTCCCCAAATCAATTTAGCAAAAATGGCTGCACTGTTGGATTACACATTCAGGTTTCAGAGGCTTCATGAATCTGACCCCAGGTTCTCCCCTTTCTCGGGGTGGGGCGTGGGAGGTATAAAAGAACCCTCCAGGGCGCCTGGGTAGCTCAGTGGGTTAAAGCTTCTGCCTTGGGCTCAGGTCATGGTCTCAGGGTCCTAGGATCAAGACCCCACAACAGGCTCTCTGCTCAGCAGGGAGCCTGCTTCCCCCTCTCTTTCTGCCTGCCTCTCTGCCTACTTGTGATCTCTCTCTCTCTGTGTCAAATAAATAAAGCCTTAAAAAAGAAAAAAAAAAAAAAAAGGAACCTTCCACTTCTGCGGACTCCAAAGGCTTTCACGGCGGTGGATTCTGGGATTTGCGGAATCCCGCGGAGAGTTTAGACTCGTGGGCCAATAGAATTCGAGCATGGGCGGTGGCACCCTTGAATTAGCCAATGAGAAGCGCACGGGTCCTGGTCGCCTGGGAAACCGCGTGACAACAAGATGGCGGCGCCGCGGGTCGGCTCCGTGGCCCTGCGCGGTGAGTCCCGTCTCAAACTTTTGCGGCCCCGGAGTTCCCCACGCAGGCTGGGGCCCTCGCCCCGAGAGCCCGAGGACACGCGAGCCCCGCGGCCGGGTGGCCCAGCAGGCTTCCGCGTCCTGGGGGCGGCTTCGGGCCCCCGCCTACCGTGGCTACGCGAGGAGGCGGGAGGAGGCGACGCGGCTCCCGGGGAGGGGTTGGGTCGTGACTGAAGTTGCGTCGGGAGCGCTTCCAGCTGGTGATTGAGGGCTTGAAGGCGTGCAGCCGGCCGGAGAGCACTGGGGCCTGGGGTGGACGGTGCGAACGGACCGCGTACGTATGCCGGAGGATGTAATAAATCAAGCACAGCCCTGACTTGGGTCCTAAAGATGTAGTGGCATGGGACACAGCTTTCCTCTCAAAGCCCCAGCCTGAAGGGGACACAGTCCAACCTTTAGGAGCCTCCAGCCTGAGGGCGAAGTCAACAGTCAGCCCCTAGAAGCCCCCCATGTGAGGGGAGTAGACAGGGCTCTATCCTCAGGCCCGCCCCCGCTCCGGGTCTGAGGAAGGAGGAGACGCAGCCCCGACCTCAGGAGTCCCCAGACTGATCGGGAGATGCAGTCATCACCCTCAAGAGTCTTTTATAATCCATGGGAAAATTAATCTGGAGACAGTGTGTTGGATTGGTCTTAAGTGAGACAGGAAGCAGGGAAGTCACTTGCCGGCCATCGTGACAGCCCCAAGGAGGGGCACTGAGCGCCACGCGGGGATGACCAAAGTGGGGATGGAAAGAAGGAGCTGTGTGAGAGACATTGCGGAGTTTAACCTGCAAAGTTTGCCGATGGATGGGATTAAGAGAGGAGGAAAGAGAGGAGAATTTTGTGGTTGGATGTTTGAATCCCATTAAGAAGGGGGGACGTGGGAGGAGCTTATTTTGAAGGAAGATGTTGGGTTGGGTTTGGGGACCAGGTCCCTTTTTTTCTGTGATAGCTTTGTTGAGATAATAATTCCCATACTATATACTTCGCCCCTTTGAAATATAAACTTCAACCGTTTTGGGGCTATTCATGAGACTTATGCTACCATCTTCACAATCAATTTAGACATTTTCGTGGGTCTAAAAAGAAACTCTGTGCCCTTCAGCAACTACTCCCATTTACCCTCCAACAGCCTCCAGCCCTAGGCAATACCAATCTATTTTCTGTCTCTAGATTTGTCTATTCTAGACATTTTATATCAATGGAGTCATAACAATATGCGGTGTTTTGTGACTTTCCCTTAGTATAATGTTTTCAGGGTCCATTCATATGGTGACCTGGCTTCCATTTCTTTTTATTGCCTTATAATACTCCATTGTAAGGATATATCAGACTTCTTTATCAGTCCGTTGGCTGATGGACATTTGGGTTGTTTCCATTTTTGCATATTATGAGTAATGCAGCTGTGAACATGTAGACGAGTTTCTGTGTGGACGGAACTTTTCATCCTGGGTAGGATGAACTCTGATTCCCAGGAGCAGAATTGCTGAGGCATAAGGTAACCTTTTTTCTTTTTTTAAAGATTTTATTTTATTTATTTGACAGAGAGAGATCACAGGTAGGCAGAGAGTGGGGGAAGCAGGCTCCCCGCTGAGCAGAAAGCCTGATGCGGGGCTCAATCCCACGACCCTGAGATCATGACCCGAGCTGAAGGCAGAGGCTTTAACCCACTGAGCCACCTGTAAGGTAACCTTTTGAGAAACTGCCAGATGGTTTTCCACAGCTGCCGCGCCATTTTCCACTCCAGCTAAGATTCCAATTTCCCCACCTCCTCACCGACACATGTTCACTTCTGTCTTTTTTTTAAACTAGTTTCTTCTGAGGGGTTGTTATGGTATAAGAACTTGGAGAAGGGAGGGGTAATCGGGGCAGGAGGAAGTTCATGTAGGACAGTGTTAGCCGCGGAAGGAACATCACCTGTTAACGTGATGAAACGTTCCAAAAGTTGATTGTGGTGAGGTTTCACAAGTCTGTGAATATACCAAAAACCACCGAATTGTACTCTTTAAATGGGTTAAGTAGGGGCGCCTGGGTGGCTCAGTGGGTTAAAGCCTCTGCCTTCGGCTCAGGTCATGATCTCAGGGTCCTGGGATCGAGCCCCCGCATCGAGCTCTCTGCTCAGCAGGGAGCCTGCTTCCCCCCACCCCCTTTGCCTGCCTCTCTGCCTACTTGTGATCTCTCTCTCTGTGTCAAATAAATGAATAAAATCTTTAAAAAAAAAAAGTAAAAGGGTTAAGTATGTGAGTTAGATCTCAATAAAGCTTTTTTTTTTTTTAAAGGTCAATATGTATGTTTCCATTTATGTAACATTCTTGAAGTAAGAAAACAGTAGTGGTTGCCAGCGGTTGGGGACGGTGTGGGTGCGACGGGAAAGGGCTGGTATGAGGGAGATCCTCGGGGTGAGGGAATCTCTGTGGTGACGGAGTAGTTCTTTGTCTTGACTGCAGCGGCGGTTACCGGGGATGTCCACGGGGGTGACAAAGCATAAAAGGCTACACACATGTAATGTCACTGTCGGGAGCACCTGGGTGAAGGGCACACGAATCCCCTCCCTGCTATTTCCCTAATTTCCTGCGAATCTATAATAATTCAAAAGTAAAGACTTATCGCTTCTCAACCTTTTGGCGAAGATCAAGTGTAAAAGTAAAAACTTAAAATATGACTAAAGGACAGACAAAAACAAAGGAAAAAAGAGCAGTTAGCTCAACCGAGGGCAGGGTGCAGGTCAGAGTGGGGATGCCATTCCGGGAAGGGGTTCCAGGCCAGGGGAGTGTTTGAGGTCGGGCTGGCTCAAGTGTAGGACGGGGGCGATGGGAGAGTGAGGTCAGCAGACGCAGACAGGGACCTGATCATCTCTGTTAGGGAATTTTGAATTTCTTTTCTCTGGCCAAGAAGGAGCCACTGGGAGCTTTTAGCAAGGAAGTGACACGTTAGCTTTATGTTTCTGAAGGTCCCTGTGGCTGGAGACGGGCGCAGGGAACCAGGAAGGACTATCACACTTGGCCACACAAACCACAAGGACGCGTGGACCAGACGGCAGGGGCTGGGGCAGGCCAGGGGCAGACTGGGAAGGCCGAGGGTGGGGGTGAGGAAACGCCAGGTCTGGGGCATGAGCCCCAAACTCCAGAATGAAGACGGAGAAGCTGCCTCCCAGTGGCACAGCTCCCCTCGCTGGCAGCTTCAGGGGCGGGGGCAGGCCATGCCACACATTTTCAAAGGGCAGCTGCCTTGGATTTGTCCTCAAAAAGACTTGATTCAGGCCCTGATGGGAGTCCTTTGGTTCTAGGATCTCTAAATATTAGCCACGTAATATACCTAGTTCACTGAATAGGGTAGTGGCCTTTAATTCCATCCCTGACGCGCATTCATCTTAACAGAAGAGAGAAGGAAGGGAACAGACGTGTATGAGTGTCCTTGGTGTATAGTAGCAAAAGCCACAACAGCCACATTAAACATTTTTTTCTTAAGATTTTATTTTATTTACATTTTTTTTTTTTTTGTAAGTAATCTCTACACCCAGCATAGGGCTCACACCCACAATGCCGAGATCAAGAGTTGCCGGCTCCCCTGGACTGAGCCAGCCAGGTGTCCCCGCTGTTCACATTTTTTAAATGATTTTTAAAATTTATTTGTCAGAAGAGAGAGAGAGCGAGAGCGAGAGCACACAAGCAGGGGAAACAGCAGGCAGAGGGAGAAGCAGGCTCCCCGCCAAGCAAGAAGCCCGATGCAGGACTCGATCCCAGGACCCTGGGATCATGACCCAAGCCAAAGGCAGGAGCCCTACAGACTGAGCCTCCTACGTGTCCCACCCAGTTCACATTTTTAAGTGCTTCCTTTCAGCGTGGCACCGGGCTACGGGCCTTATGTACGTTCTCGGAATCCCCTTGAGAACCAAACCTGGCTGGTGCTATCACCAGCCCTGCTTTATAGCAAAGGAAACCAAGGCACGGGTTACCCTGGTGGACGGCAGAACCTGTGCCAGGCCTGGGCTCTTGGACTTCCTTCCACACGGTCTGTACCTTGGTCGCGTCCTGCCCTTGGGTTGCCCCTCTGTGGCTCCGAGAGTCGGAGTGGCAGTTGGCTTCTTGTAGGAGGGGACCCTTGAGCTCTGTGTCAACCAGCTCCTTGCAGGGTAGATAAAAGCCCCAGGCCTTCTAGGTAGTCTTGTGTCCTGGCTCTCAGTTGGGAAAGTCCAGGCTCCTGGCCCATCTCCGTACCCCCCGCCCCCGTCGCCCTTTCCCAGCCAGGCCAGGGGCCTCCAGGGGCAGGATGGCGGCCACTGTCAGAGTGGAGAACCAGATATTCAGGGCTCAGGCTGACATCAAGCATAGGGATCCTGAGGCCCAGCTGCCTCCAGAAATCTCTGCAGGGGTGGTGGGAAGAAGTGAGGGGCGCCGCTCCCCGGACGGTGCTCCTTCCTGGGAAAAGAAGCCAGGAAAGAGGAAGCTTCCCTGGTCCTGCAGCCCTGGGCCCTCTCCGTCCCCATGGACTGACTTCCTTCTTTCTTCTCAGGGAGTTCCTGACAGCTAGAGTCCCGAAGTAGAACTATGAGCTCACCTTTGGCCTCCCTTGGCAAGACCCGAAGAGTGCCCCTGCAGTCAGATCCTGTGAATACAGCGTAAGGAACCTGCCTGGGGCGGTGGGGGATGTGTGTGTCTTTGGGTTTGCACCCCCGCCTCTTGGCCCCCGTGGACTAGGAGGATGGCTCCCAGTGTCTCGGGGACAAACGAGGAGTCGCATAACCTTCCCTGACCACCGGATCTTTCTCTGTACCGCTTCTTCAGAGAGGCTCCGCTGCTCGTGCGAGCAGACGCTGGCTGGTGCCCTCTGCCAGGGTGGGGGCCGGGTGGGAGCAGTGGTTCGGGGGTTGGTTCGCCAACACCCATGGGCAGCTGCTCCGGCCCAGCCACGTCCCAGGGCCCTCAGTAAAGGGAATCCTTTACATCTGTCTCGCGCTTTCATCCTTTTGAAGCATTTTTTACCTCTCTCCTTGCTCTTCTAAACATCGCTTTGAGTCTTTAGAAGGCCAGGGAGATCTAGGGCAGCTGAGCGACAGGCCTGAGGTCCCGCAGTCATTTCACAGCAGAGCTGGGGCTGGGCTCCTGGGCTTGGGAGCGCTTGTGTCTTCCACCCAAACCTCCGCCCTGCAGCGCTTCCCTGCCCTCCTCCATTGCGAGGAGGGGACACCTCGAAGCCTGTCCCTGGAGTTGCCCCCCAGGGCCAAGGATGGGAATTGGGGAGGAGATTGCCTCGGGACGCAGAGTCCCAGCCTCCGTCTTGTTTCGGCTTGGCTGGGCCCCTAGTGCCAGAGCCGCTCCCTGATGACATTCCAGAGGGTCCTAACTTGTCTGTTTTCCTTTGCCTTCCCGCAGGCGAGGGATAAAAATCTACGGAGATGGTAAGCGCGGACTCTGCCCTCGTGTCCCCCTCTCCTCGCACTTGCTGGGTGTCCGCGGGCTCGTGCCGACAGAGCAAAGGGGCAGGATGGCGGCCACTGTCAGAGTAGCTGGCCCGCCCGCAGCTCCCCCACGCCTCCCTGAGGGCAGGACCCGAGGCAGCTCTCTGATTCAGAGGCCCCAAGCCCTTAGCAGAGAGGTCACTGCTAACACGGGGAGCCCTCTGCTCCCTGTGGGGTCGGCCAGTGGGCGCCAAGAAGCCATGGGTCAGACCCCAGCCCTCCTTCCCCTGACAGCCTCCTCCAGCCCGTTAACCGACTTTTCCCACAGAGGCCCCTCCCGCAGGCTCAGACCTTTGCATCCCAACCCCATTCTTGCTGCCACCCTGTGGCTGGCACTGGCTCCTCAGGTCCTCCCGGGAGCCAGGCTCGGAGAACTGCAAGAAAGCCTGCTCTGGTTGGATCCTTGCTCCCTGACGTCCCACGTGTTCTATCCGCATACACCTGGGGGGCCAGAGCCCAGGGCCCCAGTGTCCTCTGGGCCTCGGCCCCAGAGCGGTGACCTGGGCACCGCTGTCTGCAGAAGACGAGGCGGACGTGCTCGGACGTCCGAATAACGGACTTGGCACAGAAGAAAAGATCTCCGTCCCTTCCTGCTATGGCGGCATTGGTGCACCTGTGAGTAGACAAGGTGAGAACAGAGGCCTAAAGGGGTCTGCGTCCCCAGCAGCAGGAGAGGGTCTCAGAGAGGGGGTGCGGCCCAGAGAGGCATGGACCTATTCTTGCCTGCTGTGGGTGAGCCCCGGTCCCCAGACCTGGCCTGCACTGTCCCCAAAGGACTGTGGTGACACCGACCTCAGAGGTGCCCGGATGGGGCTCGCTGGGCAGCTTCACAGAGGAGGGAGGTTGGAGTGGGCCCGGGCGCCGGGGAGGCCTGGGCAGGCAAGGTCAGAGTCTTCTGCAAGCCCAGAGGAACTGGGATGAGGCTAGAAGGTCCCACTAGCTGTGATACCTCGGGTAAGCAACGCCCTGTCTCTCTGCCTCCCATTGCCTCATCTGTGGGGTGGGAGGCAGTCCTCCACCGAACACCCCGCCATGGGATAGGACAGGGGATTGAGGTGGGAAAAGGAGACCAGAAGAGCCTGGCCCCACAGCCATTCAGGCACAAAGTCTGGCTCTCCTGCAGCCCAGCTGGGGACGCTCTCGTTAGCAACCCCAGTAACCAGCTCCTCCCACTAAGGAGCTATCCCGTGTGCGCTCTTTGCTGCTCCCCTGGCATCTGCCCCTCACCCCACTGTCAGCCAGTGTCTGTCCCCAGCGAGGTCACAAACAAGGACTTGCCTGTCCTGTCTCACGTCTCTGCACAGCAGCATTCCACACGGGTCACCGTTCCCTCCTTCTCACATCGCCCTGGGCTCTTGGCCACCGTGACGCTGCTCTCTCGGGTTTCTTCCTGCCTCCCAGGCTCTTTCCTCTCTTCGCTAGCCCCTTCTTTTCCTTCTAGCTTTTCGGTGCGATGCTCTTCTCCCCTGGGTTCTCTCTGCCTCTCTCTTTCTCCCTCCCCACCGCTGCCTCAGTGAGCTCACCCACGCTCTGGGCACGGCCCGGGTTCAGATGCCTGTATGGCTGTCACACGGCTTTGACTGCAAGGCAGAGAAATCCCTTACTCGGCTACTGCGGATGTTGAGGACGACTTACCGTCCCGCGTAGCCCGACGTCCGGGAGGCAGCTCCAGGGTTAATCCATCCCCTCAAAGACATCATCGAAAGGCCAGGTTTCAGGGCTCCTGGGGGGCTCCGTGTGTTAAGTGTCTGCCTTCGGTTCAGGTCATGATCTCAGGGTCCTGGGATCGAGCCCCGTGTCGGGATCAGCGGGGAGTCTGCTTGTCCCTCTCCCACTGCCCTTTTCCCCGACTCGTGCTCCCTCTCTCTCTCTCACATGCGCGTACACTCTCTCAAATAAATAAATCTTAAAAAAAAACAGTTCGGGTTTCTCCGTCCTTCCACTGAGCCTTGGCCTGTCTGCCCACGTGGCTGCGCGGTGACTCGTGCAGTTCCTGCTTCACACATGGGCCCGCGTGCCGGCCAGGAGAGGGCCCGTTCCTCCCTCTGGGTCATTTCTTGGTTTCTTTTCCGAAACTTTATTTTGGAGAATATCTAGCCAATACAGAAATTAAAATAATAGTTCAGTGAACACCCGTATGTCTTCCATCTAGAGGCAGCAGTGAGTGACATTTTGCCACTAATTTGCTTTCTCTCTGTCCATATACACCTCCGTATGAATGTAAATGTATTTTTTTTTTTTTTTGATGAACCATTTAGAAGTCAATTTCAGATATCGACATTTCACCTCTAAACGCTTCAGCGAGCATCTCCTCCGAATAAGGGAGCTCGTGCCCAGGACCGGGACGGCGCCCGAGAACGTGGGTGACCTGGAGACGCTCTCGAGTCCCTCTTCTGGCGCTCAGATTTTCTGTGTTCCAAAATTAGCCCCTAGCTGTTGTTTCTCCTGATCTAGGTTCTAATCTGGGTTGTGCACTGCATTTGATTGGTCCGCTTCTGTGGAACAGTGTCCTTTTATCAGTATTATTATTATTTTATTATTATTATTATTTTTTAAAGATTTTATTTATTTGTGACAGACACAGCGAGAGAGGGAACACAAGCAGGGGTAGAGGGAGAGGGAGAAGCTGAGCAGGGAGCCCGAGGTGGGGCTCGAGCCCAGGACGCCGGGATCATGACCCAAGTCGAAGACAGACGCTTAATGACCGAGCCACCCAGGCGCCCCGTCCTTGCCTTTTTAACTTTAAAATGACACGGACTCTCGGAGGAGTCCGGGCCATACGCCCCTCAGAGAGCCCGCGCGCGCGCTGGGGACAGCACAAGCTGGCACAGGCAAAGTGCTTTGAACGGCCTCTATTATCTAAGTGGCGGCTATTACTGTTCTTTCTGCTTCTGGGGATCCCTGCCGCCCTCCCCTGGAGCCCCACACTTCAGCCTCCGCTCTAGGCCTGGGCTCCAGGACTTTGTCTGTCTGGCAGTCCCCGCGTTCCATGACTCGGAGCTGGTGGCCACCTTGACCAGGAAGATGCGCGATCTGGAGCGGCAAGTGAGGTCTCAGACGGATGAGCTGCTGTCCAAGGTGGGACCCGGTGGGGAGGGGGTCAGGGTCTGGTCGGAGGGGTGGGGGGGCCCAGCCTGGGAGGCCAGTGAGTTTACTCCCGCAATAGGCCAGGGCCGGTGGGTTCTAGAACCATCTCTCCCACTGAACCTCCCGGTCTAAGCCCCAGCTATGGCCTGGGGCTGATCTGGGTCCCTGTGACCTGAGCAGAGAGGCTGAAGGTCTTCTCTACAGCTGAGTAAGGCTGGGAGCCTTGAACCAGGCAGTGGCAGTGGCTGCTGGCTCTGGGGCGCTTGGGGGTGCTCCCCGCCTCTCCTCGCCACCGGGGAACCACAAGGGTATCTGAGGGGTGGGAGCAGTGGCTGTGCCAAGGGAGGGCAGGGGCAGGGCCTTTAAACTCCCAGCACTCCACAGAGGCAAGAAGTCTGGGTCTTCGCATCCGGAAGGGGCTCCCTTGTGCTCTGGGAGCCCGCAGGTCTGCCTGTCCCTCCTTATCTTGCTGCTGCAGGATCGGAAGATACGGGCCCTGGAGGAGATGGTGCAGACCCTCCAGGAGCGCCAGGGTAAGAGGCTCTCTTGGTTGGCTGGTCAGCCTTCCCGGGATACCTCCCCCGGGCTGGCGGCTCCTGGGCAGCAGGGCTCCAAGAGCACCAAGCTGAGCCCTGTCATGGGGCCCGGACAGCTGTGCCCAGACGGCGGCCGTTACACACCAGGACAGTGCCGTCCTCCGTGGGACTGGCCCCGGAGTGTGGCCATAGCCCAGCCCTGGCGAGCACCAGGCACGCCATCAAAAGTGTGGAGGGATACAGCTCCCTCAGGAGCCTCGGGGGGCGGGGGAGAGGTTGGGGGTGGCGGTCTCCTGAGAGTCCAGCCTCCCTTCAAGATCCGGGGAGAGGCCCAGAGGCAGTTTTCAGGGGATCCCTCGAGTTCTCAAGGGGCAGCTTCTCCGGAGGACCGTGAGGGCAGAACGGCGGGCCGGGCCAGAGGTGGTCTGGTGGCCTCCCCGCTGCTGATCTTTCCCCGCAGGCCAGGTCAGCTCGCAGCAGCAGCAGGAGCTGGAGACCATGTGCCTGCGGCTCCAGCGCCAGGTCGGGGAGATGGAGGTGAGACAGGCGGCGGCCCAGAGCTGTCTGCCCCTGGGGACCTGGCTCTGGGCGCCCCAGCCCCCGCGCGCCCCGTGGTTCCCCCCTCAGGACTAACCCGGAGTCTGAAGCGCCGAGGAGGGTCTGGCGCCCCGACCCCGCTGGGCCCTGCCGACCTCCGTCTCGCTGGGAGCCTCTTGGCTCCGGCCACGGGCCTGCCTCTGGTTCTCTGGCCACCCGAGCTCTTCCCACCTCAGGACCTTGGCCCATGCTGTTCCCCCTCCCTGAGGAGTGTTTTCCCATCTCCCCCGGCGAGTTTTCAGTCATCGTCAGTCTCACATCGGGGTGGGGGCCCTTCACAGGGGGCCTCAGTCTCCCCTGTGGGACTGTGAGATCCACGAGGTAGGGACTGCTTTCCTCCTGGTCATTGCTGCACAGCCAGGACCGAGCGGACCTGGCGTGTGTGGTTACTGGTGGGTCACGGCCATCGCCTGCCTGCGAACGTAGCATCTCACACGCGGGGTGCCACCTGTTGCCCCCACTGACTTACCCATTCACGCAGCCAGACTTGAACTATAGGGACCGTAGGCTCACATGCCTCCTCGGTGCCCCCTGCCCCTGACGACTGGCCCCGCACCCCGCACCCGCTCTCCCTTCCAAAGCCCCATCCTAACTGAGACCACAGAAACAGCACCCAGGCCACAGCTGCTGTGGCCGAAGGCCCTCGCCTCCCGGGGCTGCTGAGCGCCCTGCTGGGGGTGCTGGCTGCTGGGCGGGGGGGGGGGGTTCTCGGAGCTGCTGCCATGGGGATGGGGCGCACCCATAGCTTCAGGGCAGAGGGTGTCGTAGCTCCCGCATTGGTGGCCTTCACACGTTGACTCCTACTTCATTTAACTCACACGAAGCATCTCTGGATGCCAGCTGCCAGGCGCCGAGAGGTAAACGTGGTCCCTGTCCCCGGGGCTGACAGGCTGGAGGGGACAGAGACATAAACAAGGACCTGGGTACATAAATAGAGAGCATACGATGCAATATTTCGATATTTAGCTGGGTGACGGGATAGGGGCAAGCCGGAGTTGGGGCCGCTCTCTGCGGGGTGGCATCGGGCAGATCTGGAGGATGAGGAGGGGACCGGGGAAGGAGGATCAAGGCTGAAGAGATGCCACACAGACTTGCGTGGGCGTGGAGAGCAAGAGGGAGGAGGAAAGGCGGCAAGGACCGTCGGGGGGTTCGTCCACCCGTCATGCGGGGCTGGATTCTGTCCTCCAGGACGGGAGGCCATGGGAAGGTTTCAGAGGCGTGGACAGGGAGGCCGCTAGAAGCGCAGCTGGAGGCGTCCTGGGCGGGGAGATGGCCGGGGCTTAAGCGAGGAGCTGGAGCAGAGCGGAGGGATTCGAGGCTGCGTCGTTGGTCGCGCTCAGAGGCCTTGCGGGTTGTGGCTGAGGCCCAGGCGGAGGGGGTGCCGTTGACTGAGACTGGAGATCTGGAGGGGCAGAGGTTTGGGAGGTGGGGATACAGAGTCATGACCGTTGGGGACGCGTTCATGTTGAGATGGCCGTGAGACCTCACTTGTGCGTAAGTGAGAAGGAAGGAGCCGTGTTGGAGGCCTGATGACGGAAGCCCGCCGGGTGTGGCCCCGGGCGGGCCGTTGGTGGTTGCACCTGAGCCCTTCTAGTCAGTTGTGAGGCAGGGGCCGGTGAGAGTGGGGTCAGGAGAGAAAGGGAGTCGAGAAGCAGCGACAGGAAGTGTAGACAAGTCAGAAGTTTTTCTGTGGCTGAGGGTATGGGAGGCCCAGCCCTAGAGAGGCTGCGTGTGGCCCCCACGTCCTCTGGGTCCTGCACGAGCCCGTGTCTCTGCCCCTCCTCCACTCAGGCCAGACGCACTGGGCGCCCCACTGCCATCAGGGCCGCCTTCCGTGAGGTCTTCCTGGCGCCAGACACTGTGCTTTAAGCGCTCGATGTGAGTGATCTTAACTGAGTCCTCCTCACATGCTTCTGGGGGCAGGGAGGAGCCTGCCGCTCTAGGAGGTGAAGTGGCTTCCCAAGGTCCCAGCCAGGAAGTGGCCAAGACCCCGGGGGCCCATCCCTTCTGCCCAGCGGGCGCCGAGGCCTGAGGCCGGGACCTGGCTGCTGCTGGCTGCGCCCTGGGGGGCTGAGCTGACCGCATCCCCGCATCTGCCCCTCCTCTCCGTACAGCGGTTCCTCAGCGACTACGGACTGCAGTGGGTGGGCGAGCCCGTGGCCCAGGAGGACTCAGACGACCAGTCAGACTCAGAGGATGGCAAGAGGGACTGGATGACAGCCAAGAAGTTCTGGAAACCAGGTAGAGTAGGGGGTCTGCCCCCAGTCCCTCCTACAAAAGGAGTTCTCTACCACCACTCTGGGCCAGCAGCTGTCCAGAGGCGGTCTCATTCGTGCCCCTGACCTGGAGCAGGGAGGACAGGCCTCTGCCTCCGTTGCCGACCACCTGACCTGCCCTTGGTCTTGCCTCAGACCCTCTGCCTGCTTATCTTTCAAAGGCTCCAGAAACCCAGAGATATGAGCCATAAGAAGACCTCATTTGTCTCAGGCTCCGCAGTTTACAAAATATCATCCATCCCAAAGTTCTTAAAAAACGAGTCGTCTGCTTTGGAAGCTGCCCTCAGGGCCAGGCTCCATCCCCTCTTTGCATCCGTTCCTTTTTCAGCCTCACTCACAGCCAGGCCGTTGAACTCGCCCTGTTTTCCTGGGACTCCTCCATCCTTTTTTCTAAACTTGACCGCTCCCGGTCTAGAGGCGTGCGCCCCACAGACGTGGGGCCACAGAACTGGCGTTTCTGAAAGTCTGCCCTCTTCCAAGAGCGGAGGTGATCGCCCACGGGTACTTCTCCAGGCTCTGGAGCTGGTCAGGCCTGGGCGCTCGTCTCCATTCTACCGCCCGCTCCACGTGGGACTTGGGCAGGTGACTTCTGTTCTCCGAGCGTCCAGGTCTCCCTCAGTAAGTGGGGGTCCGCTCTTCCCCGTGGAGTTGAAGGACTCAGTGGGGTCGATGCTGAGCATCTGGCACTGACCTTGCATGTCATCGGCCCCAGGAGTGTGGATGAGCTCCTGAGGGGAGTATTTGGAAAATGACGACACTGTCTTGATGTCATAACTTACTTTTTTTTTTTTTAAGATTTTATTTATTTATTTGACAGAGATCACAAGTAGGCAGAGAGGGAGGCAGAGAGAGAGGGGAAAGCAGGCTCCCCGCTGAGCAGAGAGCCCGATGTGGGGCTCGATCCCAAGGACGCTGAGACCATGACCTGAGCCGAAGGCAGAGGCTTTAACTCACTGAGCCACCCAGGCGCCCCTTGATGTTGTAACTTTCAAAACCTGAGCGTTCTGCCTCCCATTCGGGCCTGAGCTTTGGCCAAATCCCCCTAAATCTCACGGCACGACTCCCCTACTGCTTCTTCTAAAAACATCACTTCCCACTTGTACAATATTTGCAGGTTTCAAAGCATTTTCATCAACGGCTGGACATAGGCCAGAGGTTGTTTCATTCTATAGATGAGAAAACCGAGGCTCTTAAGAAGTCTGGAGACTGTTGAGCCAAGGGGGCAAGACTTAAGGCCGGAAGCCCGTTTAGGATGTGGTCCCAGTTTTCCGGGCAGATGAGATGACGTCCAGAGGCAGGGTGATCCTGGCGGGCACCGAGAGGAGGAGCAGGGTGGATTTAGGAAGTGGAATCTGCGGTCTCGGTGACTGTGCGTCAGGGAGAGGAGAGGAGGAATTGGGGGTGGCCCTGGGACAACCCCTCCCGGGTGGGTAGGGGAGCCCCGAAATGCCATCTTTGCCAGATGCTCTAAGAACATTCCTGGGGTCTAGTGCAAGGGGCCTGCCGCCACCGCACCCTGGGCCCCCCACGCGCCCTTGCCGGCTGGAGGGCAGCCTTCCTCCTGGCCAGGGGGGACCTCCCGGCTCCTTTGGGGGTCAGCCCAGATAGCTGGTTTCCGGACTTGACTCTGCGGACTCCTACCCTCTCCCTGCCGAGAACAGAGCAGCCCTTGCTCTGCACGCTGTTTGTTTACGCCCAGAATAAGCTGGCTCTGAAGCCGAGCGCTTCAAAGCTGGAGCAACTTGCTCCCTCTGTGTCCTCCTCCTCCTCACTTTCTGCTTCTTCAGCATGGAGGGGCCTCAGTTAGCTCTGCTGCCCGCTGAACAACTCGCTCCTCATTCCCAGGACCTTTTCCTCCTGCCGAGCCCCCCTTGGCTACTCCCCCTCGCCCCCTGCTTTGTCCCCAGGTGCCAGGCTGCTGCTGCCCCAAGGGCCCTTGGGGGCACAAAGCCGGCCTCTTGCCGTGGCCCCAGGGCCCTGGCTCGTGTTCTGGCTCTCCCTCTGTTGGCTTCCCGTCCTGCAGGCCCCAGGCGGCCGTGGAGGTGGGCCGGGCATCTGGAGGGGGCTGACCAGCCCAGAGCCAGGACTCTCGCCCTGAGGAGGAGGGTTCTCTGGGCCATGAAGGGGGCCGGCCCAGGGGAAGCCTTGCGAGGACGCGGCCTCAGGCTGGATCACCCTGATTCACCCCTCCCCGCCCTCCCCGCCAGTGAACCGAGCATTAACTAGGGTGCCAGCTGCTCCAGGGTGTGCGGGGACATGAAAGGGACGGTCCTGCTCTGGTGCAACCCGTTGCCAGGTGCTGAGCTTCGGGCTGAGAGCTCCTTGCTTTCCCTTCGCCATCACCTCTGAGCTCCCCACTCTGGCTCATCTCCGTCCTCTCTGAGCTCGGCCTCCCCCTTCCCTGCTCTGGGAACTCCTCCCCACATCCCTGTTCCTTCTGAGCTCCTCCTCCCCCATCCCTGTCCCCTCTGAGCTCCACATTCTCATCTGTGAAAAGGAGGAGATGGTGCGTTAATGCCCGGGCCCCTGAGAGCTCTGAATGCCGTTGTGCATGGTTCTCGCAGGCCACTGATGGTGGATGAACAATGACCGAGCCATGGTTGCTTAGCCCCCGCCAGGCTGCAGGGAGCCCAGCATGAAGCTTGGCCCAGGGGCCAGGGCGTGGGCACGTGCGCAGGACGGTGGGGGTGCCCGGGTGCCCAGGCCTGGATGGCCCGGCACGCTGGGACGACCCTCTGCCCGGGACGAGGTGGGAACATGGGGCACGGTGCTCAGCTGTGGAGGCCAGAGGATTGGCTGTGACCCCGGCAGGGACCAGACTCTCAGGGCCTGATTTCTCTCCGCCGGCTCCGCTGAGGAGCAGAGCGAACGTAGGTCCCCCTAGCAGGGCCAGGCTTGCAGACGTGTGGAGATGGCAGGTCCGGTTGGTTCCCGTCCAGCCTGCGCGTGAGGAGGTGGGGACAGGCCTGCCGGCCGCGGGCACCACAGTGGTATTCGAAGCAGCAGGTGGCCCTGCCCCACTGGGAGGAGCCCGCCCAGAGCGGCCCGCCACTCACGGGCTGAGCGCGGCCGGGGCTGGCCCTCCTCTGGGCCCCGCGGCCTCCGCAGCGGTACTTACCACGTGCCATTGTCACGGCGGTCACCCTGCCTCCGTCACTCAAGTACGAGCCCGAGGAGGGCAGGGCTGTGCGAGTGGGCACGGCCACGATTCTCGGGGCCGGCAGGGCTTGGGCGTCCGGACATACTGGCGGGACGGAGGGAGGGAGCGGTGGACCCACTACGTGCTTCTTGAGCTCCCACTCCGGGCCAGGCCCAGGGCTGGGCGCCGTACCCTGCGCTCAAGGAGTGCCCGCTGTGGTTGGAAAGACAAGCAACCAAGAAAGGACGATGGCCTGGGACACGCGCCTGGGACACGTGCTCCGGAGCGGGCCTGAGGGCTCCCGGAACTCAGCAGGCTGAGTCTCCGGGGCAGGGGCTCCCTGAGAGGGTGGGGTGTCAGTGACAATGACGGCCGCCGTCTGCCAGGCACTTCCTCTGAGCCTCACAGCCATCTGTGAAGTGGGGACTGTTACTGTCCTCATTTTATAGAAGAGGGAGCCCAGGCCCAGAGAGGTCGGCCCACCTGTCCAGGGTCACACAGTTAGGAGGCAGTAGCCCTGGGAGGAGGACCCCAGAGAGTGATGGAGGAGCAGGCTGAGGGGAGGACGGGGAACCTGGGTCCCAGGGGTCCCAGGCTTTGGGCCAAGGAGCTTGGTCTTGATGTCCACGCCCCCCCAACTCCCCTTTTTAATAAACTTATGGGTGCTCAAAGTTGGATGAGGCCTCAGAGATGATCTCTGCCTGCACCACATGCCTCCTTAGAAAGGGAGCCCAGGGAGCAGTGGCCGGAGAGCCAACACCGAGAGGCAGCCTGCGGGGCCACTGAGAGTAGAGGCGTAGGATCACCGAAAGCTGCCTGAGCAGGAGTATGTCCCCTTACAAGGCCCTGTCCCCTCATCTCTAAAACAGGAGTGGTAATGCCTGCCTCTGGGCACTCGGCCTGAAGTAAACCCTCACTGAGTCGTCCTTACAGTCATACCCCCCGCCCCCCCAGCTGGATCTTGCTGGACGGGAGAAAGGTTCCTATTCTCTCCCACTCCGTGGACGGGAGAGCGGCAGCTCCGGGAGGAAATGCCTCAGTAGACCTCTGACCTGCCTTACACCATGTGACCTGGCGACAGGCCAGGCTTCTGTGGCACAGCCCCTGCTCTGTGGTGCCAATGCCAGCCTTGCTGCCTTGTTCTCAGGCCCGGTTTGCCCGGGGCTGGGTTCTATCCCGGGCCCCTTGTCTCCCTGTAGGCCGCTGCCGCCGGCGCCTGCCCGGCCCGCCCCACGCGGACTTCCCTCGCCTTAGCCCCGCTGGCGAGAGCCTCCAGGGCCGACTTTCTCAGCAAACTCTCTTCCCTCCAGTTGCTTCTTGGCACCCTCCCCTGGGCCTCCACCTGCCCCTTCCGCTGTCCGACACCCCGTGTCCTTCAGCTCCCTGGAGAAGCCTTGGCTCCCGGATGCAGCTGGACAGGCAGGCGGCGAATCCGAGTGGCCCTGGGCCAGTGTGGTGTGGTCCGCGTGGGCCCGGTCCTCTCCCCTTTCCCGTCTGTAAGAACATAGGGGTAGGGGCAGGGGTTCAAGGAGATGAGCTTTTCTGTTGTTATTTTTAGGTTTACCGGCGTGTTCTGGATGGAGTTCGTTGTCAAAGAGAAAAGTGGCTTGCTCTTGCTCTGACCCGTACCGGGGATGCCCAGGGTGTTCTGTGAGCTTCTCTTGGGCGTCTCAGGAAGTCCGGGGGACCCCGGGACGAGGTGGGGCAGGTGCAGCCCCTTCCACCTGGCAGATGTAGGGGAGGAGGGGTCCAGCTGGGGCCTCGAGCAGCCGCAAAGGCAACAGGAAATAAAGCCACCCGCCTCGGTACTTCCTCGGCCCAGCCCCCACACCTCCAGAGCTGCCATCAGGAAAGGGATTGTCCCCTCACCCCCACCCCAGTCCTGACCCACATCCTGCCGCAGTCTGGCTGTCCTGGTGAAAACAGGAGGTTCTGTAGGGCTACGCCCCAGGGGATGACGGACTTGGGAGCCGGATCCCTTCAAGGACCTATGACAGGTCCCCGGCCTGTCCCCCTCCAGCATCGCACCTGGCCTCCAGGCTTTCTGTTCTGGCGTCTGTTGGTGGCTGTCCCCGTTGTCCCCACTGCCCCCGGAAACTTAGGCACACCTGTGCATGCAACACATTTTTCAGACGAGGAGGCCCAAGTGGCTGTCAACTTCTCAGAGGGCTGTGTGACCCAGAAATGGTGGCACAGGCCAAGGTCTGCCGCATCTCTTTTCTGTCTAGCAGCTGTCCCAACACCTCTTGCCCCCCCCCCCAACAGCCCTGCGTGCCTACCCCACCCCTGCTTCCTGACTGCGGATGGGTGGGAAAAGCAGACTTGAGAGTCAGCCCCTCCTCTACTTTGCCAAGTGACCTGGGGCAAGTCATTTTTCATCTCTGCGGACCTGGTTCCTCATGTGTAAAATGGAGATAAATGACTCCTGCGTCATAGCCTCGGGGTCAGCCTGAGGCCCACTGGCGCGAGGGAAGAGTTGGTAACAATAACGCTCCGGGCAGAGTGCCTGCTCCAAGCGGGCCCTCTCTCGGGCACCTTCCCAGACCCTCGTAGGAGGGGACTCTGTGGCGCACAGCACTCCATGTCTTGGCTAAGGTCACATGGGTGGAAGGTGAAGAGCTGGGATTTGAACCCGGACAGACACATGACCCCCAGAGCTGGCACAGCTGGAGCTGGGATCGGATCCCGCTCCTGCTCCGTTGGCCTTCTCTAACCTGTGGTTTCCTCATCCGAAGCGTGGGGGCGATCACAGCCCCTACGGCATAGGGGCGGGTAGGAAGAGTGGTAGGAAGAGTGTGGCACGATAGGTATGAAGCCCCAGTGCAAGGTGAGTGTTCAGTAAAAGACAGCGGTTCTGCAGCGGCAGTTGTCCTCCGCCCCACCCCCCGCCCGGCCGGATGGCCACTTACTGAGATGCCGAGGCCACCGCTTAGCACGCCAGGGGCCATGGAAGTCAGGGCTGCGGGAGCTCTCAGCTGCAGGGAGGAGGCTCATGGCTGTTTATCCTCTTTGCCAGGGGACTCACTGGCGCCCCCCGAGGTGGACTTTGACAGGCTGCTGGCCAGCCTGAAGGATCTCAGTGAGCTCGTAGATGGTGACACCCAGGTGACACCAATGCTCAGTGGAGCACGGCTCGATGTCCTTGAGCCCATCCCACTGAAGCTCTATCGGAACGGCCTCATGATGTTCGACGGGCCCTTCCGGCCCTTCCGTGACCCCTCCACACAGGTAGGAGTGGTGGGGAGGGGAGACAGGCCTCGCCCCGTCCTCACGCACCATTAGCTGGAGATGGGGGCGGCAGCTCAACCTACCCTCCATAGGTACCCAAGCCCACCTGCAACTTGCAGAGCGCGCCCCAACCCCGTCCAAGTCCTGGGACCCTGGTAATGTCCGGAGTGCGACCCACCGGGTAAACCCAGGGCCCAGGGCCGGCCGTGCAGACAGGAAGCGGAGCAGGGGGCACCACACTGGTCCAGCCGGGCCTCACTCTTCCAATCTCTGCCACAGCGCTGCCTCCGAGACATACTGGATGGCTTCTTCCCCTCAGAGCTCCAGCGGCTGTACCCTGACGGGGTCCCCTTTAAGGTGATGGGCTGCTCCACACCACCCCGTGTGAGGAGTTCAGAGGGGGTGGGGACAAATGGCTTCCTCGGGCATCGCCCAGTCCGAGGTGGGAAGCCGCTCTCCCCCCTAAGGGAGCCCCAGTCCGATGATCTCATGGGGGGAAGGGGAGCCTCAGCGGGCTGAGAAGGAGCAGGGAGGCTGCAGGGGCTCAGTCCCTCCATCAGCGAGGGCGAAGGCCTGAGGCTAAGCAGCAGGCAGTGCCCCCTGCTGGCACCCTGGAGGCACAGCCTTCAGCCTTGCCGGGCCTCTGCCCCTCCCCGGCGTCCGGGACACCTTGACGGCCTGGGTTCCTGAGGTTCTGAGCAAAAGTGGCCTGGTTTGCCCCCGAGGCTCCCGAAGCCATCTGATGGTGTAGAAGTCAGTGCTACGGGGGCAAACGTTGGGACTAAAGGACAGGGCACGCGCCAGCCCCTTGCTGGCAGGGGTGGGTGGGGGGGAGGTGAGGGGTGCGCTGGTGGGAGCTGGGGAGCAGCAGCCTGGAGGGTGCGTCACCGCACAGCGAGGGTACGCGATGGCGGGTGCGCCGCCACCACGTGGGCTTGGAGAACCGTGTGAGTCATGACGGCGGGTGTTTGAGGAGGTCCACGCTTCGCCCACTCCTCACACCCTGGTGCCTCACTCCCTGGCTGGCTCCTGAGAGGGGCTCTTCGGGGAGGATGCCAGTACTGCGGCTCCGGCCGGCGTGGTGAGGGGCGCTTGCAGGAGCCGGGCCCCGGTGGGGAACAGTAGCATGAACTGCAGCTCTCCTGCTCTCTTGGGGGCCTCCGTTTCTTTATCCGTAAAATGGGGATTGCTTTCCACTGTCCCTTGAGCCTATTCCTGGTGGGGGTGGCGGGGGCACGGGGAGGCCTCTGTTTGGCAAGGGTCGGGTAGAGCCCTGGGCTGAAGCTCTAGGCCCACCGCTGCGCCCTTCTTGCCAGGTGAGTGATCTGCGCAATCAGGTCTACCCAGAGAATGGGCTGGACCCGTTCCCAGGTGAGGGCCGCGTGGTGGGCCGACAGAGGATTCACAAGCCGCTGGACAGGATGGAGCCCCCAGGTGAGCTTGGCCCTGAGGCTGAGGCGGGTGGGGGGCACCTTACGGCCCAGGCTCCGGGGGGCCGCCTCCGCTGTCACCCATCACTGACAGCCCCTCCCCGGGCCAAGGCTCCCAATGCGCTCCCTGCAGGCTGCCGGATGACTGCTGAGAAGTTTCTGAACAGGCTCCCCAAGTTTGTGATCCGGCAGGGCGAGGTGATTGATATCCGGGGACCCATACGAGACACCCTGCAGGTGAGGCCAGCCCTAGCTCCCCAGCCTTCGTGGGCTCCCTGGCCCAAGCTACCCGAGAAGGGGCTTGTCTGGAGACTCGGGCTCAGGGGCTGCTGGGGAGGGCCTGGATGGGGAGATGCGGCTCTCAGGGCGGTTCCACTGTCTCCTGAAAACAGTCTGCGGGGGGGCTCTGGGCTGCCGCCCAGAGAGGGGCTGGGTTGGCGGCCTTGTGGCTGTAAGAGGCGGAAAGCCAGAGTCTAGGCCGCGGGTGAGCCCAAGGACGGGGCCACCTCCTCGAAGCCCCGACCGGAACACCCAAATCAGTCCTGGATCCCCCTTCCTGGCCCTTGGAACACATCATCCTCCCTCCTCCCTCCCCATCCTGCTGCTCCTCCCCCGTCTCCACCCGTGAAAGGTACGAAACCTCAGTTTTCTACCACCCTGCCTCCTTCACCCCACATTGCCAAGTCCTGTTTGATCTGTCCATCTCTAGCACGCCTCCCAAACCCACCTCTTCTCTCCACTCCACGCCCACCATCCTAGACTTGGCCCCAGAGTGGCTGTCTCAGACACCTGCAGAAGCTTCTCGCTGGCCTGTCACCCCCACTCCTGCCTTACCAGCTGTCCTCCCCCAGCGGTCTCTGTGTAAAACATAAATTGGATCTGGGCCTTCCCTGTTGAAACCCTCCAGTGGTTCTTGGATAAGGCCAAGCTCTTATCCCGGCACTCAAGGCCCACTATCCCTTGTTGGTCCTCTTCCCGTAGCTAAGCTTTTCTTCCAGTCCAACCTGATTCTCAGCTTCAGCCACGTGAACTGCTAACACTTTCACAAATGTCTCATCTCCCAGAGAAGATTTCTCTGACCAGGGGTTCTTTCCCGCCCTCATTTCTATGCACTCCTCATCCTTAGTCACAGCTCAGGTGTCATCTCCCCTGGGAAGCCTTCCCTGACCCACGCTGGGTTAGGCCTCCAGCCCAGTCATCGTGCGGGGTTCTGTCTCCCCCACTACCCTGAGGGACCTTAAGGCTTCTTAGGGGAATGATGGGGCTGCGTCCCAAAGCTTCCCTTCCATTTCCTTCCCTTTTGGCTCACTGGTCTCATCCATCCTTGTTCAGGGAGAAGTCCCCTCTAAGGGTTGGGGGAAGGGTGTCTCTGGCAGAACCAAGGGCTCTGTCTCCTTTCATCGATGCCTTCTAGAACTGCTGCCCATGGCCTGCCCGGATCCAGGAGATCGTGGTGGAGACACCAGCCTTGGCTGCTGAGCGTGAGAGGTGAGGGCATAGTGAGGAGGTGAGGATCTTGGGGTTGGGCCACCAGGGGGCACTGATGGCCTCTAAGCCCACAGGAACCAGGAGTCACCTGAGTCCCCGGCGCCCCTGCTTTCCATGCTGCGCATCAAGTCTGAGAATGGTGAGCAGGCCTTCCTGCTGATGATGCGGCCTGAGGACACTGTTGGTGATGTGCGCACCCTGCTCGCACAGGCCAGGTGGGCACGGGGCGGGGCTGGCAGCTGCAGGGGGTCTCCGGGCCCAGGACTCGACCTGATCCATTCTGCCCGGTCCCCAGGGCCGTGGACGCCACCACCTTCGAGATCGTCAGTACCTTCCCACCCACGGTCTACCGCGATGACACGGTCACACTGCAGGCCGCGGGCCTGGTGCCCAATGCAGCGCTGCTGCTTCGGGCAAGCCGGGCCCCGCCGCCTGCTCCAGGCCCCGGCCCCTCCTCCAAATAAAGCGCCTGCTCCCACACAGGCTGCTCCGCGAGGCTCTCTTGGCCCGGCGGCCCCGCTGGGCGCCAGGGAAGGCTGGGGGCCCAGCTGGGCCGGGGCGGGGGGCGGTGTCGACCCGCCCCCTCTGTAACTCGAGCCCCAGCTGGCGGGCCTGGCCGCTGGGTCTTTGTCCTCTAGGTTCCTCTTTCTCCCCAGAAGGGCTAAGCAGATCCAGTGGAGGGAAGGCGGGCTCCAGCTCAGCCTCGGAGGGCTGGACGAACCTCCTGTGCAAGTGTGCCAGCGGCAGGTCCCTGTGTGCAGATGGGCACAGACCCACAGGCACATGGGGACACTTCCTCCACACTCTGCACAAAGCCACTGTCCCTGAACTGGTACAGCTGCAGCTGTGAACCCACTTCCAAGACACACACGCTCGGAGCCAGGCACGGACACATTACTGGCTGGCACACAGATGTGCCACACTCACCAAGATGGGCGTGTCCGGACACTATTGCGTGTGTGTGAATCAGGAGGTGACCCACCCACACTGGTTCCAGAAACGCAGGTCCGCACGGTTCTGCACGCGCCAGACATACGCCCACAGACGTGCACAATCACACACGCAGGCGCCGCGTGGGACAGCGCCCAGCCGAGCTGCCCGCAGGAGCACCCGCTCAGCGTAGTCCCACCTGCCAGCCTCGCTCCGAGCCAGGGCCCAGGTCATATCAAACAGACACGGTGTCAATGGAATGGGACATTTAATTGTCTCTAGGGAGCTCCCAGGACAGGGAATGCGGGGCCTTTGGCAGAGCCCTGGCTAATGGAACCAGCAAAGGCGCCCGTCAGCCAGTGCCAGGCAGGGTGGCAGCCTCAGGGCCTGGCTGAGGACAGCCAGCACCTGGGCTGTTGCTTAAGACAATTTCTGAAACTAGTGGGTAAGGAATGTTGCCTTGGAACGGAGGAGAGGGGAGGAGAAGAGGCTTGGGTTGGGGGGTGAGATTCCAAGGTCAGAAGGTTAGGAGTATCAGGGGGTTGGTCATAAGGTCCTTCATGGCCGGCCGGTGGCTGGGGCACGTGGTGAAGGGAGGCCGGCGGGCTCAGGCCAGCTTCAGGAACTCCCGCAGCGTGTTTTGTTCCACGGCCTCCACGAAGAGCTCATAGTCCTAGGGGAGGGGAGGGGAGGGGAGGGGAGGGGACAGACGGCCACCTGAGTGCTGGTGTTTCGTCTCAGGTCTGACTCTGACTTCTGACTCCCAAGTCCTCCTACACTTCCCCACTCCCAGCCCCTGGGGCCCGTACCCCACAGTACTGGTCCCCGTTGACAATCTGGGGCGGGGTGGCCTTGGGGTTGCCTGCCAAGGCTCGCATCTCATCCCGCAGGGCGTTGTCCTGGGAGATGTCCACTAGCTGGTACTGGATGCGCTTCCCATCCAGGATGCGGGTCACCTCGCTCTGCTGGGACTTGATCTGGGGGTAGAGGGCGGGCAGGGGTTAGTGAGCAGGCTGGAGGATTTATGGGGGAACCCTGGGCAGAGAGAGAGCGGCTGTGGCCAGCAGTTTTTGTCCCCCTCACATCCTGGGCCGGCGTTCTGGCCACTAGGGAGTTAGGACGATGAGTCAGGCTTGCGGTGGTGCGGGATGAGAGGGACCGTCATGCGGAGGGGAGTCAGAACCAAGAAGGGAAGCGGGATAAAGTTGGGGGCGGGAGAGAGAAACAGGAGCTCCGCGAGGGGAAGGCAGGGCACGCTCGGGCGGAAGCTGGTAAGGGGCCACCCCCGCCCAGGTACACACAAAGTGGAGGAGAGGAAGGGCACCATCAGGACGTGATCGGGGTGGTAGTGGGGCTGCAGAGAGCGCGTGCCGGAGCGGCGGGATGGGCGTGGGCAGCTGTGCTGGGGCTGCTAAGGAGCCTGGATGCCCAAAGGAGGGGTTCGAGTCTCGGAGCCCACTTTGGGACCGACGCGGGAGGCCGAGCCCCGCGTCTCCTCGTCCCCCGTCCCGCCCCCGCCCTGGGGGTGGGTCTCGGGGGCCGGGCCGTAGCGCCCGGACTGTGCCCGGCGCGCTCTCCCCCAGCGCGGCCCGGGCGCGCACTCACTTCACGGGAGCCGGTGACCGACGTGCTGTAGACGCGCAGGCCGCTCATGCTGTGGGTGGACTGGCGAGCCGACAGGCGGACGGACGGCTGTAGCGGGAGCTGCACGGCCTGAAGACGACGCCGCCGCGCTCGGGAGCGGTTTCCTTCCTGCTCAGCCCGCGAGTCACCGCTCTCGGGACCAATGGGCGGCGCGGGCAGGCGTGCGGCCGGGGCGGAGCCTGCGCGACCCCGCCCTGCGCGCCGCGGTCCCCCTCCCCTCCCCCCTCAGTGGCCCGGCACGCCGAGGACCCCAGGGCCGAGCGAGGCCGCCCTCTTCGGCCTTCCCCAGATCTGGGGCTCCGTGTGAGGCTGGGGAGGAGCCTGGGTGGCCGGAAAGGCCGGGGAGGAGGGTGTGGCAACGGCCGCCTCCTCAGCCTCCCCCGGGCTTGCTGCACCCAACGACCCACCCCTTGGTGCCACGGTAGCGCAGCGCAGCTGGGAGGCTTGGGCTGTTTTGGAACGTACAGTTCCTTGGCTAGGGAACCTCACTCCAAGGGACCCCCTTCCCACAGTCCTCCGGGTGACACACCTGGCTAACCCCGTGGCACACCAATGCAGGGACAGCCCCCTCTGGGAGACTTCCCAAAAGTTCCTCTCTACTCAGGCAGGTTTAGACAAGGAAGGGTGGTGGCCAGAGACTGGGCCACACCCTCAAGGCACCAGATGGAGGCCAAGGTAAGAGGCTGCTAGCTCTAGAAAGGGTGGAGGCAGAGGCTGGCCAGCACTCCTGAGAGCCTGGCCCACCCTTGTTAAATATCCACAAATGATCTTAGGGTGGCCCGAGCTCAACCTGGACTCCAGATGGCATTCTAAAGCTGCTCCTGCTCCAGGAAAAAACCTAAGGGGTTCAGAGGGAACAGACCCTAGCAACCAGCTCAAATCTGGAGGCTTGGCTGTCTGTCTGGAGTGGGACGGGACTCCCCTCACAAGTCCTCCCAGGTCCAGGGCTGGAGTGGCAGCCCAGGAAGATGACCCCCAGCTCCCTAAAGCCAACAGTGCCCGGCTCCAGAGAAGCCACCTCCTCACAGCAACCTAGAGGCAGCTGACTTCCTCTCCGAAGATTACTGAAACTCTTTCCAGTGACAGACTTGCTCAACGACTCAGGGCGGCTTCACCCAATAGAAAGTGGTGTGGGAAGAGCTCTTATTTGTCCCCACAGAGAACAGAGGAGCGGAAGTGGTAGAAGCAGCCGTGAGGCTGGACCTGCCAAAGGTTCCTCCTTGCTGCCATCTGGGAACTTGCCTCAACACCCAGGCCTTGGCTCCAACAAGCCAAAATGAGGGGTGGAGTAAGGGATGGCGATGATGGTGACGGAAAACCGAGGAGTTTGTTAAATATTTTATTTTGTAATCAAAATAGGCAATACAAACCAGTTGACATAACAAGGATTCATATAAATAACTGCTTATAAACTTTGAGGGAAAATACCCGTGAGCATGGTGGCTGGGCTCCCAACACAGGGTGGAGGCCAAACCGGCAGCTCTGCTTTCAGGAGGCAGGAAGCTCCTGAAAGGCAGGAGGAGGAGGAGCCCAGAGGCTGAGGGGATGGCTGGGTGGGGCTGTTCTGAGTGGAAGGGAAACCTCACTCCATAAATAAGACACCAAATTGTAAAAACACTTGAGGAGTCTCATTCAGACCCAAGAGTGAGGTTTAGGATGCCTCTCTGACTGCTCAAAGCTTCCCGACCAACTCCTAGTGGCTGGCTCCTGAACTGCTCAGTGCTCCTGCAACCCCTTACAAGGCCCTGGCTTGGCCGGACTCCAGATCTAGTGGAGGCCCGGGGCCAGCCCAACACCAGATACAAACAACTGTGTTGTGAGATGCTCCCTAAATGAGGAGGCAAGAGAAACCAGAAAGCATAGGGTCCAAAGACCCCAAACAAAACCCAGCAAATAAGCTATACCTTAGAGCCAAACTATACTGGGTACTCTGAACTCTCAAGAAGCCGCAGAGCAAGAAAGGGAAAGGACCCTGCCCCCAAACGAGAGAGAGGCACGAGTCAGGGCTGGACGCCAGCCCTTAGCCCCAGGAGGAGCAGGTGAGCAGCTTCACAGTTGCACTGTGGTATTCGAGGGGAAAATCCTGCCCAAATCCAGAATCATAAAGAAGAGTTTGCAAAGGGGCTACCTGACTGGCCTGAGAACAAAAGAGAAGGGAACTGTACTAACCACATGGCCAGGGCCCCAAGGGACAGGGCAGCTGGAGAGGGGGGCATCCTACAAAATGGCATGACAGCACAGATGAAGGAGGCCTGGATAGAATCCTTAGGCCAATTCTAGTGAGTACTTTGCTAATAAACAGATCACCCTGAGGCATCCGTGAGAACAAGAGCCCTGAGGAAGCAGCAGTGGGACCAGGCCGAAGAATACCCAAGAGAGCCAAGATCCCAGGCAGGCTGGCCTACTGGTCTGAGAATTCTCACATGGCCATCATGACTGGTACTCAGCCTTTCCGTGCCCTTCTGCTGAACTCCGGGCATCAGCAGGCCCAAGGTATGGAGTGGGAATGAATATGGATCCATCCCAGAGGATGGAAAAGGGAATTGAGCAGCCTGTTTACCTCTGACATCAGCCTAGGGCTGGAACAGTCTGGGAGGACTTATCAGGTAACCTGCAAAAGTTAATTAGTAACTCGCCCTCAAAGGGTAAATCACGATGACAGGACAGATGCAATCCAACAAGGCAAAGCCAGTGCGGGCAGGGCAAGCACAGGTCCTTAATCAGCCCACCGCCCAGATGCAGGTTCTTAACCCCCTCCAGCCCTTCTCTCTGGGAATAGCAGCAGACGGGAGGCAAGACGTTGTCAGGGCGGGCCCTGCCAGACTGGCGCTAGGCGGACCAGGTCCTCCCGGGGGGACAGAGCATGTGCCAGCCCCAGCATTCTTCACTGTGTGACACAGTTTTCTCCCATATCTTGGGCATATCTGTCTGACATGCTGGTCCTTAAGTCCTCGATGTCACGGCGCAGCTGTTGAACCTCTTCTAGTTTCCTCTTGATCACATCTGGCTTCTGCAAGTCCAGCTGAGTCCCCGGGTGCTGTGCAGCTGAGGAGAGCATTTCAAGAGAATGTTAGTGCGTCAGCTAGGAGATGCTATCGTGGAGGGGACAGAATGGATAAGTAGTTCTTTGAAGCCCATGATCTGGGGACATGGCACGCTGTTTTAAGTAGGCTCCACACTGGGCTTGAACTCATGACCCTGACTGAGATAAAGCCTGAACCGAAATCAAGAGTTGGGTGCTTAATCGACCGAGCTACCCAGGTATCCCAGGACACAGCATGCTTTCAGAAAAGCAGATGAGAGTAGTGGGCTGAAAACTTGCGGCCTCAGGACCATTTTCTGTTGTTCTGCATTCAGGTACCCACAGGGGATGCTAGTTTCCAAAACAGATTTACTGTCTACTTTGCTAAACGCGTTAACTCCCAGGGGGCAGTGACATGGCCTAAAAGCCTTGTTCACACAATACCGTAACAATGGGAAAGTTGGGTGGGGGTGACAAGAAAATGAAAGCCACTCTCTCCTGGGTCCCGGATTGGCCTGAGGACTCACAGTGAATGCCCAGGAGCAGAGAGAGATTGGGGTCATGGCCTTGAGCCCTCTGGGTCACAATGCTACAGACAGCCTGCAGATCTTGAAGGCAACTGGCCAACTCCTGGTGCAGCTCAAATGCTAGCTGGGCTGTGTCTGGTGAAGACGGGGACCCTGGCTGGGCCTGGCGCAGGTGTTCCTGGAGTGTCAGATTCTTCTCAATCAGGTCCTGGTTCTGCACTGAAAGCTGAGCAGACAGATGGGCAAACACGTTAACCCAGGCCCAGGGAAGGGCAGAATATCTGTAACTGTGTGTGGCTATATATGAGTCACGGGTGCTATCCCCCCTCCTAACCCCTACCCACAGGCTTAGTACTCCCCAACTCCCAATATTGGGCCTAAGTTCTCCTGCAGGGAGGTCGGGCCCATAGGGTTCCAGCACTGGAGAGGAAACCACTCTCCAGCAGACTCTGAGTCATCAGCCTCCAGCTTTCTGTTCAGGAACAAGAGAAGATACTCCCGCCCCTCGGAACTCTATCTGAAGCCAGTCCCTCGGCCAACTCTGTTAACCAGGCTATTAGAGAAGGCTTAACGTGAACTGTGAAATCTGAGCAGACACTGGTTTCAATCTCTCCCTGCCACCCTGACAAAAGTGGCCACCGGCCAGCCTGATCAGAGTGTGTTAGAGGAATAAAGGGGGCAAGGCAGCCAACAATACAGCTAGCGGCCGCCCACTGGGTCGGAGGCTGGAGAAACTAGGAACCTGCAGAACACAGTGCTAGAATGTGTCCTGCCTGCCTTTTCACACTCGGTGGAGTCAGGCTTCTCTACAAAGACCAGCTACTCACGTGTGTCTGTCTCCTTCCCTCCCTCTCCCTGAACAGCTTGACCCATTCTCCCCTCCCTACCTCTACTCCCATTTAAAGACACTGAATACAGGTCCTTCTCCAGTCCCAGCCCTTCACCCACACTGGGCCATGTGACAATCCCAGCTCGGAGATTCCTTCGTAGGTCAGTGAACTTGGTCACCCCTTGCTGACAGCTCTTGTTTATTCCATGAAGACACCCTCCTCAACCCCACAAACCTGCAGCTACAGAAAGACAAAGGGAGACAGACAGACTTCTCACATCCAAAAAGCATTCCTGGGTAATTATGGCCATTCTAAGATGGGCTTAGGACCTTTAATATAAAGGATGGTACGAGGCCCCTTCCCATTCTTCTGCCAAAAAAACCTCAGCAGGGACCTGTCAAACGTGAGATGAGGGCTCCTGTGGAAGTAGGGATGGGGGCTTGGTTCACAGAGCAGTCAGGTTTGCGGAGGTGGTGCCGAGAAGCCCAGCTGACCCCACTCACCTCCTTCACGGCTGTGCGCAGCTGCTGCAGAGCTGTCTCCCTCCGCTGGGCCTCCTCTTTCAGGGCCTGGCTTGTTCCTTCTTCCTGAGCCACTTCTTGCTCTAGGCTCTGAATGGTAGGATTACACAAGAGTAGCAGCAAATCTGGTTCAGACCGTATCACCTCCGGCCTGGACTACACAGTAAAGCCCCACCCCACTGCACACACTGCTGGGAGATTACCTTAGAACAGCCCTGATCTGCTACTTCCCTTTGAAACCCTCCCATAAGTCGCTGACCATGTAGCCATGGCCACTAGAGGCCAGCTTCTCAGCAGGGCATTCCAGGCCAGTTTGGCCCTTACCTGCTTTTCTAGCCATCTCTCTACCTTCCACACAGCCTCCACTCCAGTCACACCAAATGACTGAAAGCCTTCATTCCCAAAGGCTCCAGCCCCATGCTGTTGTGTACTCTCCTTTCCCTTGGCCCAGGCTGCTCTTCTTTGCCTGTCACCAGGAAATCTTCAAATCAGATCTGCAAATCTGCAAATCAGATCCTACTAATCGTACTCTTACCCTGCTACTCATACCTCCGTCATGGTTCATTAGTACATTTGTTGGGCTGTGCACATGATTCCTCCCCCCCATAACTTTCTTGAGGGCAGGGAATATCCATTCAGTTGGGTTCAGTATTTACTGAGCACTTACTGTGACACTCACTGAGGATACCGACAATAACAAACAATACCTGTCTTTGAGGAGCTCACAGCCAAAGCCCTTGAGAATACTGTAGACTAAATGCTTCTGACAGAGATAAAGGGAAGGAGAGCGTTCCCACAGGCACCTAATCTAGTTGGGAGGGAGGGAGGGAGGAAGAGAGTGTGTATGTTTGTGTAGGGATGGTCAGGGTCAGGGAGATATTTATGTTTGCTATCTTTTTGCCTTTCATTTTATTCATTCCAATCCCCTCCCCCAATTTTGAGACTTATTTGAATCAAGTATTTAAAAGTTTTCTGAATTTTCAATTTTGTATTAATAAAAAAAATGTAACTGCCAAAGTAGAACATCTCATCACCATGAAATACCCTAGGCAACCATTCTGAATCTACTTGATTCCAGCAAATTTACCTGATCCTTCAATTTGCCTGAGGAATTTCACCACGGGTAAATGTACCACTTAAATGTTGGGCTTTTTCAACCTTTGTGGAATCTGTGGGTTCCAGGAAATGTATTTGAGATCCATTAGAAACTCTACCAAGAATCTGGGATTTTAAATGGGCATAAACACTCACTAGCCTTGACTATCCTTACAGAACTTGAAATGGAACTAGACAGACACAGCCTGACCCACATGATGGCAAAGGCAGAACTGCAGCTTTGAGCTGTTCTCAGAGTGAGTTTATTTCACTCGTTTTGGTGTGAAAACCTCTTCTGGAGTCCAAAGAGAACCTGAGTGAACCTGCTCTACCTAGGATTTCTTGGGAGAACCCAATTAAGGACACCCACCCTCCACACACACATGGCCAAGAATAGAAACCAGGAGTCATATTTAATTTTTCCTTATTCTGTAACTCCCTACATCTTGTCAATCACTGATTCCTCTCAATTTTGCCTTCTAAAATTCACTTAAATCTGTTCCCTCACATCTCCTCCTTGCTCTGCTGCCTTGGGCCAGGTTCCTTCATCATCTCTCACCAGGATTTGCAACAGCCCACCAGCCTCCAGGCCTGCCTCTCTCCAAGTGCCACTCTTCTTTCCACACTCGACCCTGAGTTGCAAACCTAATTACATCACATCCAAATTAAATTCTACAGTAGATTCCCATGGGGCGCCTGGGTGGCTCAGTCACAGTTAAGCATCTGGCTCTTGATTTCGGCTCAAGTCATGATCTCAAGATCCTGGGATTGAGTTCCGCAGCAGGTTCCACACTCAGTGAGAAGTCTGCTTGAGATTCTCTTTCCTCCTCTCCCTTTGCCCCTCCCCTTGCTTGCGAGTGCCCTCTCTCTGAAATAAATAAATAAATCTTTATAGTAGATTCCCATCACCTATCAGAAGAATAAAAGCAAACTTAATTGGAGAGATGAAGCCCTCCCATAGCCCAGTTGCTATTCACCACCTTACTTCGACAATATCAAACTGCTTGCAGCTCTGCGTGCAAACTGTGTTTCATGCCTTCATGTTCCTATCAGTGCTATTCCTTCTGTCTGGAATTCCAAAACCAACCTATCCAGCTCTTTTTTTTTTTTTTTAAGATTTTATTTATTTGAGAGAGAGAGAGAGAGAGAGAGAGAGAGAGATCACAAGTCGGCAGAGAAGCAGGCAGGCTCCCCGCTGAGCAGAGAGCCCGATGCGGGGCTCGATCCCAGGACCCTGAGATCATGACCTGAGCCACCCAGGCGCCCCTCCAGCTCTTCTTTGCCTGGCTAACTCTTCCTCCTCCTTCCAGGCTCATGATCTCCAGAAACCCTTCCTTAACCTCCCCTGCTCTGACTGACTCTTCTATGTTCCCCCAAAGTAACATGGACATTGTGCTCACAATACTGTGTTGAAACCCCTTCCCAGTAAGACTACAGGCTAAAACCATTGATCGGGTCTCATTCTTGCTATACTCCCAACACTGAGCAAATTGTGTGACACAGAATAAAGAGTTGGCTAAATTCTAGAGATTCTATCAAGTCCTGCCTACCACATCGCAAGGACATGAGCTCACCTGTACTTGTAAACGCAGCTGATCCATCTTCTGCTGCTGCTTCTCCACAATCTGAAAGGCAAAGTTACAAGGAAGGCTGTAAGCACAGGCTGACAATGAGGTCAGACTGCAAGAAGCTACACAAGGATCGGTAGTCTGGCTATTAGCCCCCTGGCTATAGCCAATCAACAGTGAAACCAGGGTGAAGACAATTTAGCTCTACTTACAGAAATATAATCCAGACTCCCTATCCTAGCTAACTAGCTTCACACTTCGGTGTTCTACTCACAAAGAGGTTTAAACAGGAATGTAGTATGGACCTATAACCTCTACTGTGGGGAAGGGGGATCCCACCCTTATGACTGTGGATCAGTGGAATAAACTTCATACATAACCAGTGTATATTTTGGTTCTTTAGTAAAGGACATGATTAACATTTCAGTTTAATGAAGTCTAGTCTATGCAGGGCTGTGATGGATGCTATTATTTATAGCTTTGGTCACACTGACTGTCTAAGGAGAGAACCCGAACAGGCCCAGTTTCCTGTCTCTGAGACCTCAGGTATTCTCTGAACCATTTCTGGGTCTTCTTTTTTGCTGACCTGACATCAGTCTTACTACCAGGTCTGGAGACTTTCTTCTCTGCTGAATTAGGGCCACCTCACTGGTTAGAACTCTGCCCAATGCAAGAGATCTGTATGGGGCCTAAGCCACGAATGAAATGCACCAAGCTTCAGTGCACCATTTTGGAGCATCTAGTTTGGATGTTCAGAAGCATACCTCCCCTAACTCTGCTTGCCTGCCATAAGGATAAAAACCTAAAATGCAAAGATTGTGCAGGGGTGACTTCTCAGAAAAGGGAGAAAAGCTCTGGCCCAGGGCCAGAAATTCATGGTTCCTTCCCAGTACACAATCTTTTCTTTCCTCTCAGCCTGCCCTCTATTACAGCCCGGACACTCTCCGTCACCTTTCGGAGGGAATCACATTCTTTCTGCCAGGACTCCATTTCCACTTTTGGACCTTCTCCCTGTTGGGCTGGACCTTCTCCACTGGCCTCCATACTCTGCTTATCTTGCAGGCTGAAAAACAGTGACCTCTTTAAGAATTCTGAAATCAGACAGACAGATGTGTGTCTATGACTCCTGATTCCATTATTTACTATATATTTTGGGGCAAGACACTCAGGTGCTTCCAACTCATAGCTAGGGATAATGTTAGGTCTGTTATAAGATAGGTGTGCCACATACAAGCTGCCTAATGTAAGTTAGTTCCCTTACCTAGAGGCCAGCATCTATCTAATGTGCCACCAATTCTCTACATGACCAAAGTGCTTTTATATTTGTTTTGATATTTCAAAATAAACATTCATCACATGTAATTAGATTATAAAAGTCACAGATCAGAAATTTTGAAAAATCCAAAAAAAAATCTTTTTTCTTGGCACACAAAGTCTGGGGCAGAGTCAACTTTGACCCCAACCTCTCTTTTGATTCCAACCAATGGTCTCCTCCAATAGATCCCCACAATCACTTTCATCACGGTTCATCTGCTGAGATAAACAGGGCCACTGTGATAGAATATGGGATGAGAAATCCAATCTACCCCATTAGAAACTGGATTTGGTTCAAGAGGCTGTTGAAACACAGCCATCACATTTTCAGGAACTGCAATTAATATGTAAGAAGCTCTCAAGACACCCTGAGAGAGTACATTATGGCATCTAGTTTTGTTCTTAGAACCTGCTGTGACCATCGAGAACAATCCCTAGGGCTGAAGAGAAACAGATGTCCTGGTAGCCTTTAGCTTACAAGGTTCAAAATGTAGACAACCCTCTCGTTCCCCAGTCCTTACCACCAGGATCTGCTTTGCAAATATACAGATACCTAATTTCCCAGTTTATAAAGTGGTTCCCTTCATTCAACACACACATACTCAGAAATTATTATCCAGTATTCTCATGCCCAGGCACTGGGTTGGACCTTCCAAAGGACATAGTAACAAGCCCCCACTGCACCACTACACCCTCCACTCTCCATCTCAAAGACCTATTCTTTACCCATAAGCAGCTTTCCTATTACTTACAGTCCAAAGAAATGCAGCTCAGAAAAGTAAAGTGATTTGCCCAAAGTCACGCAGGTAGTGAGTGGGGTAGATTTAGCTCTCCTTTCCTCAACCACATTGGGGTATTTACCTATGTCTAGTAGAGAATTCTGCTCCTTTCTGTCTCAGGCTTTCCAGTTGAACCTCCTTCTCTCTGCAGGCTGCCTGGGTCTCCTCCAGCAAACTCTCCAGCTCGGTCACTCTCTCCTGCAGCTCTGTACTCTTCAACTCAGAATCCTTAAGCTGAGAGATAGGATCCCATGCTTAGGTCAACAAGCCAAGGAAGACTGTCTGGGTATCCCAAAAACTTTGCAGTCCAGTTGCAAATTTGACAGATATGAGTCTAGATGTGACTCCTTTGGGTTTTTCCTTTCAGGAAAACACAGTGTAACTGTGTACAGGAGAGGCTGAGAAAGTGCCCCTGCTTGGCTACTCCCTGCTTGCCCCAGGTATGCCCAGACATTGCTGCTACCTGCTGGCTCTGCTTCTGATGGTCTTCCAGGGTTGGCAGGTCAGCCAGGTAGCGCTCCAAGGTCTCAATACGTTGCTGCTTCTCTCGGTTCTGTTCTGATTCCTTCTGACATTTCTTCTTCAAATTATTGATATGCTTATCACGACCCTTTACCTAGGGAAAGAAGTGTCAAGAATCTGTCTCCACTGACTCCTTTAGGACCCTGAACATCACATTTTTTTCTGAAGTGACCGCTGTCTTTGCCCTTAGGGCTGTAAATGTTCTACTACAATGAAGGCAGGGAGGTGATCAAATTTTATCATTTAAGATAAGGGCATAAACTGCAGAGTTAACACACCTGAACTTTCCACAAGGGAAGGGAAGAAGGGCTCCTTGGGCAGTTTTTAAAAACTGGTAGCACTTCTCTATATGCAGGCATACCTGGGCGACACTACAGGTTTGGTTCCAGACCACTGCAGTAAAGCGAATATCACAATAAAGCAGGTCGAATGAATTTTTTGGTTTCCCAGTGCATGTAAAAGTTATGTTTATACTATACTGTAGTCTAAGAAGTGTGCGATAGAATTAGATCTAAAAAAAAAAAAACAAAAAACAATGTACATGTCTTAAAAAATATTTAATTGCTGGGGCGCCTGGGTGGCACAGTTGGTTAAGCATCCACCTCTTGGTTTCGGCTCAGGTTATGATCTCAAGGCTGTGAGATCGAGCCCAGCATGGGGCTCCACACACAACATGGAGTCTGCTTAAGACTCTCTCCCTCTCCCCTTCCCCCCAATTCTTTCTCTAAAATAAATCTGAAAAAAAACTTTATTGCTAAAACATGCTAATCATCTGAGCTTTCAATAAGTCTTAATCACTGATCACAGATCACTATAACAGACATAATAATGAAAAAGTTTGAAATATTGCAAAAATTACCAAAATATGACACAGAGACACGAAGCGAGCAAATGCTGTTGGAAAAAAGGCACCAACAGACCTGTTCAAGGCAGGGTTGCCAAAAGCCTTCACTCTGTAAAAAACATAGTATCTGAGAAACACAATAAAGTGAAGCAATAAAACAAGGTATGCCTGTTAAAAAGAATTTGTCTGGTTTTTGTCCTGGGTTCTTGGCCTGGGAGAAAACTTCCAAACTCTTAGAATTTCCCAAATAATAAGAGTGTCTTTGTTATTTATAGGGGTCTGGTCTGCCCTGGTAAGACAGGTAACACAGTCTTCCCTAAAGACCCCACGATTTAAAAGTTATGCAAACGGGGCGCCTGGGTGGCTCAGTGGGTTAAAGCCTCTGCCTTCAGCTCGGGTCCTGATCTCAGGGTCCTGGGATCGAGCCCCGCATCGGGCCCTCTGCTCGGCAGGGAGCCTGCTTCCGCCTCTCCCTCTGCCTGCCTCTCTGCCTACTTGTGATCTCTCTTTCCCTCTATCGGTCAAATAAATAAAATCTTAAAAAAAAGAAAAAAAAAGTTATGCAATCATCTGGAAGGGTTAATGAGACTCTAAACTTCTTGAGAGAAGGAGCTGTGTCCATTTTGCTCATTATCATAGCCCCTATGATATGCCAAGCGCAACGCATGGCACAGAGTGGGCACCAACCAGATTTGCTGAATGGAGACTTTTTCTTCACCACTACGGTTTTTTCTTTGGCTTATCAAAAAAAGATGCTGAAGGAAGCAAGAGAAAAAGGCACATCTACTGATGTCAAAAGGAATCAAAAACCTAATTTAATCCAAAGATAAGAAAATACTAAAAGTAGATAGCTGAAAATCAGCCAAAGGTTTTACTCCAGATATAACCTGTACCCTTTCAAGCTCTAAACCAGTGATTCTCACATTTTAATATGCCTCAGACTCGGCTGGGAAGCTTATTGAAAATGCTGATATCCCTAAGTCTGGAATCTCCCTCTTCTGATTTCTCCAGAGAATAAATCTCTAGTCTCCTGTTGGTGAAATCTTTAAATTAAAAAAATGGTGGATTACCCCCAGATGTTTAATCTCTTTTTCCCTTCAAAACATCTCTAAAATGAGAGAAAGGAAATAAAATACTAATTTTAAAAAGTTAATAGGAGACAAAAGTGTATGAGAGATTTCAATGTGTTTACAGAAGATGAAAGTAGATAGGAGATAAATTACGTAGAGAAGAGTTATAACCTGCAGTGGGAGTTACAGACAACTTGGAAAACACTGTGCCCTTCACACACTACAAGTACCTCTGTACTTGAAGTACCAGGTAGGTCTGTGGCAGGTTCAGCCATAGATCTGAAAATGGCACTCACTGGAAATCTATATACAGGTTAGTTGGATACATTTTTACCCTAGACTTCCCCAACAGGAGACTGGAGGATATTTATTCTCTGGAGAAATCAGATGAGGGAGATGCCAAACTTAGGGATAGCGGTCACAGTAGAGAGAGTGCAGCACTGGGTTTAAAGTAAGTGTAAGTAAAAATCTATGTACAGAACTGTGGGACTCTAAGCCTTATCTCCTTCTCAGTATTGAGATCCTAAAGGCCAAAAGCATTCTTGTCCTTAGCCTCCTGAGTAGGCAGCAGGTTGAAGATTGATTCTTTTCTGGACAGAGTTAGATAAGACATTCAGATACTAATATTTGTTGGGTCCCAAGTGAGAAGGCAGTCTAAATCTTATTATCCTACAATGCAGTCCACCAGGAATTACCATGAACCCAGAGCTTCTATCCAGCTTTTAAACACTTCATTCTTAAACATGAGTACCCAGTCATTCAAGGATCACTGAGCCTCGGACATCAAAGACACTAAATCAAAATAAAACGTTCTGAAAAACAAAACAAAAAAACAAAAACAAGAAACAACACTATAAGCAGATGCAGACATCCCAAAAGATATAATCAATATCATCAGAGAGAGAAGATACTGCATCCATGGGAAAAAAGTCAGCAAAAACCTCAAGAATACTACGCAGAAATACAGAGGTATATGTCAGGGGAAAAAGAGTTAAGGATGGAAATCCTTGTGGAGTGGGGTTGGGTACAGAGCTACTAAATTTTATTATAAACATATTGGTATTTGATTAACTCCGATACACATATTTTGATTAAAGTTTCTTTTTTTTTTAAAGATTTTATTTATTTATTTATTAGAGAGAGAGAGAGCACGAGAAGGGAGAAGGTCAAAGTGAGAAGCGGACTCCCCTTGAAGCTGGGAGCCCGATGCGGGACTCGATCCCGGGTCTCCGGGATCATGACCTGAGCCGAAGGCAGTCGCCCAACCAACTGAGCCACCCAGGCGCCCTAAAAGTTTCTTTTTTAACAAGCCTCTAAATCCTTGCTATACTAGGGGCGCCAATATCACCTGGGAGCTTATTAAAAATGCAGGATCTCAGGCACACCCCACCCCAGAAGTACTAAATCTGGATCTGTGTTTTATTTTATTTAAGGAAAAAAGATGTTATTTTTAAACAATCTTTACACCCAACGTGGGGCTCAAATTCACAACCCCGAGATCAAGAGTCACACACTCCACCGACTGAGCCAGCCAGGTGCCCCTGGATCTGCATTTTAAACAGGATCACCCAGTGATTCTTTTTTTTTTTTTTTTAAGATTTTATTTATTCATTTAACAGAGAGAGAACACGAGCAGGCAGAGAGGCAGGCAGAGGCAGAGAGAAGAGCAGGCTCCCCGCGGAGCAAGGAGCCCGATGCAGGACTCGATCCCAAGACGCCGGGATCATGACCCGAGCCAAAGGCAGTTGCTCGACCAACTGAGCCACCCAGGTGTCCCTCACCCAGTGATTCTTAAGTACATTAAAGTTTAAGAAGCACTGCTCTAGTTGATTTTGATGCAAGTGGTCTAGAACTAAACATTACTAAACTGGCCCTCCCAAGAATATCTGCCTTACAGCAAGCTGTGAAACAGAACCAAAAGATTTTAAATCAGCTTCTATGATGACCAATCTTACCCTAAGGCAAATATAAGAGCTCTGGAAAAATGTAAAAATTTCCAAAGTGGCTGCGCACATGGAATTCTTTTCTACTTTTTAGGTAGAATAAGGGAAAACCAGGCTGAATGATGTAAATTTATCACAGATGTTTAAACATCTTAAAATAGTACCACCCGGTATGACTGCCCAGGCTGGTTTTCTATCCAGGTCAGTTGGAGGCCCATCACAACCCAGAGCAGTGAGGGACTTTGTAGCAGTTTTGTGGAGATGAAGCAAAAACAAGGAGTGCCATTTCTAACAGATGAGTCCTGCACGAAAAGTCAATGTAGGACCTCACCCAATCGGTTCCTCCTAGTTCCAAGGATGGGGGCCAGAAACAGCGTAGGGTTTGGCAAGAGAAGGCTGACTGCCAACTCCTTTGTGAATTAGAAAGCTACCAACTCCTTAGCTCACCCTTTCTTCCTGTTTCTTCCCTTCCTCTGAGTGCTTCTGCAATGCCACTTTAAGTGATTCTCTGATGAGCTGGATTTCAACTTCTGAAGCAGAGAGTTTCTTTTCAAGCTCGATCTTTTCTTTGCTCAGGGCTTCTGTCTTCTGTGCAAACTGTGCACGTAAGAAAGTGTTCTCTCGCTGTAATTCCTGCATAAAGATTCTCAATACATAACCGTTCCTCACCCGTACAGTCCCATGTACTTTACTTATCCTTGGTCTGCTTTGTGGTCAAATATCATCTTTCTCTAAGAATTTCCTCAAACAGTGCTTCTCACAGTGTGTCCTGGGACTAACAATCTTCAGCATCACCTGGGGATTTGTCAGAAATAAAAATTCTTGAGCCCAACACCCAGCCCATTGACTCAGAAACTCTGGGGATGGGGCTCAACAATCTGTTTCAACAAGCCCTCCAGGTGATTCTGAAGCACACTCAAGTTTTCTCCTCTACTCATTCCCTATATGATCTTAGGCAAAAGTTCTTCCTTACTCTTGGGCCTCAATTTTTTCACCAGTAAATTAGAGGACTGAACTAGATTTTATGTAAGGGTCTTTCTCACTCTAACATTCTGATTCTACAAGATAGAACACTGTCTTAACAGGTCCACTAGGTGGCAAAGTCAGTACTACAATCTGTTTAATACTACTCTTCACTGCAAAGCCCATACTGCAGAAGAAGTAAGCAAAGCAGGCTTTTCTAGGAACCACTGCCCTCAGTGAAAATATGGCTTCCTTTACTTGCTCCTAGACATGGAAAAATAAAAAAATGAGAATGGCTCTAAATCCCAATACCTCTGCCTCTCCCTCCATTTGGCTAAAGGTGGTAGATTAAGACTTCTCAGAACATCATCCAATTCTGGATGATGTACCTTGCTTTGTTTCTTGCTCTGCCTTCGTTTTTTCCCAAGTATGTCCTGATACCAAGGCATACCTGATTCTACCCTTGAGCTTTTTCTACCCCCACAAAGGCAGAACAAGGGATGTTTTATAATTAGGGTGCCTACCCTTTAAGGGCAAGGACACCTTATATCACTTGATCCCTTCTCTGTCTCCTGGATACCTAGCAGTACCAAGCAAAAAGGGAAGACACTGAGTTATGACAACAAGAATGTCATTCTGGCTGCAATGCTTACCTGCAGCCTCAGCAAGCAGACATCCCCAAAGGGGGCAGGGCGGCCCAAAAGGGCACTGTGGACTTGCAGTTCACTTTCCCGAACTTTCTGCTCCAGCTGAGAGATGTGTTTCCTCTGCCTGCAAAAGCCAGTAGAAAGAGGTCCAGGGTACTGACACTATCCCACTTGCAACATCAGCCCCCACTTTCCTTAAGTGGGTACAATTCATACTATGTAAAGCAAAAAAGGCCTTGCGCCTGGGCGGTACTTGCTGTCTTGCAGAAGGAGGAAGAGCAAATAAGAAAGCTGAGTTGGGGGAAATGAGGAAAGATCAGCTACAAAGGACTGGCTGCCCGCTTTAGGCACTCCCAGAGTCCCTGCAGAGGATATGCAATTGGCCCAGCACATTAGTCAGATACAGAACTAGGTTGCTTGTCAGCCTAGCCCTACCATGAAGGAAGGCATGGACCCAAACAGAGAGGGATGTGCTACTCTTGGAGAGACCTCATTAGGTGCCCTCAGTGGGGGCTGGGAGAGCAGAGCCTGGTCCTAGGGCACCCCTTGACCTCTTACTTGTCAATGAGGAGCTCCTTTTCCTTGAGAAGGTGTTCATTACTGTTTAAGATGCTGATCCACTGTGCTGGGTCTAATGTGGGCAGTGATGGAGCAAAAGCAGCAGGATGGTGGCAGATGGCTCCATTCTGAAGCTGGAAGACAAGGAGGCCCAGAGGGGGTTGATCTTGACCCACAGGCACCTGAAAACACCTGAGCAGTAACCAGCTGGGTCTCTAGTCAAGGCTCACTTTGGCTCAGCCTGACACAGCCCAGTGTTTATGAAATAATTTTAGCTCTGATGCATGACTGGAAAGAACCTGCCAGGGAGACTTCTGCTAATTGGACACTCCCTGGTCATGAAGGCTCTAGTTTCTAAGAAAAGGTCACTTATCTTTCATTATCTGGCAAGAGAGGCAAACCAGGAGCTAAGATGTCCTCACCAACTAGGAAAGGAGAATATGTCTTGCTTTTTTCCTTCCCACTCTTAAGCAGCATAAGGCTTTTTTTTTTTTTTTTTTTTTTTAACACAAAACTAGTATAATGGAAGAAACACAGGTGTTCAGAAATGGTTTTTAAACCCTAGCCCTACTTACCAGCTTTGTGACCCTGGACAGATTCCTTATTCTAAGAACCTGGTAAATTTCTACCTTGACCTCATCAAAGTGCTACAAGGATTAAATTAAGATTCCGTATGTGAAAGTACCTAGCCTAGTGATACATAAGTACACAATCAGGGTTAATGTCACATCTTTTGGGGCCTTCTGTTGTAATTTTCTACTCTGGAGGACCTACTTGGTATTTAATTAGAAGACCAACATATTCAATGGCATTCACAAGCCTTCATTTCCCATCTATAAACATCTTTCATCTTTCTTACAAATGTTTTCTTTGGAGTCAAAACTTTTAGGACAAAACGTATATAGTTCTAAGATCTGCAAAGAACCCACAAAATTCAAGGAAAGAAAGATCTCTACCTGCATTTGTTCCATCTGTAAACGGATCAACTCCAGCTGCTGCCGACAAGTGCTGAGCTCACAAGATCGCTCACGGGGGTGCCAAGGGTCAGGGTTCGGCTGCCATACCTGAGAGGGTAGAGGCTTGGAGAAGCCAGGAGCAGGCTGGAGTCCCAAAGGGAGTACTCCACTGCTATTAGGGTGAGGTCCATTCCGCTCACAAACCACCCCACTGCCCGGTGCCTTCTTGGTCTCAGGCAACACTTTGAATAACTCCTTGTTTGTGTCAGCTCTTGGGTTGTGAAAGTGGACTTGGTAGTGGGGATCAGAATAAAGTGTGTCCATCATTGCTGACTGATTAAGGGTAGACTCCACACTGGGAATATCGAACTTCCTCACCTCTTCTTCTCTTTCATGGCCCACTGCTGGAAACCAGGACTGCTCAATTCCATTTTCTCCAGTAGCACCACAAAGATACATGAAATCTCGAGACAGGCCTGGGGAACGTTTCATTGCACCAAGGTCTCCATTTCTTGTCATCCCCACACCTTCAGCCAGCCCTGACAAAGGGACTTTGGAGGCAGAGAGTCCAGCAGGTATAGAATTTGGCTTGGCAGGAGAGGTCCCCAAAGTGGAAGGTATCACATGGGCTGTTGGAATGGTTATGTGGCTTTTGATGGGCTGGAAAGAAGGGCTGCTACTTGAGCTACAGAAATCTGCAAAGATAACAGTCTGTAAGTCAAAACTGAAGCAGCAGGATTTCTTGGGTTTGGCTGCTATGCCAGATGTTCTCTGCCTGACCGGACCAGGCAGAATAGGTACTATCATCGCAAGTATCAGGCAGAAAGGCAGCCTAAATAAGAAGTTATGTGTATTCTAGGATCTCAAATGCCATTCACAAGGTAAACCAACAGAAGGCAACATTAGCTTTACTTTTAACTTACACTCTGTCCTTTTTATTTGAAAAAAATCTTGCCAGTCAACAAACAAAGCTGAAAAACGAACTTAAAAACAAAAAACAAAAAAACCACTTACTTAAGTGAAATGGATTAGGTCCTACTCTTCTGGGAGCTGGGCAACTCGAAAGCTATAATCCAATCCAATAAAAATATTCTTTCCAAGGGCTGCCAGAATCCTCTGTGGCCTCCAAAAGCTTCCCAGTGAAGGTAAGCAATGAATCTAAACTATCCGAAGAATAAGCAAAGTGGATAGAGAGTGCTGCTCTGTGTCCAGGACAAGGAGTACAGCATCTGAATCAGGATTCTATTCTCTCCCCCTCACACCAGACCTGACTGCCTGGATATGTGAAGTTATTCTTAGTAACTCTCAGGTTTCACTCTAGCACAGTGAGCACTCTCAAGTGGGTACACACTGAAATCCTCTACTTTATATTTTGCCTTTCACTTCCCCCTTGTTTAAATCCAACCGTGACTTTTCACTTTTTGTTCACACTGGATTTATGCGTCCTTTAGCTCTTGCCTGGTTTTGGAGGACAACTCTCTCATTAGACCGGCTGCAGAAGGTACACATTTCTACATTATTTCCAACTTTCAAGTGCTACTCTGAAAAAGACTATAGGGAAAAAAAGAAAAGAAAAAGACTCTAGGGTTACGGAATTAATGTGTCAAGGCAGTGGGCTGCAAGCAAACAAGACAGGAATGTCAGGAAACCTAGCTGTTACCTTTAGCAGGGAGTAAACTGAGTAAGGGGACAGGTATATAAATGTCTTCCTTTTTCAACTATGTCTAGTACTCTTTCCAAACCAAGCACATCTACCATGGAGAAGCGTGGACTACCAATTTAATCCATTTCTCTTTTTTCTTTCTATCAACCAACACAGAACACATTCAGCTAATGAGGACAAATACCATAACCTTTCCCAGAATTACTACAGATCAGCTACCATTTTCTCTTTGGGTTTCTAAGTAGCTCTTTAAAAACACGGACATCTGGGTGGCTCAGTTGGTTGAGTGTCAACTCTTGATTTTGGCTGAGGTCATGATGTCAGGATTGAGAGACTGAGCCCTGCATCAAACTCCACGCTCAGAGCAGAGTCTGCTTGAGATTCTCTCCCTCTCCCGGTCCCCACCCCCAAACCCCCTCCCCTGCTCACACTCTAAAATAAATGAATAAATATAATTAAAAAAAAAGGGGGGGGGCACCTGGGTGGTTCAGTCGGTTAAGTCCAATTCTTGGTTTCCGCTCAGGTCACGATCTCACAGCTGCGGGATCAAACCCTGCATCAGGCTCTGCGCTCAGCACAGAGTCTGTTTCAGATTCTCTCTCCCTTTCCCTTCCGTGTACATGCTCTAATAAATAAATAAATCTTTAGAAGAACCACAGAAACAACCCCCCCAAAAAAACAAAAACCATGGACATGCCAAATTATCCCTTATAATGTATAGGATAAGGCAAAGTATCTAATTTCCTATACTTAGATGATCTTGGGGATATATATAAAAGGGCATACTAAAACAAAACAACAGTAATTTCTGATAAATGTGTCTGCCTCTAAGGACCAAGAAAGAACATTTCAGAGGCAAAGGACACAGTTTTTGATGTCTCATAATTTATACATAGGAATAGTCAACAGGCTAAAGTAGACTGTGGTGATGAAAACTTCCAAGAATAGTAAGCTCTCTCCTTGAAATCCTCTGTAATGGCACCATAATATTCACTCTCACCAAGGGTCTCTGCTCTCAAAGTATAATTATGGAACAGAAGACAGTGAAGTTGTTGTAGCATACAAAGGGCTGCTATTGCGCTGAACTTTTTAACATCTCCTTCCATTCTCCATCTACAGCACCACACACAAGACACAAGACTCACCAAATTCAGTTTTGAGCCCATAACCCCCAAAGTAGTAATGCTCAAACCAAAGCCTGGAAAGGTATCAAATGACCCAGGAGAATCTGGTTTTCCTAATTTTCTAGAAGGGTGGTCCATCCACTGATAAAAGAATAAAGTAAAATATTTTTCAGCATGTCACTTATCTATTAAGTTTATCTATTTATAATAAGAAAACTGGCAATTCTGACAAACTGCTATAAAATGTCAAGTTACACATTAAATCTGGTTTGTATTTTGAAACATTTTTAAGCAAAATTGCAACACTCATTTTTTTGAAAGATTTTATTTACTTATTTGAAAGAGAGAACAAGCACAAGCAGGGGGAGAGGCAGAGGAGAGAAAGAGGAGAAGCAGACTCCTTGCTGAGCAGGGAGCCTAATGTGGGACTCAATCCAAGGATCCCCGGATCATGACTTGAGTGGAAGGCAGATGCTTAACCGACTGAGCCACCCAGGTGCCCCGCAACACTCATTTTCAAAAGGGCCACTTAGCTTTTACAATTTTCAAAGACTCAAAAAATTGGGGTTTTGCCACTTTAAGGATATTCGTATTTCTAATCTCTCCTCTCTTTAACCATATCCTCTGCTCCACTCCCTAATTTTTTCTTGGTGACCCTAACTCTTTCTTTCTAACCCTGCTTTCTTAGTGAGGGATAGATTTAGCTATTGCTAAATCTGGATTATTTCTGTCTATATCCCTTACTGGTTTATGAAGTAAGGTACTCTGAACTAAGCCAATTAACTACTGCAGTCTTTAGCAAAAAGCTGAAAGTCTTCTGACCTCTCCAATATCCACCTCTACCCCATCCCTTGAGAGTCTTCTCAAGGTAAGGTATAAACATTTTAATGAAGGGTAGAATCAAAAGCAAACCTGTTCATTTTAAAGATGCAACAATGAAAAAAAAAAAGATGCAACAATAAACTATATTTTATATCAGTCATAAGGGTTCCTGTCAACTGGGCTCCAAATAAAACCAGGCTAGATGGATGAACAAAGTGAGCAAGGATTAAGACAAAGACCATTGTATATAATAAACATGGCAGAGAAGACATCTTGGATCCTTTATTTTTATTTTTTAAAGATTTTATTTATTTATTTGACAGAGAGAAAGAGATCACAAGTAGGCAGAGAGGCAGGCAGAGGAAGAGGGGAAGCAGGCTCCCTGCTGAGCAGAGAGCCGGATGTAGGGCTCGATCCCAGGACCCTGAGATCATGACCTGAGCCGAAGGGAGAGGTTTAACCCACTGAGCCACGCAGGTGCCCCAGATCCTTTTTTTTTTTTAAAGATTTATTTATTTATTTAGAGGGAGTGTGTGTGTGCAAGTGGGGGGAGGGTCAGGGAGGAGGAGAGAATCTCGAACAGAGTGCACTGAGTGAGGAGTACGACGAAGGGCTCAATCTCACAATCTCACAGGATCTCGCCCTGAGATCATGACCTGGGCTGAAATCAAGAGTCGTACTCTTAACTGACTGAGCTGCCCAGGTGCCCCACCTTGGATCCTTTAAAAAAAAAAAAACAAGCACCACATCAAGGCTACTACAATTTAAAAAGAATGCACTACACAGGAAATATATTTTTCCCCACAAAGGAATAAAAAGCACACAATCTGTGTAACAACGTGACTGAATTAAATACAGCCATTCAATTCAATAGGGGGAAATCTAGACCATTGTTTGATTTTTAAAAGAACTATTATTTAGTCAAAATGAAAAAGGTCCCATGACTGCAATGTAGACAAAACCTTAACAAACAACTAAACTGACAGTAATACTTGATTACACAAGTGACAGAAAAAATACTACAGCTGGGAGACCTGAATCTGACTAGTTGTGTGACATTAGGCAAGTTATTTAACCCCTTGGGGAATTTTGTTACTCACGAGCAAAAAGGAACTGGATTAAATGATTTTCAAAGTCCTATCTACAACAAAATCTATGATTCAGTTCTACTCAACATTTATGAGCACCACGCCATATACACACAGCTATCAAACTATTAAATGTCAGGTGTCTAAGAGTCAGTACAGTAGATAACTTTTTTTTAAATTTCTATTTTCAAACATTTCTATCCTTTTCTTTAAAAAAAAAAAAGCTTTACCGAAATATAATTCACATAACATTCAATTCACCCACTTGAAGTGTACAATTCAATGGTTTTTAGTATATTCATTGTTGTGTAACCACCACTACAATCAATTATAGAATATTTTATCACCCCAAAAAGAAACCTCTTACTCTTTAGCAGTCACATTCCATTTACCCTAACTTCCTTAGCCTTGGACAACCACTCATTTTTCTGTCTCTCCGGATCTGCCTATTTTAGACATTTCATATAAATGGAATCATAGGGTACGTGGCATACTTTTGTGTCTGCCTTTACTTGGCATAAATGTTTTAAAAGTTCAACTATCTTGTAACATGTCTTAGTACTTCATTTCTTATTGTGGAATAATATTTTATTATATGGATATACTACATTTGACTCATCCATTCATTAGTTGATAAATACCTGGATTGTTTCCATTTTTTGGCTACTATGAATAATGCTGCTATGAATATTCATGTAACAAGTTTATGTGTGGACATATGCTTTCATTTCTCTTGGGTATATAGGTAGGAGTAGAACTGTTGAGTCACAGGGTAACTACTCCATGTTTACCCTTTTGAAGATCTGCCAAACTGCTTTCTTAAGCAGCTGCAACTTTTTTTTTTTAAGATTTTGTTTATTTATTCGATGGTGAGAGAGGGCGTACAAGCAGGGGCAGAGGGAGAGGGAGAACTAGGCTTCTCGCTGAGCAGGGAGCCCCATGTGGGGCTCGATCCAAGGACACTGGTATCATGACCTGAGCCAATGACAGATGCTTAATTACTGAGCTACCCAGGTGCCCGCAGCTGCAACATTTTTACTCCCACCAAGTAAATGTATAGAGGTTCCAATTTCTTGACATTCTCACCAACACTTGTTATTATCCTTTTGATTATAGCCATCCTAGTGAGTGTGACATCTGATAAAGTACTACAGTGACTAGTTTTGTAACTTTAATCATGTAATCTAATCACTTTGAAATTCAGCTTTATCGGGGTGCCTGGGTGGCTCAGTCAGTTGAGTGTCCAACTCTTGGTTTTGGCTCAGGTCATGATCTCATGGGTTGTGGGATCAGGCCCTGTGTAGGGCTCTGCACTCAGCAGGGAGTCTGAAGATTCTTTCCCTCTGCCCCTCCTCCCACTCATGTTCTTTCTCTCTCTCTCAAGTAACTCTTTAAAAAAAAGAAAGATATTCAGCTTTTCCAGCTGTATAATGGAAATAATATCTCATAGAGTTCTTAAAGATGTTAATGAAAACATGTAGAAGAAATTTAGTATAGTATCCATCACAAATTATTATTTGATTATTATTACCATCAGGTCCTCTGCCCTCTAGGAACTCACTATCTAAATGAAAAAATAAAATACATTTATGGTGCTTGGCTGGTTCAGTCAGTAGAGCATGGGACTCTTGATCTCGATCTCAGCTTGTGAATTCAAACCCCACACTGGGTATAGAGATTACTTAAATGAATAAAATTAAAAAAAAATACTCTTGTAAAGCACTGCCTGGCAGTTATTACTTAATTTAAGGGCCCCCCAAATGGCAGACACAATAAAGATTATAAGATTGTAGAGAAGGAGGGGTGCCTCGGTGGCTCAGTGGATTGAGTGTCTGCCTTCAGCTCAGGTCATGATCTCAGGGTCCTGGGATCGAGCCCCGCATTGTATAGGGCTCCCTGCTCGGAAGGGAGTCTCCTCCTCCCTCCCCCGGCTCTTGTTCTCTCTCTCTCCCCCTCTCCCTCTCACTCCCTCTCACATAAATAAATGCAATCTTATTTTAAAAAAAGATTGCAGGGCACCTGGGTGGCTCAGTTAGTTAGGCAACTGCCTTAGGCTCAGGTCTTGATCCCAGAATCCTGGGATTGCATTCCGCTTAGGGCTCCCTGCTCAGCAGGAAGTCTGCTTCTCTCTGACCCTATCCCCTCTCATGCTCTCTTTCTCTCTCCCTCTCTCTCAAATAAATAAAATCTTAAAAACATTAAAAATAAAAATAAAAAGATTGCAGAGAGGGAGATCAGTAACGGATGGAAGGGATGGGAAAGGTCTTGGCAGACACTTCAGTAGATTTTGAAAAATAAGATCAGCATAGCTGGGAAGGGCAAGAGGTGGTGGAAACAGCACAAATGGGCCTGGATTAAAGAAGAAAAGAGCTCAGATATCCAAAATAATAACAACAACAAAACTTCTGTGCTTTTTCACTGCATAGTAAAACACCACACTCTGTAACAGAAAGAAATATGTCTGAATGGGTGGGAAAGCCAGATCACAGAATTAAAGCCTCTGAACTTTATCCTCCGAGTAACAGAAGCAGTTGAGGATTTACAGGAAAGGGAAACTATAAAACCAGGCGTTTAGAAACATTAACCTGGCAGTAGAGGAAAAGACTTGAGGATAAGAAACCTACTAAGAGGGCGCCTGGGTGGCTCAGTTGGTTGAGCAATAGCCTTCGGCTCAGGTCCTGATCCTAGAGTTCCGGGATCGAGTCCCACACTGGGCTCCCAGCTTCACGGAGAGTCTGCTTCTTCCTCTAACCTTCTCTCCTCTCATACTCTCTCTCGCTTTCTCTGTCTCTCAAATAAGTAAATAAAAAAAAAAATCTTAAAAAAAAAAAAAAGAAACCTACTAAGACGTTAATTAAGATAGAACAAACAGTAAAAACTGAAAGAAAAGGGTCGAATGTAAGAAACACAGAGTAAAAAAATCAAGCAAACTCCTTGGCTGAAGGGACCGAGTTATGAATATTCTGGAAATGACAACACACCTGGAACACAATCTGAAAATGACAACACATATTAGTAATCAAAACATTAATCCAAACTTACCCTCTGCAATGTCTGAGCATGACGTGCCAATGGCTGTGTCCCCACTGTCAGCTACACTTGAGCAGCGGCTGAAACGACTCCGAAAAGCCTCTGAGATAACTGGGGTCTGCCATTCAGTCCCCAGGGAACTACCCTTTTGAATTACACCGGAACCTGAAACGAGTGGCATTTCCCATCTTTAGTGTGAACCAGTTGATGTAACCCCACAAGACTGTTTAAATAAAGCACTTAAACCTATGAAAAAATAGCATCACTCTCTCTCGTGTGCCTATTTCATCTTCTTTAAATTAGTTAATTTTGAATGGAAATAGCAAGAGAGGTGAGAATGTTCACAGACAGAGAGAAGACTTACCAAGAACCCAGGAATACTAAGATGGAAAACAATATTATTCAATAGCAGCTACCATTTTTTGAAATCTAGAAGCCCTAACACTTTACCAACATGATCTCCTCTACTTACTTCCTGAACAGTACCATCACCCCTATTTTACAGAGGATAGAGCTGAGATTTGAACACATTCTTTCCTCTTCAGGATTTTTCAAAAGGTGCTTTTGGCATTCCAGGCATGACAAGTCCTCAATGTGTAGTCTATACATGTCAGGATGGTTTAGCATCCCTGGTCCCTATTAAATGCCAGTAGCAGCCCTAACCCTATCCCACCATCACTGTGAAACATGGAAATACCCCATATGTATCCAAATGCTCCTTAGGGTAACAGGCAGGCCAGTCTCTTGTTGAAAACCATTGCTTGGGGGTGCCTAGGTGGCTCGGCTAGTTAAGTGACTGACTTCAACTCAATTCATGATCTAGGGGTCCTGGGATTAAGCCTTATGTTGAACTCTGTGCTCAGTGAGGAGTCTGCTTCTCGCCCTCTGCCCTTCCCCCCACTCCTGTGCATGTGGGCTCTCTCTCAAATAAATAAATTGAAGAAAGAGAGAGAGAGAGGGGGAGGGAGGGAGGGAGGGAGGGAGGAAGGAGGGAAGGATGGATGGAAGGAAGGAAAGAAGGAAAGAAGGAAAGAAGAAAACTGTTGCTTTGACTGAACTGGGATACCCTGTGGGCAGGGTGAATCCAGATCAAGGTTAAGCCTTAAAATTCAATCTGAAGAGTGTAAGACTATTTTGAGTGCAACGCAAAGAAACCACTAAAATTTCTGAGTGGGTAAGAAAACAAGACTGAGGAGATTTTTCTTTAATTTTTTATTTATTTATTTGACACAGAGAGAGTGAGAGCACAAGTAGGCAGAGTGGCAGGCGGAGGAGAGGGAGAAGCAGGCTCCCCATGTGGGACTCAATCCCAGGACCCTGGGATCATGACCTGAGCCAAAGGCAGCCGCTTAACCAACTGAGTCACCCAGGCGCCCAAGACTGAGGAGATTTATTTAACTTTATTAGCTTGCTACTTGAGGGCCAATAGGTAGGAAGTGTTCAATAAATACTCGATTTACTAGTATTTATTGTTAAAAAAAAAAACTATAATTTTTCTAAACTGTATCTGATGATCCATGTAAATAGACAAAAATGTAATGATGGCTACTTATCCATTTAAAATGTCAGAGCTTTATTTGAAATCAGAAAACAAGGTTCTACAGACTCTTTGATTTAGTGGGAAGCAAATGATATTTAAACACAAATCACCTTATTCTCTTCTTCCAATTTTAGTGCTTCTCCCATCTTTTTAACTCACTTTCTTCTACTTTTGCTACCCTCTGCTTTCTACTGAAGGCACTCTTAACTTTCCCCAAGGACTTATTCTTGGGGTCACAGTAGACCGCTTGATGTGAAAGAATCTATATACATGCAATAATCTATAATAATCTTTCATAGAAGACATACCCAACAATCAGAGCTTCTGATTAGCATTAAGATTAGCTGGTGTTAACTATCTGTACATTTAAGTATAATTCTAGCTAGAAGGAAAGAAATTTGACTTCTTGGTAAGTCTATATGGTGTTCTCTCTCTAGTCAATAGACAAATTTCCATCTGTTACCATCTTCCTGGCCTCTTACTTCTTGTTACTACTACTAACCTTCCATTCTTTATCACTTTTCTATGTGCTCACTCCATACATCAATTCTGAAGAGATAGTTGCTAAAATAAAAATGTATTTTGCGGGGTGTCTGGCTAGCTAAGTCGGGAGAGCATCCAACTTTTGATCTTGGGGTCATGAGTTCAAGCCCCACACTGGGTGCAGAGATCTTTTTTTTTAAGATTTTATTTATTTATTTGAGAGAGAGATCACAAGCAGGGGGGAGGGGTAGAGGGAGAAGCAGACTCCCTGCTGAGCAAGGAGCCCAATGCAGGACTCGATCCCAGGACTCCAGGATCACCACTCAAGCTGAAGGCAGATGCTTAACTGACTGAGCCACCCAGGAGCCCTAGGAATCACTTAAACAAATAAAACTTTTTGAAAATGTATTTTGGTATAGGTATAGAGGCTTATGCTTATTTCAAAATTCAAGTTTGAAAGCTGAAATTTTTTTGGGTTATGTCACATGTCCTATCACCAACATCTTTTTTATCAAAATATTAAGATCATTATTAATCAAATGAGAGAATACTAAAGACAAAGCCATCAGAGAAGCAGTGAATTTTGTTAGAAATTGCTACATCCCCAAAATTTGTGTGTTATAATTGTCATTAGAAATTATACGGTCCACCCCTAAAACAGTGAATGGCATATAGCAGATGTTTAATAAATATTTGCTGAAGGAATTTTGAACTGATTCAACAAATGTTTTTCAAAATGCTTAATCTATGCAAGGCAGCATTCCTAGGAGAATACAACAAATATTTAATAAATGCTGTAAGGCACTGTAGGATTTTATAGTTAAATAAAGTATATCCTTGGTTGAAAAAATGTACTCCTCTCTTCATAAATACCCCAGAATTCAAAAAGCTATTTTTCTACCCTACTTTCTATTTAAATATACCACATCTATTTAATATATCTATTGAATGTATGTATTTATTTACATATTTATATGTTTAATATATATATTTAATATATCCACTTAGTATTATCTCCTGAGCTTTCAAAATCTTGTCAATTCATTCTAAAGATAAATTCCTGAGTCTCTAGTGACAACATAACTGAGACTGTTGGCATCCAAGAAGAATTCCAATCTTTGTGGGCTAGCGGATGACTGACCCACCCACAGGACTACAAAGACAACATAGAACACAGTAATTTATGCTGTGTTTTTCTGATTTCAAATGGAACTATGTTCCAAAGTCATTCTGTTCCTTCATGTGTCCTCCCCTCCCAATCAATCATGTGGTCTTCTTGGAAGCCATGTAGGACCAGAGATAAATAGTTGTTCTTTTGGAGAGGCCTGTTTTTCTCTTCAATATAGCTTCATGTTATTTTTGTTAAGTACCAGCATTTCGGTGAATGTTCGTTTGCTCAGTATTTGCTTTAAAGGAAATTTCTGTTATGAAAAAACAGCAAAAGTCAGAAAACTTTGACTACTCGCCTGGAGAAGTGGCATGAGAGATCCTCTCACTTGGGTATTTCTCCTGCATGGCCATCAACAACCGTTATTTGAGCCAACTGTAAAATGAAGGAATAATCAGTCAGATCTCTCCACTATCTTTGAATTGCTTGTAACTTGCTCCCATTCAACTGAAACTGTCAAAACCACACAGAATTGTCTTCCACATGTTTTACTCCTAAAGATAGATACATATATAGATATAGATTTTTTAAAAAGATTTTATTTATTTGCAAGAGACACAGAGAGGGAACACAAGCAGAGTGGGAAAGGGAGAAGCAGGATTCCTGGCAAGCAGGGAGCCCGATGTGGGGCCTGATCCCAGGACCCTGGAATCATGACCTGAGTCAAAGGCAGACGCTTAATGACTGAGCCTCCCAGGCACCCCTAAAGATATTTTTTTAAAAAGATTTATTTATTTGAGAGAGGAGAGAGGATGAGCAGGGGGAGGGACGGAGAAGAGGGAGAAGCAAACTTCCCTGCTGAGCAGGAGCCCAATACGGGGCTCAATTCCAGGATCCCAGGATCATGACCTGAGCCAAAGGCAGACGCTTAACTCACTGAGCCACCCAGGCGCCCCTCCTAAAGATATTTTTTAAGGCAAAGCAACTCCTAATACTCCATCCTACTTCTTTTCCTAAAGTAAGGAGAGAAAATCTAGAACCAAATGGAGATTCTCAATACTGATCCTATATGTCCTAGAACCCCTCAACCATTGCAAAAATTAAAAATATTACTTTATTTTTTCAAAAGATTTTATTTATTTATTTGAGATCGAGAGGGAGAGAGCACAGGCGAGCAAGAGTAGGAGGAAGGGCAGAGGGAGAGACAGAAGTAGGCTGCCCAGTAAGCAGGGAGCCCAACGACTCTGGAGCTCAATCCCAGGACCCTGGAATCATGACCTGAGCTGAAGGCAGACACATAACTGACTGAGCCACCTAGGTGCCCTTTAATATTACTTTGAATTAACAAACTTTGCCATGGATTCTCCTAGCCATGGAAACAGGATGGGAGAGTGGGGTAAAGAAAGAACTAAATAACCAAACCAACAGTGAAGTATTATGACTCAATTATCAACATAAATTCCCCAATTCCTCCAGTAATGAAAGTTAATTATAAGATGCACAAATAGAATTCTTGGTCCTAAGAAGAACCCCAATTCTCAGCTGGGAACATAAGATTTTCTTCCCATTTCCCTACTTCTTAGAACATTTATATTTATTCTAATGGTAGGCTGTGAGAATTCAGCAAAAGTCTGATTACTATCTGCATAAACAAAAGCCTTAATTAACTGTAAGTAATAGTAGCAAATAATAATATCATATTTGCATAGTACCTGAGAGGCATGGAAGTACAGGGAAGTGGTTCAGAGTATGCACTTGTGATCATACAGCTTGGGTTTGAAGTCTGACTTCATTAGCTATGTAACGTTGGGCAAATTTCATAGTATCTCTGTACTTCAGTTCCTTCACATAAAAATGAGGATGGGTAGCTCAGTTGGTTAAGCATCTGCCTTAGACTCAGGTCATGATCTCGGGGTCCTGGGATTGAGTCCCACGTCGGGCTCCCTGCCCAACGGGGAGTCTGTTTCTCCCTCTCCTCCCAGCTCATGTGATCTCTCTCTGTCTCAAGTAATAAAATCTTTAAAAAAAAAATTAATAAAAATAGGGACGCCTGGGTGGCTCGGTTGGTTGTGCGGCTGCCTTCGGCTTAGGTCATGATCCCAGCGTCCTGGGATCGAGTCCCACATCCAGTTCCTTGCTCGGCGGGGAGCCCGCTTCTCCCTCTGCCTCCTGCTCTGCCTGTTTGTGCTCTCTCTCTGACAAATAAATAAATAAAATTTTTTTAAAAAATTAATAAAAATAAATAAAAATGAGGGTGGGGCGCTTGGGTGGCTCAGTGAGTTGGGCATCTGACTCTTGATTTCAGCTCAGGTCATGGACTCAGGGTTGTGGATGGAGCTTCGTGTTAGGTTGCGCATTCAGTAGGGAGTCTGGTTGAGATTCTCTTTCCCTCTCCCTCTGCCCCTCCCCCTGCTTGTGAGCATGCACCCACTCCCTCCCTCTCTCAAATAAATAAGTAAATCTTAAAAAAAAAAGTGAAAATGAGGATAGAAGTGATTGATTGGGTCTGTCAGTTAAATGTCCAACTCTTGATCTCAGCTCAGGTCTTGATCTCAGGGCTGTGAATTCAAGACCCATGTTGGGCCCTATGCTCAGTGTGGAGCCTACTTAAAATAATAACAACAAAAATAAATAAAAATTAGAATGAAGACAGGACCTAATTCATGCTAATTCATTCAGAATTAACTCACAACAGTGCCTGACACATATAAGTGCTTAATTATGTTGTTATTATTATTATTATTCTTTGGCAGCTTACATCAATAAAAAGTGGCATATGGTCGTCCCTGGGAGATACAGTATGAATCCAGAAACTGAATTTGTAAGAGTCCCCAAGGAGTTTGGAACAAACTCAGTCAATAGATCACAATTCTTAGATGTGAAATTCAACTTTGGTGAGAAAACAAAGGCTATATGGGTACTATTTCTCTAATGTGCTTTACTGACCTCTATAGTTTTCTCTTAGTAACAACAACCCAAACCCTTGCTAATTCAAGGCATCTATAACAGAAATGGTACCATCCCTTGAAATCCCAAGTCTTTGCATAGTGGGTAAGAGATGATTGTTCAGTAAAAACTTCAATTCATGGCTATTATCATTTAGTGCGCTAATGGTGACACAGAAGGATTAGATTATCTACCTAGCAGTGGTATCAAATGATCAAAATCCTTTTCTTTTCTTTTTTTTTTTAAAGATTTTATTTATTTATTAGAGAGAGAGAGACTGCGAATGAGAGGGGAGAAGGTCAGAGGGAGAAGCAGACCTCCCGCAGAGCTGGGAGTCCGATATGGGACTCGATCCCGGGACTCCGGGATCATGACCCGAGCTGAAGGCAGTCGTTTAACCAACTGAGCCACCCAGGCGCCCCTCAAAATCCTTTTCTTCACTTATTTCCTTAAGGTATAACAAAATGGTAATAGGTCCGTCCATTGGATTCTGAAACCTTTCCAAACTCAGAGGAGTTGAAAATAGGATGACAAAAGAACTCTCAGTTAAACAGTTACTCTTTAACTCGGCAATTCCATTCCTAAGTATATGCTCAAGAGAAATACAAATATATGCTCACACAAAATTTGTACATGAATGTTCACAGTAGCATTATTTACAATAACCAAGCAGAAAAAACTCAAATGTCCATCAACTGATAGATAAATTCCATTTATATGAAATGTCCAGAACTGGCAAATCCATATACACAGTAGATTAGTGGTTACCAAGTACTAAGAGGAGGGAGGTGAGGGAATGGGTAGTGACTGCTAATGGACATGGTGTTTCTTCCCAGGGCGATGAAAATCCCCTGAGACTGGATAGTGGTGGTGGCTGCATAACCTTGCAAATGTACTAAAACCACTGAATTGTACACATATAAACTGAATTTTATTGTACATGAATTTTACCTCAATTAAAAAAAAGAAAAATTCCCACAAGGAGTAAAACTTGTATGGAAGGGATAATTCTCTTTTTTTTTTTTCTGAAGTAGCCTCCAAGCCCAGAATGGGGCCCAATGTGGGGCTCGAATCCACAACCCTGAGATCAAGATCTGAGCCAAGACCAAGAGTTGGACTCTTAACTGACTGAGCTACCCAGGTGCCCTTGGAAGAGATAATTCTTGACTTTTCCTACTAAGTTCAGAAGTAGATGAGTTACTGATGGTTTTTAGGACCATCTGAAGAACATAAAGATTTCCTGAGATAAGAGAGAGAATTGAATGTACAAGAAGTAACAAAAATAACCAATTACACAGCCAAGAAAGGTAGGATTAAATGGAAGCAGACAGAAGAAACACCCAACATTGATGGCTTCTATCTTCAAAGCCCTTTAAACTAACGAAGTATTCATTTAACAAATTTTTTCTTTTTTTTATTCAACAAATTTAACATATATTGAGTACTTACTACCCACAAAGCACTGTGCTAAGCACTCTATGATATATATAATGTCTTATATTTAATGCTCACATCAAATCTATGAGGCAGGTATTATTACCCTTATTTTACGGATGAAAAAAATGAAGGTTGAGAGAAGTGAAGGTCACATAGCTAGGAAGAGGCTTCAATGCCAGGACTGTGCTCTAATGCTATAGAGATTCTAGTCTGCATTCTTTCTCTGTGTGACAAAAAGAAATAAAGGTAGTTGTAGTTATGAAGGCACCATAAGTTGGAGCTTCTGCTTCAGACACAGCTAGAGCTGCAAGCCCCAAGGTAGTCAGGAGCAGGGACAGTTCATACAATTTCTTCACATTGCCCTTGGTCACCACCCAGGCTCTATCTCCCGGGCTGCCTCCCAAGAATTAGGTTTTGACTGTTATAAGTATTTCTCCCCTTGAAGAATTATACTGTTAGAGTGGAATGTCACACTTGGCAGCTGTTGAGAATCCACATTACGACAGGAGAGGATTTGAAGGGATACACAGCTGACAGAAGCACATTAAGAATCTCACAGCATGGCACTATTTTCATGACCTTGATCATTCATTAAACCAGAGATAAAGAAAGAGAAACCAAATTCTTGCCAAGAAGTTGCCTTTACAAAGTCCTGAGACATACACCACCACCAGACTATTATAAAACCTACAAGGCCTAAGGGCAGGTAATAAGGCATGGTTATCTTAATCATCCTGGTATCATCACCCCTCCCTACCTAGCACACAGTACTCAATTCATCAGCCAAAATTTACTGAGGGCCTACTATTCTCCTGGCTCTGTGCCATGTGGTGGAAATACACTGGTGTAAAGGACAAACGGGCTTCTGATCCTCGTTTTAGCGTGACGGAGTGCTGAATACTCTCTATTGAACAAATTCACTGTAACCCACTAAACTTGTGGGTTTAGTTTAAACTGGTGGGAAAAGCACCAGCTCTTCCTTGCCTTGTCTAGAGCTGGATGCTACTGACATTTTAGGTCATATAAGTCTTTGCTTGGGGGTTGAGGGGCTGTCCTCCACATAGTTGGATGTTTCGCAGCAGCCCTGACTTCTACCCACTAGCACCAGGAGCAATCCCTGAGTTGTGGCAACTGAAAATGTCTCATGACACTGTCAAATATCCCGTGCGGGCTGGGAAACTCCAGCGCCTTCACAAGAGGTGTCTGTCCCCCAACCCTAAGTCTCTATTCATCCTGTAACCCCCAGCCCCAACTTCCCTTCCTCAGGGAGGGCTCCCTGCCCTCACGGACTAACAACTACACCGGCGCCTTCTGCCTAGGTCTGTGTACTTCTCCAGCTCACACCGCGGAGTGCTAACCGAGTCGTCACCCGCTTCACGTCTACTCTTCTCTGGGACGGTCCGCTCCGCGAAGGCAAGCACGTGCTTCCCGCCGTCCCCTCTCCCGGCGACTGGCACAGGGCCTACCCTTTACAAAGGTAAAACAACTGCTATGGAGTAACGATGGAGAAAGCCACGCTAAGAGAGCAGGGAGGCGAGCGAGTCGCGAGGGGGCGTGTGCGGGGCATTATTTTAGGAAGCCCAGCGGGTGGGGGACCCAGTGGGGACGACTTAACAGCTCCGCGCATGCGCTTCGCTCCGGCGGCCCCAGAAGAAGGTAGGTCAGGAGTGTCTGGGGCTCCTCCGGGGCTCCCCAAGGTGGGGCGGGGTCTCCCAGCCCGAGAAGGGCTCCGGAGGGGAGGAGGACTTACGTAGGACCGAAAGCGGGCGGCGAAATCCCTTACCCAGGGACACCGACTGCGGCCACCACGTCACCCGCGGGCGGCGGTTCAGTCCCTCAGCACGCCTAACGGCCGTTACACACCCGCCAGGCCGCGCGCCTGAGAGCGCGCGCCGCCCCGCCCCCGCCCCTTCTTGCCCGCCTGCGGCCAATCAGGAGTCTGGCCGCGCCGGTGTCCCGCCCCCGCACGCTGCGCTCGGCGCCGGGAACGGATGGATCTCTCTGCGCATGACCCCGCCGCTCCTCCGAGCCTTCCCTTTAGCCTCTAGCCGGGTCTCGCCTGTGGGCGGAGCCCTCGTCCCTCGGGTCTGGAGTGGCTGGCTGGGCTTGGGCGATTCGAGGATCTGGAGGCCAAGGAAAATCATTCGGGAGCTCCTTCCCCCCAAACACCTGCCCCACCCTTCTCCCCATTCCCCACGGCCTGTCAGTACTCCCACCTGAAATGAAGCAGAGGTTCAGGCAGGTTGTGGTCCCGAGTTAGGGTGTGGCCTGGGTCACTGCCATGTCAGGGTTAGGGCTGTGTGTGGCTGGGGTCAGGACTTGAGCTGGCTTAGGGTCAGTGGTCAGACTGTGACCAGAACTCAGATTGAAGGGTAACTAACAGATCGATCTTGCCTCCCTACCCACCCTCGGTCCCCAGGAAAAGAACTAAGTTCATTTGCATTAATATATACTTAAGAATCAGACTGGGGAATTGTTAAAAGGAGGAGCAAAGCCATCAGCCAAAGGATAGTGAAAAATTTCAGGTTTCTGGAAACCTGACTTGGGAGGGAGAGGCATTAAAAAGTTGTGTGATTCTTAACTTTGAAGAACCAGACTTAAAGATTTGAGATAATTACCGGATAAAATGCACTCCAGAGTTAGGACTCTGGGGATGTCCTCCAAAATCCTATTCCGCCGCCCCCCATCCCCCTGCCCCCAGCTTCATATAACATTTTAAGGTAAGTATATAGAAGGCATAAGATAGATTTAATGGGTAATGAATCTGGGGATGATGTGATAGATGCATTTAGGGGGTGTTCTCTGAAATTAAGACCAAACGTTTTTGTTAAAACATAAATGATAAGGATAGGTGAATGAATAAATTTGTGGACTAGTGGGTAGGAAGTAGACTAGTGGGTGGTGGAAACGTCTACTTGATTGTTTCTATTTCTTTTTTTTTTAATATTTTATTTACTTATTTGACAGAGAGAGAGGTGACAAGTAGGCAGAGAGGCAGGCAGAGAGAGAGAAGGAAGCAGGTTCCCCACTGAGCAGAGAGCCCAATGCGGGGCTCGATCCCAGGACCCAGAGATCATGACCTGAGCTGAAGGCAGAGGCTTTAACTCACTGAGCCACTCAGGCACCCCGATTGCTTCTATTTCTTTTGTGAAAAACATCTGTGAAGAGGGAGGGAACAGGGACCTGTAGAGGACTGAGAAGAATGGGGAGGATTTGAAGAGCTGATGCAGAGAATGGAAGACAAACCTGACTGGAAACATAGTAGTAGTGCTGAGATTTAAATTTACAAACGACAAATACTGCATTTGTACATTTTTTTCCCAATGGATTTTTTTAAAGATTTTATTTTTAAGTAATCTCTATACCCAAGAACTCACAACCTGATCAAGAGTCGCATGGTCCAACTGAACCAGCCAGGTGCCCCAGATATCTGTATTTTTTTTTAATTAAAAAACATTTTTTAAAGATTTTATTTTATTTATTTACTAGAGAGAGAGAGAGAGAGTGCGAGCACACATGGGCAGAGGGAGCAGCAGGCAGGAGGAGAAGAAGGTTCCCCCAAGCGGGGAGCCTGACTTGGAACTTGATCCCAGGACCCTGGGATGATGACCTGAGCCGAAGGCAGATGCCCAACTGATTGAATCACCCAGGTATCCCCAGGTATATGTATTTTAAAAGTAACTCCATTATCATACTAGTAATTTTCAAATGTGAATGGCTCTTCATATTTTAACTAAGATTTGGTGTTAATTTCAGAGAATATTTACAATCACTTTTTAGATAAGAGGTAGTTTTAAACCTTCAGTTACTCTATTATTTTAAAAAGACTTGCTGCAAGGGGTCCCTGCGTGGCTCAGTCTGTTAAGTTTCTGGCTCTTGATTTCAGCTCAGGTCATGATCTCAGGGCTGTGAGCTCAAGACTCAAACTGAGCTCCACAGTTTAGCAGGGCGTGTGGTTGAAATTCTCTCTCCCTTCCCTTCTCTCCACTCCATGCTTGCTTGCACACACACACACACACACACACACACGTGCATGCTCTCTCTCCAAAATAAATAATTAAATCTTAAAAAAAAAAGACTTGCCGAAATTTAATAAAATGTCAATGGAAAAAAATAAAATAAAATGTCAATGGAACTATCACCCGACATGACTGAGAAAAGTTAGCCAGATATGTGCCACCTCAGCTTAATCAGAGAACACAAGAAAACGAACTGCATCTTAATTATAATTATCATTACAGCAACCACTTTTGCATGCATTAGTGTTGTCTAGTGGCTTATTTTATAAGCATCCATTGTTACACAGCACAGAGGCTTCTTTCATGTGGTCAACCAAGTATAGTTCAAGTTCAGTAGCTTCCTTGTTTACTTAATTTTGTTTCATTCTATTTTCTTTTGGAGATATTTAGTATAGTATAATCAGTAATCTTTTGCCTTTATCCTTCAGGACATATTTAATTTTTTATTTTTAAAGATTTTATTTATTTATTCGAGAGAGAGGGAGAGTACGGGGGCAAGAGGAAGGGGAGAAGGAGAAGCAGACTCCCCAATGAGCAGGGAGCCTGACACAGGGCTCAGATCCCAGGACGCTGAGATCATGACCTGAGCTGAAGGCAGATGCTTAACCAAAGCAGATGTTTAGCCAGCTGAGCCACCCAGGTGCCCCCAGGGGATATTTTAAATAAAAGCATGGGTTAATGCCCTCACCAACGGGTCTATTTAAATAGTCTACTTATAAATAAATAATTCCCAATGAAATGTAGTTACTTGCATGCTGATTTAATGAACGTATGACTTTTGGTGTACATAAAAAAATAATACGTATTGATCATCCGACTTAATTTTTTTCAGGAGCTGTGAAAGCATTAAATGACAAGAAAAGTTCTTGCAAATGAAACATCAGGACTGTTAAGTTTAGCTTTTATCGTTGTTTGTACCAAAATATTTTCCCAAGAAATTAATTTCCAAAATGATCATAGATATCAATCAAAAGTAGTATTTCAAAAACAAAACAAACAATAAAAAAGAGGCCTTCTTTTGTGAAAGGCCTTGATTTTGTGCAAGTGCAACCTCTGCCAACTTACAAAGCCTATCCTGTTTCCTGGTCCATACCACCTACTTCCTGCACTCAACTGTCCTTTCTGTAAGGTCCAAAGACTATGTCTTGTGTACTGTTGAATCCCCAGGGCTTAACACAGGAACTGGTACATAGTAGATTCCAACCCATTTTTGAATGGATAAATGATAGTAGCACAAACACTGCTGTCTATATCCACCTCTACTAGGAAGGAGAGGGGGATTATGAGGTCAGAAGTAATTAATAGGCACAATAATATATCATATGGAATCATTTAATCCTAGTTCTGAAATCGAATAGCTCTTGCCCATTCTACAGAAGGAAGGAGGCAGGACCGATTGGCCAATGCCCAGGAACTTCCCTGGAACCAGTCATTCAGTCCCTGTGTTGAAACAGAAATCATCTGGTCAAAGTCTTTCACATATAGGGGAACCAAAACCCATGGGAAATAAAGTGACTTTTCACATATACACAAACCCCGTTTCTTGGAAAGCGCTAAAGCTTTGTAGTCAGATTACACAGAAAAGGAGAGTCAAAGTAGAATTCCTTGCTCTTTATTGGCCATTCTCTTTGCTCAGCTCCCTACCACATAGAGCAGCCCAGTCCTGCCTTAGGAAGAGTTCCAGAGATAGGAGGGGATGGTGGGATGAGAAAGCACAGCTTGAGGCTCAGCTCAAGATAGTAGTAGTACCACATAGTAGTTGGGACACACAGGGGTTCCATCTTCACTCCCTAATAAAAGGACAGACTACTTCTCTCTCCCTAAATCTTCCTCTACCCCACCCTTACCTCAGATAATGAAACTAGAAGCCAAAGGCTAGAAATATCTGGGCAGGATTTTATCCCAGTAGCAAGCATAGCAGAAGAAAGTCATCTAGGCTCCTGCAGGAAAGAAAGAAATGATTACAAATAGGATTCAGTGGCTTTGGGAGACTGGGAAACTTTTTAGGATTAGATATTCCACTTTGGGGGATTATTTAGTAATCCATTCATGCATTCTTTCAACAAAACTTTCCTGGATCCCACCGTCCCAACTCCCAATTTAAGGGAGGTCCCAATTTAAGTCCCTCCCTTAAATTGGGGGTGAGGCAAATGGAGTATAGGGATGAAATGCACCCTCTAGTTCAGTGGGGACCGCACTCAGCCCCCCCCCCCCTTACTTATTAACTGCCTGGCCCTAACCTCCTACTCTAAGTCATTTCTGGAAGAGTCTCAGGTTCTGATGAGGTGTAAAGCTCTAACTGTCTACCAACAACCCCACAATGACAACTCTGCCATATTCTGCTGAGTAAGCAGAGACTTGGAGATGGTAACTGACTTCTCCCGAGTCACACAGCTGAGCAGAGACAGGATCCAAGACCAGCACCAGCCAGAACCCAGTGTGCACCCCCAGGCCCTGGTGCACCTACCAGAACTTCACATCAACCCCTGTGCACCAAGCTGGCAAACACCAGCTGCTGGAGGCAGTGGACTCTGAAACCCCATGAAAAGAAAGACTTAGCTTGAGGAACCATCCTGACAGGATTCCCATTGTTTCATCAAGATTGAGAGAAAGGGCTGACCCTTTGTTGAAGCAGGGCCTGGGAAGAGTGTGATGATAACCCTTGTGCCTCTAATTAGAATGGACTTCCTAAGATAGGCTTTCCCCTGAGGGTCCGCTCTTTGGAAGATTGTTCTAGAATAGGAAGATGAGACTATTCCAGACCAGCAGGAATATACAAAAGCAGGCTGGCACGAGGGACAAACAGACTAGGAGAAGAGTGAACTAGTGTGGCAGGAAAGGTGGGAATGGTGGAGAGGAGTAGAAGTTGAATGAGAACAGGATTATGTGAGGGGAGGGGACCCCTTCAGAGCAGAGGAGAATCTGAGGATACAGATTCGGAGGGGAGATGGACCTGGATTGAGGGAGGAGTGTAGGACAAGAAGGTAAGAGGGGTCTCAGAGCAGGTCACTGGGAGGCTCGGCAAGAGGAGTCAAGGAGGCCCCTAAGTGACCCAGTCACAGCTCATCCAGTTGGGCCTGAACCCCATCCAGCCCGGGCGGCTCTCCAGGAGCTCTTGCGCCGGGATCTCCCAGGTGAGGTCTTCTGCCTACAGGTCTGCGGGGGACACAGCATAAGGGTAGCGAGGTCCCTCCTAGCCCCAGCCAGGGAGGGCTTTTGCGGGAGACACGAGGGATCTAGGTGTGTTCCCCCAAATCCCGCCCCTTAGGTAAATCTACTGGCCCCTTGCTCCACAAGCCCCACCCTCGGTTACATCCCTGGCAAGATAAGCCAATCCCCAACTCCATCCTCCAGGCCCCTCCCTAGTCCCGCCCCCAGGATGGCGGCATTGATATATTGACAGGCGTCCCGCTTCCCAGTGGCGGTCCCCAGTGGCGGTCCGCAGTGGCTGCCCCAGCCGCACCAGGCGGAGGCTGCCGCGACTGCCTGGAGCCCCCAGGGCTGCTTGCTTACTGGCTGGCGCGGGTATCCCTCTCGCTCATCACACAAGGTCACCTGGCTGTGCAGGTAGAACGTGCGGTTGGTCACGAAGTGGAACGGGTTGAATGAAGGCCAGCGTCACTGGCAGAGAGGCCTCCTTGGCCCGCAGCCTCTGAAAAGCCAGCTGCTGACTGGGGCACCTAGGTGGCTCAGTCCTTAAGCATCTGCCTTCGACTCAGGTCATGATTCCAGGGTCCTGGGATTGAGCCCTGCGTTGGGCTCCAAACCTGTTTCTTCCCCTCCCACTCTCCCAGCTTGTGTTCTCTCTGTCAAATAAACAAAACAAAACAAAAAATTCTGAGCTAAGGGATTAGGAGATAGTGGTATAAACTGTCCACACTATTGTCATGGCGACTTTTTTTGAAGTGACAATAACCTAAATGTAACTCCTTCACTATAACCAGTAATATTTGGATAGGCCTGTGCTGTATAGTCCATGGCAGAAAGAAATTCTTACTATATATAGACTCTATTCTAGGTCCTTGGGAGAATTAGGGAACATGAATGAGTGAACCAAAGAGACCCAAACCTCCTATTTTCTTGTGGGTAAGGGAAGACAGTAAATAACTTTATTTATTTAAATTCAATTAGCCATATAGTAGTATATAATTAGTTTCAGGTGAATGACTTAATTTTTAAAGAAACAAATGATCTCATATAATATGGCATATAGTTAGGAGGAGATACATAGAAGAAACAAACTGATTAGAATGGATGAGTGGAGAGTAGTTACAATTTTAAATAGCATGAGTGGGTTAGGCTTCATTGAAATGGTGACATTTTAGCAAAGACTTGAAGGAGATGAGAGTTTTCCCTATGGGTATCAGGGAGTTGAGGGTTTCCAGGAAGAGAAACCAGCCAATGTGAAAATCTAAGGGACAGCAAATTACTTACCAGTCTGCACAGATGCTACCTCCTGTGAGCCTTAGGGGATCACCTGTCTAATCTCTGTCTCTTGTACTCCCTGAGGCCCGGTTAGTCTTTTTATCCCATGGTCTTTATTTCTGGGGCTCAAGTTCATTATCAGTAAATCCATTCAAAGTTCCACCTTGGTGGACCCTTTCTTTTTGAAGGAGATGAGGAAACTGAGGCTCATAGAAGTTAAGTAGGTTGTTGAAGTCTCTTTTGGCTTGGCTGCTGTGCCCACCCACATCTTTAATCACTAGGTTCCATTTCCTTCTGACCATGGAAGAATTACACACTAGGACTGATTTGGTGGTGTTTCAGAATCCAGACTCTGGAGCATGAATAGACCAACAGGTGTGTCACATCATATAAAACCCTCTGAACCCTCTCCAATCCCCTCATCTGTAAAGTGGAGGAAATAATACTTCCTAGGGCTGTTTTCAGGAATCGGTGAGGTGATGAATGATTCACTGTGCTCTGTGAAGATTTGTTAATATTATTGAAATACAACCTAGAAGTCAGGAGACCCAGCTCCTAACCTAGACCACAAGCTGTTGAAGGTAAGGACTTGGCCTTACTTGTCTCTGCACTCTGTCCCCAGCACTTAGCAAGGTCTGCCACTTACCAGTTGTGTGAACTGAGCCTCAGTTTCTCCATCTATAAAATGGGAATAAAAATACAATCATCTCATACAGTGGGTTGTGAGGCTTAAATGAGTTCATATATATGAAGTGGGGCACTTGGGTGGCTCGTTAAGCCTCTGACTCTTGGTTTCTGCTCAGGTCATGATCTCAAGGTTGTGAGATTGAGCTGCATTGGGCTCTGTGCTCAGTGTGGTGTCTGCTTCAGATTCTCTCTTTCCCTCTCCCTCTACTCCTCTCCTCTCTCTCAAATAGATAAATTATATATATATATATATATATATATATATATATATATAGTAATAGTAATCGAACATGCCTGGCATGGAGTAAATGGTATGTCAGTATCAGTGATTAAATGTCATGTATGTCAAGTATATTACATAGCGTAGAGCACTTTGAAATGTTAGTTTTGTTTTTGTTTTTTACATTTATCATTGTAGGGCCTCAATAACTGTTTGAGGAAAAAAAAAATAACCTAACATAAAAATTCACTCTGTAGCAGAGATAGAATGGACAATTCATCAGCCCCCAGGCCCTGGGACCCCAACTGACCAGAGAATGGGATTTCAATTTGGATTTCAATAGATGTTACATACACAAACAAGGGTTCTATTGTTAAATATATTGGGAAAATACTGAATTAAACAAAATGGTTTCTTGGCTGCAGGACTTTTCAGAGCCTTTAATATTCCACTATCCTCCAAGACTCCCTTAAAAATCATATTTTAAAAGCTTGATGTTGGGCTCAATCCCAGGACTCTGGGATCTTGACCTGAGCTGAAGGCAGATGCTTAACCACCACCACCCAGGAACCCCCAGGAGACACCTTATAATAAATTCTCCTGTCTTCCCTGAGCAGCCCAGTTGGGTTTCTGTTATTTGTCTGGCAAGGTGTTTTTTAGAGATACTAATTTGTTTTGTTCTTTGATTTCCCTCTCATTCCAACAGGCAGCCTGGGCTTTGGGGTGTTTACAGGGCCTAAACTGTTTGCAGTCAAGGGCTCTTTTTGTCTCCGAAAGGTCGAGTATGAAGAGATAACACCGGGGTGTCAGGCTGCCATAGTCTGTGGAATATATGGCTCTTGATCTCAGGGTTGTGAGTTCAAACCCCGTGTTGGTGGTAGAGATTACTTAAAAATAAAATCTTAAAAAAAAAAAATGAAGAGACAACCCTGAGGGAGGGAAGGAAGAGGAGTGAGGGGAAGGAGGGAGGAGGTAGGGAGGGAGCCCCTTTGGGAGCCGGGAGGCAGGGGCATCAGCATCTTCAAGTCTTCTTTAGGACTTTTTAGTTTCGTGAGCCAACAAATTCTGTTTTACATTTTCATGGTTTCAATTTTATTTGTTTGTTTGTTTAAGTCAAGCCTATTGGAGTTGGGTTTCTACTATTTGCAACACACGGTGTCCTGATACGTTTCAAACAGTGATGCTTTTGAGATGATGAAAGAGAAGCTTGTACTTAACTCTTCCCTTCTTTCTGTGCCTGCTCGTTCCAAACTTTTTTTTTTAATGATTTTATTCATTTATTTGACAGAGAGAGAGAGCACAAGCAGGGGGAGCACCAGGCAGAGGGAGAGGGAGAAGCAGACTCCCTGCTGAGGAAGGAGCCTGATGCGGGACTCGATCCCTGGACCCTGGGATCATGACCTGGGCCGAAGGCTTAACTGACTCAACCGACTTGAGCCACCCAGGTGCCCCCTCTCTCCGCACTTTCTACTGAATTTGGGATGAACTGTTTAAAAATCACTAAAAAGCAAAACGTAACAGAGATAGTAGTGTTAAGCACATCTGGGCTTGTTTTATTATTTTGAATTTAAAGACCTTTCTCCCTTTCCTTTTTAAAAAAGCTCACCGTTTCTCTGTCCCGGCGGGCCTGTCTGGTCGGAGGGCTGGGCTACAATTTAAGGGCAGGTGCTTTGGACTAATGTGTACTCGGTGGGGGAGGGTGGGGGTCAAGTCAGTCACATAACTTTCTGCTATTGCAGCCAATAGCATATTGTGGTACAGAATGCCAAACAATAATGTCAATAAAGCTAATCCTCAAACACGAATGCTATGCAGTAAATGTGCTTTTATTATTTCCAGCAGAAGAAAATGAGGCATAGCTCAAACCCAGACAGTCTGTGTTGCACAGTCGATGTTCCTACTAACCTGGAAAAAAATTAACACAAAACCAAAAGCTAAGGGGTCTCGACAGGGCAGGAGAGCTGGCCAGAATGTTTGGGAAGAGTTGGAGGACCTAGGTTCTAGACCTGGCTCCGTTACCGACTTGCTGTGTAATCTTGAGGAAGACCCACCCTCTTTTATTTACTTATTTGTTTGTTTATTTGTTTGTTTCTAAAAGCATTCATTCATTCATTCATTCATTTTTTTAAGACCTACCCTCTTAATGCTTCCATGTCCCCATCAAAACGGTGAGGGGCTTGGGCTCGATACTGTAGAGATCCTCTAAGCTCTAGTGATCTGTGGGTCTATTTGCAACAAAAATCCTGGGTGTAATGAACAGAGGTCATGCCACAGCGGTCTCGAGTTTTTATTTGCAGGGAGCAATGTTTCCATTGGATCTAATTTTGTAGGGTTTTTTTTTTCTTCTCATGTGGTTAAACAGTTGTCCCTGCCACCCTATGGAAAAGTCCATCCTTTCCTCACTGATTTGTCACGCTATGTGTCATTATATATCCAGACCGATTTCCATGCTCTTTTGTTCCTTTGGTTCGCTTGTCTGTGGCTGCACGGACACCATATTATCTTACTTTAGTGTAAATCTCAGTATCTGGTAGAGTGGGTCTCCCATCTTGCTCTTCAAAATTCTCTCCGCTATTGTCGACTTTTGGTTCTACCATATAGTTTAGAATCTGCTTATCAAGTTCTACAAAAACCCTGTTGGGATTTTGGTTGGAAGTGTACTACAATTATAGATTTGGTAAGAATGGATAACTTTATGATAATGAGGTTTCCCCATCCACAGCAGTATTTTTGAGAAGCAGTGGAGTGTAGGCGGGCCTCTGAAGTCGGACCTGGGATAGAATCCCAGCTGTGATAGGGGACAAATCACTTCATGTTTATGAGCCTCAGTTTCCTCAGCTATACAACAGGGATAATCATAGTACCCACTTCACTGATGGTCATGAGGGTTAAATGAGAAAATACCTGTAAAGCACTTAGCATGGTGCTTAGCACATAGTAGGTGCTCAATAAGTAGAACCTGCTACTATTAATGATTATCCCCTCTGCTCCCCTCACCAAGATTGGTATCTGCTTCCTGGGTACTCGCCAAGGATACTTCTCTCTGGCAATAGTTATGGATTCATGGGAGTAGTGAGACATGCAATTTGCTGCCACCTCCCTGTATCTTCCATCATACTGTCCTAGAAGCTCAGGATCCAGGGCTGCCCTCCTACCTCAGGCTCAGAGAGGCTTTGGAGGTGGTAGTCGTTCTTCGTTGGATTAGGGCATGGGAGGGAAGGAGGGGTCCAAGGCCCTGGGCCCCCAGTTCTGGGCCATCTTGAGAGGAAACTACACAAGCTATTGGCCTGGCACAGATGGGAAGGATAGACAGCAAGGGAGAGACAGCTGGGCTGATAGAAAAAATGCAGGGAGTAGGCAAAGATAGCATCCTAGAAGAGGATGGATGAGCAAAGCCAGAAGTCCCTTGGAGGTTATCCTGTCATGCTCCTGCCTCCAAATTCGTTGGTGTCCTAAGCCATTCAGACAACTCAGGGTTGGGGTGGGTGATGGCTATACTCACATTATATGATCTTGTTGGGGACACTACCTTCTGTCTCTTCTTTCGTCACCTTCTTCCCCTCTCTGCTGTTCTGCAAGGCTCCCCAGAACAGGATAGATGGAAAGGTATAATGTGGATGCTCACCAGGAAGATTAAGGGCCCCACCTGCAAGAGATAGCAGGAGTAGCAAAAGTCACTAGATGCCCATGGCCTTGCTGGTTGATGGTCCTGGAGAGCACTGAGCTCAAACAGGGGAACCGACAGCAGTTTCAATACAGTGAGGCACTGCTGGCACTGGTGCCATCTCTCATCTGCCTGAGTACACTACCACCCGTGTCCCCAGTTGTCCAGACTCCTTCCCAGCTGGCGCCAGGGGGCTTTACAGGGCTGGAACCAATGAAAATAAGAAGGGGATGGAAGGCGAAATTTCCCATCAGCTGCAATGAGTGGGCCTCTGGGAACTCCCATTCCAACTGGCAAATATCCCCAAGGCCCCTGTCAGCCTTTGCTGACCAGCTGGGCAGAACTCTGGGCCCTCCAGCCTTCCCCCCAACACAACACCAGGGAATCTGAGTCTCAATGGCATGGATGATCTTACTGGTCTCCCAACTCGTGGGCTAAGAGCTGGCCACTTGATTTTAGAGCTGCAGATCAATCTCACCCTCTCCCCACTGCACAGCTGGGGAAAATGAGACCCAGTGACTTACCCAAAGAAGGGAATCCAGTCCTCCCAGGCAGCTCTTCCTAATGCCTCCGACTGCCACAGCGTTCTCAGATTCCTGCACTCCTAGCTTAGGAACTTGCTGTGGCTCTCAATAGTCTTTGGTGTGAAGGTCCCAAGGAGACCTCCCAGGTCCCAAGTACCCGACCAGATCTCATTCACCTGGCCCACAAACTGCTCCTGCGATCTTCCAGCAAGCTCCAGGGCTCCTCTCTTCTGGAAAGGCTGTACCTGCACGGTTGGCGTGACCTCATCAGACTAGGGCCCCCCAGAATAAGGACCAGTCTTCTCTATCTTCGGGCTGTCTCCTTCATCAGACTGGGGCTCCCAACCATGAGAACCAGATTTCCACCCCCTCCCCTGCCAAAAAAAAAAAAAAAAATTAGAACGCGAAGGGGAGATTATATTCCTACCATGAAGTCAAAAATTTTTTGGATACATTCTCTCTCCCATTAGACTGGAAAGCTCTAGAGGGCAGTCAGTAACTCTCCCGACAGACAAACAGGCTTTTGAAGAGCAAGATTGGCCCAAGGTTGGAGATCCACCAGTCAGACATATTGATCCCAACACAAAACTTTATTGTCAATACATAGATGCCTGGCCCCACTGACTTCACCTTTCTCCTCTTGGTGCTTAGGTCAGCTTGGGCCCCAGCTAGCTCTGGCCTAAAGCAGGGGACCAGGGATGTCCATCCTTAGGACAAATCCTGGCTGCCTTGGCCAGCACCCCCTTTCTGTGCTCATTCTTTGCTGCGAGGCTCCCTCTCTCATCCAGCATCCTTGTCCATCTGAATTCCTCTGGACCTGGGGCTCACAGACACAAGCCCGGGAGAAGCCACTCCCTTGACAGCCCCAGGCATCTGCCTAGGAGCTCAGGGCAGACTGTGCAAAGTCACGTAGAGATGCAGGAAGATGCCGCTGGATGTGTGTGCTCAGGCCCCTTGGCTCCCATCCTGCCTCTCAGCGGCTGCTCTTGTGTTTGTTAAGGAGTATGTTCGTGTTGGATTCCTGAACCTGCAAACCAAGGGGCTTGTCAATCCCCCATCTTCACATGGCAAACACTCCCTCACTCCCCTCTGCTAGCTTCAGCAGCTACCCCGCCAAGCTAACCAGGGAAGTCCTTCCTGTGTCTGACTCGAGCTGCCTAGTGTCCTCTCCAACTTGGGAGCCCAGGCTACGGACATTCACAAGGCTCCAGGTCATTCTAGCCCAGTCAGGGCATTGGGAAGTGGAGAAAGAAACTAAGGAATGTGGATGTGTGCCTTTTTCTCCCTAGAAGCTTCCTCCCTCTGGGGGAGGCTGTTCTGAGGTGCTCTAGCGAGAACCCAGGAATCCTCTGCCCACAGTGAGCCCAGGGATCTGCCATTAGGCAGAGACGGAGTTGGCTCAAATCACCAGAAGGGTGATAGTAGGAGATAGAAGGGATAGTAGGTTTGAGGGCGGCAGAGGCTTAAGTGACTCAGTGGGAGGAGCCTGATGGGGGCGGGCAGAGCCTCTCCGAGCGGGAAAGGGTGGAACCGAACGGATCAGCGGTGGCTGCGGGCCCGTGCGTGAGGGTCCAGGAATACCTCGGAATAGACAAAGTTTGACTAACAGGGCAGAGGCTGGGCTGGGCTGAGGGGCGGGCCGGGCGAGCACTTACTGGGCGAGAGAGGGAAGCTGCACGCACCTTTTCCCTGTTGATGAGCGCGGTGATCAAGTCTTGCTTGCAAGTCATGTCGCGGATGTCCACGGAGGAGCCGCTCACCACCGACAGGCTCAGTGACAAGCGCCTGTGCATCAGCTCCTCCTCCTGCTCCTGGTTGAAGCGGATGGAGCGGACCTCCTCCACTATCCTGGGGGCGGAGGGGTGAGTACTTTCCGAGGGCTGAGGGAGCGGAAGAAGGGGGCTGCCCTCCCATCTCTTCCCTGGCGTCCACCCCGCTCCGCCCTCCCCCCTCGCTCCTATGGTAGATCCAGGCCCAGCTGCATGCTCCTGTGAGATAGAAGGAACTGGAAGGTCTGGATTCCGGTTCCTCCACCCACCGACCCCCCGCAAGTCATTGAAACCTCTCTGGGCTGCAGGGGCCGCCTTATAAAATGGCGAGGGCGTGAAGCCAGAAGAAGCTGAGGCTCCGCTCAGCCTGGACTCACGGGACTCGGGGTACCCCCAGTACCCGCCCTACGTGTTGAGCTCATCTCGGATCTCCTTGTACTGCATCAAGTTCTCCTGTATGGCCTCGAGCACCAAACAAAAGTTGTCATAGGTGTTTTCTGAGAGGTTAGACAGGTGGCCCCCCGACAGTGGCTCCTGCAGGGCGCCCGGCGTTTCCAAACGGGCGACCACACAGTGCACCAGCGGCAGCTCGTTATTTGCATCCAGCTCCTGCTTGCCTCCCTGGGAAGAGGGAAATAGGGAGGAGACCGACAGCTCAGCCTGCACCCCTCCCCCAGCCCCTGCTTGGCTTGGGGTAGGACGAGTCTCTTAGGACACCAGGGTTCTAATGCCCCTCCTTTCAGCTCCAACCAATCTTAGCCCTCCCACCCTGCTGTGGGAGCTCAACATCAAATGCGTTAGCCCCTCCTCCGCCTCTTCGAAAATTCTTACCCCTTTTCAAAACTTAGCACCCAATTCCACTCTTGGTAAATCCTACCTAGCCAACCTTTAGAGCCCTACCTACTCTCAAGTCACAGCCCCCAGCCCTCAACATTTTGGGAAGTACTCCCCCTCCACCCCCAACAACCTTTTGGAAGTCCTACCCCTGAATGAATAACACTGTAGCTAACATTTAATGAGTTCTACATGTGTGCCAACAAATGTTCATTTAGCCACGTAATTCTCATTACAGTCCTATGAGGGCAGTGCTATTATTATTCCCATTTTACAGAAGAAGGAATCGAGGTTTAGATTAGTTACCTGCCCTAAGGTCACCCAGCCACTCCGTTTTGAGTTGCCATAGAAACCAGACTTCTAGGAAACCCACACCCCTCGGATGGCACACAAGGTGGGGGATGCTGTCCCCACGTCTCAGGCTTGACTTCCTCCAGGCCCTTGAGTGTGCAAGCTGGTGCGCGCGGGCACACACACACACACGCGCGCGCGCACGCTCCAGTCAGCACCCATACGTTCACCCTCTCCTCCCTTCTGCCCTCCCCAGCCCACTCACCTCACTGAAGTTTATCTGATGCTGTTGCCCCTGCTCTCTTGCCTTCATCATTTGCTCCAGATTGGTGGTGACCACAACGACAAATAGGTTGATGCCGATGAAGGCACCGATGGTGATGAAGGTGGCAAAGTAGATGGCGCCCCCAATCTCCATTGTGTACTCTCTCGTCTCCATCCTGGAGATGGTAGGCAGGGGCCCCATCACTTCCCTGGCCCTTTGAGTCTCAATTTCCCCATCTATGAAATGGGGTCATTATCTCTAAGGCCTCCTAGGACTTCTGCCACCTCACTGCTGTTGGGCAGATCTAGTGCCTGCTCTGATTGCCAAAGGATCCGCTCTTTGCTGAGCACCTGCTGTCCTGCCAGGGATAGAGCGTGGGGCTCGAGCCAGCCCTCTAAGGTGGGGATTTGCACATTGGCATTATCAAGTTTAATCTATTGGCTATACTCTTTATTCATGTTTTTCTTATTATCAAAGGTAATTCAAGCTCATTATAGAAGGATCAGAAGGAAGAAGGAAGATATACAGGAAAAAAGCCCATCCACTCTAATACTTTATTATGAATCTCCTAAGTAACAAGATCTCCCTTTCTCTCTCTTTCTGTACCCCCCCCAACATATGTACATATGTATACCCTGTGCCAGGCTCTTTGCTAAAAGATTTATACGGCTTTTCTCTATTGATCCTCACAGCAATTCAGACGTAGTTAATTATTATAATTCCCAACTGCCAGGGGAAGAAGCTGAGGTTCGGAAGAGAGACGAAGTAACTTGTCCAAGGTTGCATGGCTAGTGTGGTGGACCAGGATTCAAAAGCCCAGCCTTCAGTCTACCTTTGCTCGCCCTGTGATTTTTCCACTGCCTACATCATACTAGGCAATGCCTGCAGAAGCCCTTTGCCAGCTGTTCTACTCTCTCAAGAGATAAAAAGAAATCAGTCAGGGGGACCCACTTCCTGGAGTGGACTGGAAACAAATAGGGTTGAGGTTGAGATGTTGAGATGTAATGGAAAAGAAGTAAACAACAGAACCCGGTGGCCACCTGTGGCCAAAAATGACCTTGGGCAGCGAGCGGGTCTATGAATAAATGAAATGGGACTCTAAGTTCCCAGGAGTCTAGGCAGTTTGGTGGGCTCCAATGTGGGCTGGGAGGCTGCCCTGAAACCACAGATCTGCTCTCTTGCTCGAGGTCCCGCTACCCAGCTGTTTAGTGTGACAAAGGACATGTCTGTGATAGGACTTTGAAAGGGGGACAAGATGTTGAGCAAACCAAGAGCAGTCCTAGCTCCAGGCAGCCCTCTCCTGCTGGGACAACCTCCTCCTAAGCCCTGGAGCCCCACTCTTACTGCCTTGCCCCATTGGGGGTTGGGGGGGCAGATATCCCGCAGACACTCACTGAAAGTCATTGTAGATGTCCACCCAGCCATCTTGGGTGATGCAGATGAAGAGGGTATACAGGGCAACCTGCATGTTCTGGAAATGCATGGGCAGAAACGCACCAAAGAGAGTGACCCCAAACACGGAAAACACCTGCCGGAGAGACCAAAGAAGATGCCTGAACTTTACACAAGGACCTTGGAGACAGGACAGGCAAATGCCATGCAAATGAACGCTGCCAAGGGATTCAGGCCCAGAGGCCTCTCCTCTTCTCTAGACACCCCCTTCCCCCCAGTCCCCAATGACCTGGGGGCTCTGGTCAGGGAAGGGGAGCAGCTGGAGGGCGGGGGAGGGCACTGACCAGCATGAAGAAAAGGATGAGGGTCATGATGTTGGCCATGTCAGGAACCGACTGCAGGATGACGCGGATGATCCGGGCCAGAGGCTCCACCGCCATGCAAACATGGACCAGACGAAGTGCCCTGCGGCACAGCCTCTCAGGGGTGCCCCTCGGCCCCTCCCACAGCCCTCCTCCCCACTGCCCCCTGACCTGCCCAGAGGGGCAGAGATGATCCCCACCCCATCTCTTTCCCGGGGTCCAGACAGGTGCCCCTCTTTCCCCCAGAGTTCCCAGCTCACCTGAGGGTATAGGTGATAGCGTTGACATTGAGTTCTTTAATGAAGAACCCCAGGAGCAAGATAAAGATGATAAGGAAGTTGAGGATGTTCCAGCCGTCCTGGGGGTGGTGGGGGATGGGGAGGTGGGCCAGCCCCAATGGGGTCTATCAGACCCAGCCCGTGGGGACATCCTGGGTCTGCCCTCCCACCACCCCAAGGATTGGGGGCTCAATGTCCTTCTCAGTGCAGGGCTGGTCATCTGCCGTCCATTGCTGTTACTTCTCCTGCTGCCTCCCAAATGGGCACAAAACACACGGGCACTCGTTGTCTCCTATGCATGTCAATAGCCAAGTGTATTCCGGAGACACACGGTGGAGACTCTCACATACACACAGGTGATTCCTAAGCTGCGCACCCACCTTGGCCAGTGCAGTGCTGAAAATGGCCTTGACCTACAGTTAAGGGACGGGAGAGGGTTTGGGTGCTCCAGGCTTTGTGTGACACACACTATAATTAATAATATGATGAAAATAAATACTAAGAAAGCCATTAAAGAATACAGCTTTGGTAGCCAGTTCAGAAGTAAACTAGCTCTCACTGTGCAAGAGAGAGACACAGGGAATTTTTACAAGCCTTTTGTCCAGCAAGGCACAAAGTCATATAGGAAGGGGGACAGAGGAAGGAAGCTCCATGTGTGAAAAGTTCAAGCACAGCCACTAAAAATGGGAATTTATGTAGCAAACCATGGATGCATTTAGCTTTTAACCAGTGATCTCATTTCTAAAATCTGACCCGTGGAAACGCTGGTCCAAGTACAAAATGCCATTTGTGTAAGGCTGAACACAACTAAAGTGTCTGACAATGAGACAGTGCTGAAGTAAACCATGGAGCATTTAGTCAATGGAGCACTGTGTAGACCAAAAAGAGGAATGAGAAAGATCTCCATGTACTGATATAGAAAGGTTGCCAGGATCCATTAAGTGACAAAAGCCAAGTGCAAGGGGAGGAAGGACAAAGGAAAGGGAGGACTAAGATAGACACATATTAGCTTATGATTGCAAAATACACACTGTGAGGATAAACAAGAGACTATCGATACAAAAAGATTACCTGACAGGGAGGGGAAGAGATGAAGGGAAGGAGTGAAAGGAAGTATTCTCTGTGTACTTACCTTTCAATATAGTTTTGACCAATCTGTAGCTGCATTAGATATTCAAAAAGAAAAACTATTTTTTAATGGAAAAAATGTTCTTAAATGTATCGGGCAGTCCAACGAGCACAAGCCTTCCTGGTATCCCACATTCAGCATTCTTGTGCCTACACATACACAAGGAGATACAAGTCTGTCTATCTACAGATCCAGCCCTCTACCCAGCCAGTATTAAGCTCCTACTGTATGCCAGACCCTGAACTGGATCACAGGATACAGGATTTCTGCCCCGCAGGGCACACTATTTCCGGGAAGATAGTGAATTTAAACTCCATGTGAGACTGATAAGTACACAGCATCAGGGAGACACAGCAACACCTAACCTGGCCTGGGAAAGACAGGAGGACTTCCTGGAAGAGAATATATTTGAAGGAGTCTTAAACTGTAAGCAGGAGTAAAGCAAGTGAGTCAAGTGGCAAGGGGCTTTCACGGACTAGGGCTCAGTTTGAATAAAGGCAAATGAGGTGAGAGGCGGCAGTGCGCGTGCGTGCGCATGCGCGTGCATGCACATGCGTGCACGTGTGTGGGGGAATGCGACTACAAGCATTTTGGTAGCTGGAACATCAAGGGCAAGGCAGAGAATGATGAGGCTGCAAAAGTAAACATCTTGGAAAGCCTCAAGCACTATAAAGCAATTGGACCTGATCCTATAAACCATAGGGAGTCACTGCGGTATTTTTAAGGATTTGAGAAATATTTAGGTGGTGAAATAGTGATTAATAGGCTGTGGGGGTGAGGAGGAGGGAGGGACCCCGCAGGGCGGAAGAAAAGGAAGAGCTGGGGACGAAACTTTGGGCATTCCTATGAGGCTGGGTAATATTTTGAGATATTAATTTATAGACTTTCTTCTGTTTCCTGCATCATCCCTTTTGCCTCCTCTTGCCTCCCCTTCCACCACAGCCAGTCATCAGGGTGCAGGTTTTGTAAACCGGGACCTAGCGGAAGGGAGGGGGTGGGTGAGGAAAAAGGGGGCAGAAGCAGTCTCCCACAAGCCCCCGCTTTTGGCACCGGAAGCCTGGGCCCTAGAGGAAGGTTAGGGTTTAGGGCTTTAGTTCTCAGCCGGGGATGATTTTGCCCTCCGGGGGACATTTGGGAATGTTCGAGATTGTCACGACTGGGAAGGTGCTAATGGCGTCTAGTGGGAGAGGCCAGGGATGTTTCTGAGTATCTTCCAGTGCATTAGCTAGCCCCTGCAGTAAAGGATTATCCAAGCCAAAATGTCAATAGTGCCAAAGTGGAGAAACCTGGATTTAGAGGACAAGCAGAGTGCCTTGGAGGAACGTAAGATTCTCAGGCTTGCTTCAGTTCTCTTGTGCTATTGAAACCCTGGGGCTTAGCCTTGAAAGTGCAGGACCCCTGGGGCACCTGGCTGTCTCAGTAGAGCGTGCCACTCTTGATCTCAGGGTCATGAGTTCAAGCCCCACGCTGGGCATAGAGCTTACTTAAAAAAATAAGAATAAAAATAAATAGGGGCGCCTGGGTGGCTCAGTGGGTTAAAGCCTCTGCCTTCGGCTCAGGTCATGATCTCAGGGTCCTGGGATGGAGCCCCGCATCCAGCTCTCTGCTCAGCAGGGAGCCTGCTTCCTCCTCTCTCTCTCTCTGCCTGCCTCTCTGCCTGCTTGTGATCTCTCTCTCTGTCAAATAAATAATAAAATCTTTAATAAATAAATAAATAAATAAATAAGGCTTGTTCAGAAAATGCAGACCCCCTAACTGCTACTGAAAAGCAATCTCAAGAAGAGATGAAGGAGGAACTGTTTTCTCTTACGGAACAGCTGTCTGCCTGCCTCCTAGGGCTAGTTCTGATAAAGTGGTGCATTGAAACATTCACAAAAAGCATGAGTGTGGAAACATGTAAATATGCACCAGCCCCCCATTCTATTTTCTCTTAATAAACATCCTTGCCAATGTTGTTTGCACAAAGTAGTTCTTAGGACATCCAGACTTCAGAAATGTTCTAGGTTCCACAGTCTGTTCTATGAAGTAAAACCTCTGACCCCTGGAAAACTTATAATTCTAATTGGTTATCCTGGTAATGGCATTTATTTATTTATTTTAAGATCTTAGTCATTTACTTGAAAGAGAGAGAGAGAGAGACACAGCAGGAGTGGGGGGAGGGGCAGAGGGGCAAACAGACTCCCCACTGAGTGGGGAGCCCAATGTGGGGCTCAATCCCAGGACCCCGAGACTATGACCTAAGCCGAAGTCACCCTCTTAACTGATTGAGCCACCCAGGCATCCCCTAGTAATGCTATTTAAAAGATAGTTCTGGGGCGCCTGGGTGGCTCAGTTGGTTAAGTGTCTGCCTTCTGCTCAGGTCAAGATCCCAAAGTCCTGGGGATCGAGCCTCGCATTGGGCTCCCTGATCATCAGGGAGCCTACTTCTCCTCCATCTCCCCTCCCCCCCACTCATGCTCTCTCTTGCTCTGGTCTCTCTCTCTCTCAAATGAATAAATAAATAAAATATTTTAAAAAAATAAATGAATGTTTATTTTTATGAAAGGAATATGTACTTGATAGATTTTTAAAGATTTTATTTTTATTATTTTATTTATTTTACTTTTATTTTTATTTTATTTTATTTTTTTAAAGATTTTTTATTTATTTATTAGAGAGAGAGAGACTGAGAATGAGAGGAGAGAAGGTCAGAGTGAGAAACAGACTTCCCGCAGAGCCGGGAGTCCGACATGGGACTCGATCCCGGGACTCCGAGATCATGACCTGAGCCGAAGGCAGTCGCTCAACCAACTGAGCCACCCAGGCGCCCCTATTTTTATTTTTTTTAAAGATTTATTTATTTAATTGAGAATGAGGGAGCGCGGAGGGAGGAAGGAGCAGAAGGAAAGAATCTCCAAACTCCCTGCTGAGCAGGGCACTGATACAGGACTCTGGCTCAGGACGCTGAGATCAGGACTTGAGCCGAAACCAAGAGGATTTTGGCTCAATCAAATCAAGATGCTCAACCAACTAAGCCACCCAGTCACCCCTAAAGATTTTATTTTTAAGTTATCTCTGTACCCAATGTGGCCTTTGAACTCACAACCCTGAGATCAAGAGTTGCATTCTCCACTGACTGAGGCCCCTGATAGTTTTTTTTCTTTTTAGGATTTTATTTATTTATTTGAGAGAGGGAGGGATAGTGAGAGAGCACGCAAGTGGTAGGGAGCAGTAGAGGGAGAAGGAGAAATAGACTTCCCCCAAGCAGAGAGCCCGACTCAGGGCTCGATCCCAGGACCCTGGGCTCATGACCTGAACTGAAGGCAGACGCGTTACCTACTAAGCCACCCAGATGCCCCCCGACAGGTTTTTTAAAAGCCTCTTCTCAAACATGCCCAAAGGCAAAATAAATCCCTTGACTTCAGACCTCACTTGACTGCAGAAGTCCTAATGGAACAAAGCGTGAGTCCTCATCTCATTTAATGCGGCATTAAGATCTGTTCCCACCCAGACAGCTCTGACGCTCTCCCCAACAGGGGTCAGCAAGCTACAGCAGCCCTTTTTTGGGAAGACCTTCAGGCTGAGAATGGTTTTTATATTTTTAAATGATGAGGGGACAAAAGCAAAAGAACAGTATTTTGTGACATGTGAAAATTATACGAAGTTCAAATTTCAGTGTTCGGGAATAGAGCTTCCTGGGAACACGGTCATGGTCGGCTCGTTGGACTGTCTCCAGTGCGTCTGAGCCCCAGGCAGCGGCGAGTGTCTGCCACAGGCACTGTGTGCCCCACGGAGCTTAAAATATTCACCCGGCCCTTTGCAGAAAGTTTGCTGACCTCTGCTCTTGAACCCTGTAGATTAAGGTGGAGACTCTCAAACCCATTTCGCAGGTAAGGAAAGTAAGGTTTTCCCAAGGTCACAGAACTGGGGAGACTAATCCAGGGACTGGAACCCAGGGAGGCTGCACTTCTAGAACAAATTAGTTTCTGCTGCATCTCAGAGAGACATCTCAGAAATAGTTTCTCTCTGCACACACACACGCACGCATGCACGCACGCACAGCTTGTTGGGCCAGAAGCTCAGGGGTGGGTGCAGTCCCTAAGAGGGAGCTGGGGTGATGGCAGGGAGGGCCCAGGATCTCACCTTCCAGAAAATCCAGAAGCCATTTAACCAGCCGAGGAGAACCTCACAGATAAGGATGGTCAGCACAATGTCATCTATGGTAGAGAACAACTCATAGTGTTTCTACATGGAAGACAGAGAAAAAGAGAGGGGCCGAGAGGTCAGTGGAGCAGAGCCTGGGGGAGACCGGGGAGAGGGGCCATCTGGGGGGGAAGGAAGGCCCGTATTCCTGCTGCTCTTCGTCCTCAGCACCTTTGCAGCTCGCTTTAGAGCACAGTTTCCATTTCCGTGTGCCATTCGTGTTAGCATCACCAGCATCCTACAAAGATGGTTTTATTCCCGACTCACAGAGGAGGAATCAGAGAGGTGCCCGAGGTCACACAGTTAACAGTCAAGACTGTTGTCTGACTATAAACCTTTGCTCGTAACCTCTAGAGTAGGGATACATGAGGCAGAGGGTTTAGGGAGAGGCAGGACAGGCTCCAGGACTGGGAAGGAAGGCCCCGCCCCTGAGACGCAGACCCCAGGCCCCATCCCTCCTCGGGTTGTCCCAACCACTCCTGCTCCTCCAGCTCCCAAATCTCCCAAGCAAGGGCTGGCCAAACTCCTGTGTATCCCCCCACTCATGGGTCCAGTTCCCTGGGTGGACTCATGGATGGATAGATGGATAGATGACTGGATGACCTTGAATTCTTTTTGAAATCCAACTCACTTTCCTCCAGTCTCTCATGAAGTTCTGACCCAACTATGGTTTGTGACCCCACTAACAGCTCCCAGAGCCTCCAATTCCACCCTGGCAATTACCAAAGTCTTATAAGGACTCCTCCCTTCCCTCACCTCCATGGCCAACAGACTCTGTGCCTCAAGGCTCACTGCCACACACAGAGGCCTCCCGGTTCCCACACCTTGCCATCACCTGTGTCCACTGGCCAATGAGAGACTGAGGAGAGCTTCTTAAAGATGGGAGGTTAAGGTTATGAGCCTTCTGCCTGTTCTAAATTCCCAAAGGACATCATCACCGGTCAGGGATGTCTGTCTATTACAAGGAAGAACTTTCTTTCCCATCATCTGTCCCCTCATCTCCATCCCGCTGGCCCTGGGAGGCGACAGCTCTCCTCACTATTTACTGCGAGAGCTTCCTGAGTAGGCCTCCTGCCTTCTTCAAGTCGTGAGCATCTGTAGCTAAATCAGAGTTGCTTCCTCTACCCACAAGCCTGCCATGGCTCCCAGTGGCCTACAGGGTCTGAACCAGGTCAAAACCAGCCTGGCGTTCACAGGCCTGTCAGATTTGACCTTTCGTGGACACATATCCTGTACCAGCATTTTTTACCAGGACTCATGGGAAGCTTGATGTACTTTATATTTTGCAGCAAAGTACTCAGTCTTCCTCCTGCCCCCTCCCTCCCTCCCTCTCTCTCTCACACACATACACAACTTCTATTTCATTCCTTTTCATTCGGCTTCATTCTATCTCAGACGGCTGGTGTCTGCAGTCTGGACCGATCTCACTCACGATCTGTGAGGGGCAGAAGCGGCCATCTTGGCGGCTGGGTTTCTGCCTCCACCACACGGGAGGCCGCTCTTGTCAAGGCCACAAGAACTAAACCCAAGGGATGCTCTGTGCTCCTTCTCTGGCCTCCTCTCTCGCTTCTTCTGGCCTTGCACCCCCTCCCCGACAGCCCGTTCTCCCAGGTCCTCCCACTCCTCTGGCCTCCCCTCCTTGGTCTCCTTTTTCAGTCCTCACTGGGAGGTGCTCCTCAGAGCTCTGTCCTGGGGTGCTTCCCTTCTCACTGGACACTCTCTCCCCAGGCGACCTCATCTCCTCCTTCAGCTTCTGGCCATCCCCCCCAGATGCTGTCAGCCCTCAGGCTGCCATCTCTACCCCCGACCTCTCGGTTCAGAGTTGATCTCTAACCTCTCCTAGACATCTCTGTGTGGGTATCGCCCCGGCGCCTCCAACCACCACACCACTCAACTCAAACCGACCCCAGTATCCTCCCCACACCTGCTCACGTTCTGTGTCCCCCGCATCCCAACAAACAGCACCGTCCCCACACCGTCCCCACACCGTTGCTCCAGCCAGAAATGTAACTCCTTGCTCTCCCTTTCTCTACATGTGTGAGAGGCTGAGGTACGTTAAACAGGGTGCGCATATTAAGTGTTCACTGTTTGTTGGAAGGAAAAGCCATGAGGGGGCACCTGGGTGGCTCAGTCGGCTAAGTCTTTGACTCTTGATTTCGCTCAGGTCATGATCTCGGGGTCCTGGGATCGAGCCCCACGTTGGGCTTCCCGCCCAGTGGAGAATCTCTGTCCCTCTCCCTCTGCCCCCTCCCCCTGCTTGTTCTGTCTCTCTCTCAAATAAATAAATCTTAAAAAAAAAAAAAAACATAAAAGAGGGGCGCCTGGGTGGCTCAGTGGTTAAGTCTCTGCCTTCGGCTCGGGTCATGATCTCAGGGTCCTGGGATCAAGCCCCACATCTGGCTCTCTGCTCAGCAGGGAGCCTACTTCCCCCTCTCTCTCTGCCTGCCTCTCTGCCTACTTGTGATCTCACTCTGTCAAATAAATAAATCTTTAAAAAAAAACGTAAAGAAAGAAAGAAGGAAAGAAAAAGAAAAGCAGTCAGGAAGGCCCATGGATTTGACTCCTAGAGAGCTTCGGATGCATGGGACCTCTTTCACCCGTGGCCCTCACCCAGGTCCAAGCCCCACCACCTTTCACCGAACGTCACAACACAGTCTGCCTGGTCCATCTTTTCCCATTCCCAGCACCCTCCCTTCTGTGGTTCACCCTGCGGGAGTGAGTGTAAGTTTTCTAAAACACTTCCATGCTTTAAACCATTCCCTGGCTTTCCAGTATGTAGGATAGAGGCCAGCCTCCTTAAGATAACTTAAAGACCCTCTGCCAGCAAGCTGCTGACCACCTCTCTGAAATCATCAGTCACGACACTGGACGCTTTTACAATACCGATTTCAAATAGCACAATCCGTGTATGTGGTATATTCCTTGCAGGAAATGAAAACACCAAGGATAAGACCAAAATCATACTGGACTTCAAGACGGACATACAAAACCTGCTCCCGAGCTGCTGCTTCCACCTCCGCACACTCTTTCCCACCTCTCTCTGCTTGGCTAACTCCCACCTACTCCTTCTTCCCACCCGAAGCCTTCTTTTCCCCAGGAAGCCTTCCCTGACTATACAGATTAGGCAGGTTTGATGCCCACTTTGAACTCCCACATCCTCTGTGACACTCAGGCATCCATGACACACTCGTGTCTGAGACAGCATTGGGTCTGCTGTGATCATCCCTAGAACTTCTCATGGTGACTATTTTTTTTTTTAGATTTTATTTATTTATTTGATAGAGAGAGAGATCACAGGTAGTCAGAGAGGCAGGCAGAGAGAGGGGGGAAGCAGGCTCCCCGCTGAGCAGAGAGCCCGATGCGGGTCTCGATCCCAGGACCCTGAGATCATGACCTGAGCCGAAGGCAGAGGCTTTAACCCACTGAGCCACCCAGGCGCCCCTCATGGTGACTTTTGATTAAACTGGAATACCCTTCCCCACCAGGCGCCCATTTGTCTGCCTCTGCTCACACCATTTTCCTCCTGCCCTATCTCTCTACAACAAACCCCTGCCTTCCTCAAATCTGGGCTCCCTCCACCACGAAGTCCTCCTTGATCTCTAATTTCCGAGAAGGTCAGAGCTGATGGGTCCCTGAAGAACATTCAATGCAATCATCATGAACAGATGAGGAGTCTGAGGCCCAGAGAGGAAAGTGGCTGGCCTAGGCCCCCCGTTAGATCAGCGGGGGCAGAGGTCGGGCTGGAGTCCCACCTGGCCGAGGAAGGAGTTGGTGCGCAGAGCAATGGTGATGGCGTTGACCACCAGCAGGAAGGCCAGCAGCAGCTGGAAGGCCGGGTGTCGAAGCAGCTGCTTGATATACATGCGAGTGATGAACTCCTGGATGTCCCAGGCATCCTGGGAGAGGGCGGGGACCTTCCTTCAGGCAGGCGTCACGGTGGGAGGCCTCTGCCTGGACGTTTGTTCTCAGTGAATGGGGGCTCCTGGGGGAGGGCCACTCTAGGGGAGAACCTGCCCGAAAGGGGTCTTGAAATGAGGGCGTCGATGTAGGGGATCGCTACCTAAATGGCCACTGAAAGGGGGTGACTGCTGGGGAATCTTTGTGGGAGTCATTGCAAAGGAGACCTTTGGGGGGTCTGCTGGTGAGTGACTGTCATTATATAGGGGTTCCCGTGGGGAGCACTGCCAGGCGGGTACCAACATACCGTGAGGGGGTCACTGCAGGGGCCACTGCTGGGGAGCATCCTCGGAGGGACATTTAGAAACTAGAAGGGGCAGAGGTACGATGGCGGCCCATGGCCCACAGGGCGCAGCGGCACAAGGCTGACTATGGGGACGGGGGTGGGGGGGCGCTGCAGGCCACTGCCCCAGCCCTACCTTGGTGCTTATGATGTCCTGGCGGTTGATGAGGACTTGCTCCTCTGGCCGAGTGTAGGGCTCCTCAGGGGTCCTCTGCAAGGGTGAGCAGAGGGCCCATGAGTGCAGCCGCGGCTGCTGGGACCCAGCGCGATGCCCCTGCGCCCCGCCCCTCCCTGGCACGCCCAGCTGGGGTGGACCGAGGCGGAGGCCACCTACCATGAGAGTCAAGGGTTTAATATTGGTGTTGGTCCACTGCTGCCACCAGTTGTCTTGGTTACCTATCATAGCTGCTCAGTCTCCTCCTACCCGTCAAAGAAACTTCTTTCTAACTGGTCTTGCTCCCCCTCGCGGTGATATCATAGAGGACTCTGTGACCTCCGGCTGTCTGCATTCCACCAGGGAATTCTGATACCAAGAAAAGCTCCTCCCACTGCCTCCCCTCGGGACCCCACGGAGGAAGCCAGGGACAGAAAGGGGCTGGGCTGGGGTTAGAGGTCAGAGGCTGATGGGAGCAGGTCAGGTCTCTTGTGCAGCCTGGATGGAGACACAGGGGCTTGTCCCTGCTCCGGGTGCAGGAGCTGGGAGTAGGTGAGATTGGGAGGAGAGAAGAGCGGTGTTTGGCCTGGAGGCCCTCATCCCAGCGGACCCCCACCCGTACCCCTCCCCACCAGCTATGCCGTCCACAACCCAACCCCAGGGCCGCTCACCCTGCCCTTCCATGCAAGGTGTGCTTCTCCACCTGGAGTGAAAGCCGGTCTCTGTTTCTCCTCGTGCCCCCCACCGGGGATGGGGCAGGAGAGCACCCGCTCGTCTCCCAGACACTTGGAAGAGACGGGCTTACGTGGAAGCTCTCGCTAGTCGTGCATCAGCAGCCTGGCATCTTGACAGTCATAGACTTCAGGCCACTGGTCTGCACACCTGCTGGGCTAGTTACCAAGACGATCTAGTTGCCAAGTTAGTTGCCAACCAACTACTAGTTACCAAGACTAACTAGTTACCAAGACTATTTACATTTATGTCCTTCTGATCCTTTCCATCCTTGTTCCTCCAGGAGCCGATTCGTGGTTCTAATACGGAAGTCAAACGCACATGCAGATTCATTTTGGATAAACTGGTTTTATTTTGTTGAAAGTGTTTGTGTAAAATGAGTACCTATACAAGACTGGTTTGGGGGAGAAGGGCCAGAGATGGAGGGGGACAGGTTTGTGCCCCCACAGGTGGGAGGATGAGGGGGGAGAGAATCTCTTTCAGCCCAGCTCGCCACTCCTTCATGGGCAAGAGAGAGGATGGGATGGAGCTCATTTCGCTTTGCCCACCGCGAGACAGGAGAAATGGCAGACACAAGGGGAAAGGGGGGGTCTCTGGGGGTAACATGCGGACTGGCACTACTTCCAACGTTGAACAGAACCCGGGGAGGCCCTGTCCTAGCCATGCCAGAGACTTGGGGGCCGAGGTGGTCCTCAAGGCCAGAGGTCAGGAGCCAGGGTACTGACCAGGTCAGAGGTCAGGGGGTCGGAGGTTGCTCTCTGGGGTCAGGGGGGCGGAGATGGGACTGCTCCTCAGGGTCAGAGGGCAGGGGGTGGGAAGACCGTTCTCTGGAGTCAGGGCTCAGGACTTGGGAGTGGCTCTCAGGCTGCACCACTCCCCAGCCTCCCAGGCCCTCTGAGTAGAGCTCTTGGTTCTGCTCCTTCCACTGTCGGAACTTCTCTCCTGTCAGCTCGGGGTCACCGAGCACTTCCTCCAAGGCCTGCAGCTCCTGCAGCTTTGCCTGTGAAGAGGGTGGCAGTTAAGGGACCATGATCAGGTGTGGGGGGGGGGGCCGTGAGGAGGGCCTGAGCCCAAGTCCGGAGCTCACTCTGGAGCCAGGGTTTAGAACCCAGCAGGGGACCAGCCCTGAATGGCACATGGAGAGGCCGGCTCCAGGAACCTAGAACTCGGCCCGGTCCGCAGCTGAGCCCCGTGCTCAGGGCCGGGAACCAGAAGAGAAAGCCCAGAGCCCAGTCCATCCGTCCCCACGCCCGGTGCCCTCCAGCTGACCTTGAGCGTGCTCTGGAGCATGCGCACGCGGTGCACTCGCTCGTTGAGCTGCGGGTCTCGGTTGCGCCGCATGAAAGAGCTCCGCCACTGTTCCTGAGTGAAGGGCTGCGGCTGGCCCAGGAGGGACACGCCGCCCCGCCTCAGCCCCTGCACCATTCCCTCTAGAGCCCCTTCACTGCTGTCTGTGGGAGGGGGAAGCAGATGAGGACGCGCTCGTCCCAGCTTCCCCCCGCCCTCCAGCTCAGCCCGGAACCCCAGCACAACACCTGATGGCGGGCCGAAGGAAGTCCGGGGGCTGCCCTGCGTGGGGGTGGCTGCAGGGGACGCATCTCCGTGGAGCGGACTCCAGACTTGGGCCGGGCTGGGCTGTGGCAGGGCGGAAGGAGAGGTGGGTGTCTTTCCGAGCCTTATGGCCTGCTCTCCGCTCCCCACCAGTCTCCTACTCACCGACGCTGAGCGGGAGCCAGCCTCGTCGTCAGGGTCTTCTGCTTCTGTCTCGCTGTAGCAGTCTGGGGGAGCAGGAGCAGACGGGGGGCCCACTAAGCCTCACAGGGTTTGGGGAGGCCAGGGAGAGGGCTAGGGGACTGGACTTTCCAGCCCCCACTCCAGGAAAGACAGAGGCTCCGCTGAGACCTGGTGGGACCCGCCCCGTGAGACACCCACCTTCCTCTAGGGGCAGGAAGGCCTGGCCAGGAGACTGGTACTTGGAAATGCAGGTAATGAGATGGCGCACCCACCTGGGGGGGGGGGGACGGGTCTTGGAGTTTTCATCTACCATATGCCAGGAGATTTTCACCTGTGTCATCTTCTTTTTTTTTTTTTTTAAAGATTTTATTTATTTATTTGACAGAGGAGAGATCACAAGCAGGCAAAGAGGCAGGCAGAGAGAGAGGGGGGAAGCAGGCTCCACGCCGAGCAGAGAGCCCAACGCAGGGCTCAATCCCAGGACCCCGAGATCATGACCCGAGCTGAAGGCAGAGGCTTCAACCCACTGAGCCACCCAGGCGCCCCCCTGTGTCATCTTCTAACTTCATCCACAGCACCTCTGAGAGGTAGGAATGCTTATGAGCTCATTTTATAGATGATAAAACCAAGGCTTGGAGAAGTGAGTGCCCTGACCAGCCACGATCAGACAGCGGGGCTCAGGAACCTGGATCCTGAGCCCTCACGTGGGGGCTGGGGGGTAAGGGGGGCTGGCACTCACATGCTCAGGTCCTCCAGGGTATCAGCAGCGAAAATGAAGGGTTTGTACACATCATGCGTGAGCTGGAACACACTGCCAGGGGGAATGGGGGCCTCGCTCAGCCTGGCGGTGCCCAGCCAGAACCCTTGAGGCTGCCCAGGAACCCCAGCTACCTGCTGCCCCCCCCCCCGCCTTCTTCTCCTCCTCTCTCCCTTCCTCGCCCCAGCCCCCCGTGTGTCACCCTCCAGGACTTAACTATTTTTTCTTCTGATCCTGTCCACTTTCCAGACTGTAGTTGGAAACATTGATGAGGCCCTCGGCCTTCTCATCCTGCGGGGAATCACAGCGTGAGGGCCGGCTTGCAGCCCTATTACCCTGGAGGCCCAGTCAGGCGCCAGGGGGGCGGGGGGGGGTGGGGCGAGAGTGGTTCCCGGACTCTCCAACCACAAATCTTCCAGTGCCGAGAGCTCAGGGCAGGAATCTGGGGTGGGGGCAGGGGGTGCGACCAAGGTGGGGGTGGGGAGCCAGGAAAAGGGAGCCAAAGATATCCAGGAAAAGAGCCACAAAGGAGAAGACTGCTTATGCATTTGTTCTGTGATTAAAGACACAGGAAGCTGCTCCATACCCCTGAGCTTTACAAACACTCTTCTCCCTTCTTGGTTTTTTTTTTCCCTTCCATCTGACTGGCCCCCAGGCACTGATTTCTCAGGGGGCCTTCTTGGCTCTTGAGGCTGGACTGGCCACCTCTGCTGGGCCTCTACCCGTCTCTGGGCTTTTTCTTCATCAGAGTGTGCATTCCCCAAACCGTCCTTGAGTGTGCCTGCATCCTCCCCACTACCGGCCCGGGGTGGCAGGGACTGTCCCCGTCTGCCCTATGTCCCTAGTACGCGGCCCAGAGTGGGGGACACAGCAGTCGCCGAATGCTCACGAAATGAACAGGACAGACGGAGGAACAGAAGAGGAAGGAAAGGTGGATAGAGCGAACACGGCTCTCTGCACTGCACGAGATGCCTTTCTCAGCCTGCTTTTCACGCGTATCTGTTCGTTTCTCTCACCTGGGGCTGGCGGTACCAGTAGAGCGTGTGTCTCTTGAGCACGAACCAGCAGCGGCGCCAGCGCGGGCCCATGAAGCCACCGGGCACCTTGCGCAGCAGAAGCCAGCCGTCGCAGTCTGGCTGGCCCAGCTCCCGGCATGACACCCGCCGGCGACTCAGCCGCGTCACCACGCCTGCGGGAGCACAGCCCGGCCCGGGTGATCAGGGGCTGGCAGGGCACCCTGGACGCCCCCCAGCCTGCCCCCCAACCCCACCGGCATTCCCAGCTCATCTTTCTGAACCCGTACCCTGGGCTTGAAATGCTACAGGTGTGTCCCTGAGGTAGGGCGGACTCTTCCCGTTTTAGAGACGAGGAAATGGAAGATCAGAGGAGCCAGGAGCCACAGAGCCGGTGAGAGGCCCAGGCTGGAGAGGGGAGGCTGCGTGTGCAGGGGTGGGGGGGTCTTGCCAAACACTGGAAAGACTTCGAAGGGCTCCTATCAGGGGGACCCTCCCCCCCCTCCCCCCGCCAGCCAGTCAAGTACTTCTCTTACCTTTTGATTTCTTCCGACCAGAAACAGGACTCTGAAAAAGGCCCCAGGTGGTTAGAGAAGGGCCTGGGTCCAGAGCCACACACCCCTCCCTGCTGAGCCCTCCCCTTACCTTGTCAGGCTGTTCTGGGGCTTCCTGAGTCCCTGCTACCCCTGCTGGGAGTGTGCCTGGGGGCGCAGGGGGGCCGGGCTGGCACTCAGGCTCAAGGGAGGTAGAGTCTGTCAGGGAAGAGGAGAGAGGGGGGTCCATGAGCCCAGCCCAGGCTGGGGGGGTCAGAGTCAGCGGGTCAGAGTCAGGCGTCCCACATGCCTTGCTGGGACTTTGCAACTACCTGTCCAGGTAGGGCTGGGTGCAGGACTTGGGTTCGAGGTCAGGTCAAAGGCAAAGACGTCTTCGGATGGCGCCCTGGGGAGAACAAGGGGAGATGAGATGAGTGAGCCCGTGGCACCCCCAGACCCAATGGCGGCAGAGCCCGTTACCTGGAAGACAGTGGGGTGAAAGCCAGCAGGGGGCTCGACGGCAATGCGGAGCCCGGGGTCTGAGGAGGGGTCTGGGGAACAACCAGAGATGGTGACGGAGCTGCTGATGGGTCTGAAAGCAGGATGGGGGCAGGGCTGGGGGGCAGGTACCTGTGGGGGGGTCTTTGGCACCGGGACCTTCTTCAGCACCAAGCTGACCCCGGCTGGCCTCCGCAGCAGCTCCCTCACCACGTTCTTATGGGGCCAGCCCACCTGGACAGGGCAGGGGGCAGGGCAGGGACCCTGGGCTGATGCAGCTGCCCACGAGGGTCCAGAGTGAGCCAACAGCCCTCGCCCTCGCCCTCGCCCTTGGCCTCCTGCCGCTCCTCCTCCAGGCGGCCTCCACCAGCCCCTTCACCTTGGCCCCGCCAAGGCCACTCCAGCCTGGGAGAGCTGGCTCAGCTCACAGACAGTGGCTCCCGCAAGCCTGGCCTCCACAAGGGGCTGCACGACGCCCACCACCCCCACCAGGCCTGGGTCTTACTCAGCAGCGCCTTCGCCCCGCGCCCCCCCCCAGCCACATCCCCTCTCCTCCTCACTCACCACCACCTGCTCATTGACCTGGACAATCTCGTCTCCGGGCAGGATCTGCAGCCGGGAGTCGGCAGGGACCTGGTATGTGGGGTGGGGCTCATGGGGTTCGCTCTCCGTGGGCCTGGAGCGGGCTCAACTAGAGGGCAGGGCCTTGGGGCGGGCAGCTGCGAAGGGTGTGGGATTCTCACCTGGGTGCCCACGCAGGACACGAAGTGCAGGCAGTTACCGGTGGTGTGGATTTCCAGGCCCTGCCCAAGCAGAGGCTGCAGTCACTGAGAGTGCTGGGGGGACCAGGATGCTTCCGTGGGTGGAGCTGGGGGGACAGCTGGCCCTAGGTCGGCGCTGCCCAACTTGCTGTGTGACTTTGGGCCTGCCACTCCTCTCTGGGCCCCTGCCTCCTCCTCTAATAAGGGCCAGAAGGAGGCTGGGCTTGCTGACTAATGAGGTCTCAGACCCTCAGCAGCCCTCCTGAGGGATCAGTGGGGCTGGGGCAGGGCAGGGGCAGGGCTGGGGGTTCCGGTGTTTTGAACCAGTTGAAGATCAAAGCAACAAAGTCCGTGTCCTTTCCCCAGTCCCCTAGCCTGCCCTGTCTGTGCCCTAGGGCTGGAATGTGTCAGCTAAAGCCCCCCCGGACTGGAGAAAGTGCTTAATGACCTAAGACCCCAGGAAAGTCCTCTGGGCCTTTACCAGCTGCACAGAAGAGGCCTTCCAGCCGTAACAGCACAGGATTCCGGGGGCTCCTACAACCGAATTTCAGGGCCCGGACAAGGCTGCTACGAGGTCAGCGCTCACCAAAGGGTCATCCAGCTGCACACGCTCCAGCACGGCCCTCTGCTCCAGCAGCTCCTGGGGGCTGCAGCTCAGGATGTGGCGACAGATCCCGGCCACGTGGCTGCACTGGGGGAGGGGACGTGGGAGGCTGAGCCTCGAGTCCTATCCCACCGCCACCCCAACCCCCCACTCAGCCAAAGCCACACTCACAATCCTCAGGACTTTGCTCTCCTTCTCGGCCGCGGGACTGTCCTGGAAGCAGAGAGGGCGGCAGCCTTCCCTCAGGCAGGGGCACTGCCTTCTCCCCAGAGCAGGGTGGGCTTCCCTGTGGTCCCTCCCTGTGTCCTGAATGCTGGTCTCCTCCCGGAATGATACGGCCTCAGAGCTTTGGCTCCAGGGTCTCGTCCCCCTGATGCTAACCCCCAGAAATCACCATACATGCCCTCCCCCCGCTCCACCCCCTTCCCCAGAGTCAAATTTGCCCCTACCTCTGCCAGCTAGAAGACCCCACGCCCCCATCGCCCCCTACCCCGTGGCCAGGCCTCCTTTCTTCCTGCCCCGTCTCTTCCCAACCCCTACACGCGATCCTGTGCTGATTCACAGGTTATAAAAAGCTCTAGCCTGACTTGGTCTCTACGGCCTGGGCCAAGCCTGGCCCTTGGTTCTCCTACCTCCTGCAAGGCCTGGCCCAGCTCCCCGCACAACTCCCCAATCTTCTGGCAGGCTGAGAAGTCGTTTAAGTGGGAGAAGAGGTACCTGGCAGGGGGAAGGATGGTAGGGGCAATGGTTAGGGGGCTGTGACGACCAATCAGTCATGGAACCGCTCAGAGCCAACTACTCGTCGGCCACAGCGGGGGAGAGGACATCTGCTCTGATGGGTTTTGCTTGGGGTAAAAGAGATGACTGATACATCGACAGAGCTTAGCACAGGAGTTATCTGTCAAGGGCCCAACATGTGCCAGGCCCCGTTCGAGGCACTAGGGAGACAGACCTTACACACACGCATTTCATCAATTACACCATTACATCAATAATGATATAACTCCAGGGGCTGTGAAATGTAGGGAGCTCTGAGAACCTACAGGAAGGCTTCCCAGAGGAGGTGACATTTGAGCTGGGATCTGTGGGACCAGCAGTGGTGGTTGAAGGAAGTGGAGAAGCTCTCCGCGCAACGTTGGGACAGTTATGGTCACAAGCTGGGGGTGGGTGGGAACTCGGGCGGCCCGGGCCCCGCTCCGCGCCATCTGAACAGCAGCCAAGCCCTGTTCTCTCCCAGGCCCCAGAGGGGGCCATGGATGAGAAGGGTCCCCTCCCCAGTCAGGGTCTTAGGAGGGGTGCAGGTACCTGTTGAGCCAGAAGAGGAGGGTACGGGCCTCACGCACCAGCTCCGTGGCTGCACTGAGGACCTCAGCAGGGGGCTCGGCACAGCCTTCCAGGTGGCCCTGGACTAAGCTCTGGAAAGCGGAGGTCCCCTGGAGCAGCCCCTCTGTCAGGCTCTGAAGGTTCTCCATCTGCAGCCCAGAGCTCTGGGCCAGAAGAAAGGCCGGTTATCTCCGGACAGCGGCCAGCCCCCCATCCGCAGTCCCCAGGCGGGTGGAAGCTGCAGTCAGCGCGGCCACCATCCATTCACTCACCAGGGCCCGGAGCTGTTCCACCCCTTCTAGGATGAGCTCCTGGTGGCCCAGAGGCCACACGGTCAGAGCCTCCAGGCTGCGGGGACAGAGCTGGAGCAGGTACTTGCCTGGCAGCTCCCAGTCCTCAAAGCAGTAGTCCTGCAGGGAGTCATCGAGGCCTGGAGGGAGAACGGGGCTGCCGTGGCCTCTCAGGGCGCTTCTCCACTCCCATGAAGCCCTTTTCCCTCCCATCTGTTCCTAACCACAATCCTGGGGCCCGGGCTGGGTTCTACCCATTTCACAGATGAGACTACTGAGCAAGTAACATGATTGCTCTGTGCCTCAGTGTCCTCACCTTGGAAATGGCAATAATAAAAGCACCTACTTTCTGATCCTGTGGGTATTAAATGACAGGACACCTGTCAAGCGCTTGGCCCATTCCCTGGTTCACAGTAGTGACATCCGGCACTGTATCATTAGTAGACTCTTTCCCCTGTTCTACAAGGCCCTGTATGAGCAGACTGCCACCTTCCTCTCCAGTCTCATCCCCTGGCACAGCACCTCGAACTCAGGACTTTATATCCAGAGCACTAATTCCCTGTAGATCCCTTCACCCCCCCCCCTTTTTTTTTCCACCCCCCTTTTTAATCTAACTCCCTCCAGGAAGCCTTCCATAACTCCCCAGGGTGGGTCAGGGCTCTCCTGCTCCCACTGCCCCTCAAGTTCTGGGCCATAAAGAACTGTTCATCTCTAACTCTAGCCCATGCCCGGCACAGGGTAGATAAGGCAGACCGAAAATCGGAATATCTATCGAAAGCTTATTATGGCCTAGGCAAAACTTCAAGGGCGTTGTACATATTAACACACCTGGTGCTCACTGAATGGAGGTGATGACTATTGTTATCCCCATTTTATAGGTGAGCAAACTGATACAGAGATTAAGCAGCTTGCTCACTCTTTGAAGGAATTCCTTCCATTCCAAGGCAGGCTCCATCACTGGGGAATGTGTGTCATTAATAGATCTGCTTCATTCCCCGGGTGACATTAAGAACACTGGGCTGGGAGTTCCCGGACCTGTCACTCCCTGGCTCCAGCCCCTGAGCAGCTCCCTGCCCTGTGCAGTGACCCTGCTGCGCTGCCTTCCTCTCCAAAGTCCCCTAGACTGGGCCACACAGTTGCTGCCTTGATTGGCGCATTCTGTCTACCTCGTGACTCTCACTCTGTGGATAGAGAAACTGAGACCTCTGGTCAAAGAGCTGGTGAGTGGAGGGGCGGGGCCTGGGGCTCACCCAGGGAGTCTGCCTCCAGCCCCGAATCCCTGCTTTTCAAGGACTGGTCGCCCTGAGCCGTGAGCCTGCCAGCCGGTCCCCTCTACTCCCTTGAGAGCTTCCCTTCCGGGAAGGCTGTTGGGACTCCCCTCCCCTCTTCTAACTGCAGTCTGGGCCGCTTCCCACCCATTGGGCCTCACTGACTCGGGCCGGCACGTCCTCCCTGGGGGCCCCAGGGTGGGGCTGTGCCAACCCCTTCGGTCTGGCTGGGCCTTCTGTTTCTCTCACTGGGAACCTCAAGTGGCGAGAAGAGAAAAGATAGGAGGACCGGCCCTATTCCAAAGCCCAAGGAAATCACTTCCTGGCTCAGAGCGTCAGTTTCCGCTTCTGAAAAATGGGTTTAATAACAGCCCACTGAGCCCTGGGGCGGAGGGAAGATAAAGGAGACTGAGTGGGCGGGGGCGTGCTGGGGCCGCCTCTCTGTTTTCCAGACACAACCACCGCCTTCCCGCCGCCACCCTGGCAGCCCCCGGCGATGCTAGGGCGCTGGGAGACCCCTTCTGAGTTCTCGGGCCTCCCGGGTCATCCCTTTGATTCCTCTGCCTAGCACAGTACCGGGTACCTGGCAGACGCTCTATAAATGACTTGTTGACTAACCAACTGCCAGGCCTGGCTCGTCCTTTTTCCTTTCCGTCTCCCCTCGCAGAGCCCCTCAAGCCCGACTCTGCCCAGGCCCACCTCTCAGCCAAGCTGCCACCTTCCCGGGGGTCCAGGTCGCCACTGGCTCCATGGCCGAGACCGCCGGCTGGAATCAGCTCCCGCCGGGTCCCGCCCGCGCAGGAATTTCCGCTCCGCGAGTCGGGACTGGGGAGGGACTCGGGCCGGGTGCGGGGCGGAGCCACCCGCACACCTGCGTCCAACTTGGACGGCCAGGTGAGGCGCTGCGACCGCCATTGGCTCGCCGCCGGCCCGCCTCCTGCCCCGCCCTTCAGGCGTCCTCGGGCTGCTCCGCGGCCCGACCCCAGGCGGTGCCCTGCTCTACGACCCAGGGATCCCGCCCCAAACTGCACTTTGACCTTTAGGCTTTTCAAAAAGAAAAGAAAAGAAGAGAAAAGAGAAGAGAGAAGAGAAGAGAAGGAAAAGAAAAGAAAAAAGAAAGGAAAGGAAAGGAAAAGAAAGAAGAGAAAAGAGAGAAGAGAGAAAAGAGAAGAAAAGGAAAAGAAAAGAAAAGAAAAGAAAAGAAAAGAAAAGAAAAGAAAAGAAAAGAAAAGAAAAGTCAGGTGAGCAGGGAGCGCAGCAGCAACGCACAGAGGTTAGGGAGCCAGAGCCCTGATTGCAAATGTCAGCTCGGCAGCTTCTTAGCTCCGGGACCCTACCCGCCAGCCCTGTTTGCCTGCAAAATGGGCTGCTGTGCATAGTACCTGCGTTAACAGCTCTAAAACTTTTAGGAATAGGGGTTTTTTAGTTACCCTCTTTTTCAGCACACAGACTGTTCTGTCAGTCTGGTGAAAGCTTCGGACCCCTTCTCAGAATAGTGCTTTTGGAAGCATTAAAAAAATTGCTGAAGGTTACAAAGAAGAGAATTATAACCAAAATATATTTAAAACACAAATTTACGGGACCCCTGGGTGGCTCAGTCGGTTGAGCATCTGCCTTTGGCTCAGGTCTTGATCCCAGGGTCCTGGGATCTAATCCTGTATCAGGCTCATTGCTCAGCGGAGAGCCTGCTGCTCCTCCCGCTTGTGCTCCCCCTTCTCTCTGGCAAATAACTAAAATATTAAAACAGAACAAAACAAAACACAAACTTATGATCGGGGTGCCTGGCTGGCTCAGTCAGTAGAGTGAGCAAATTCTTGATCTCAGGGCTGTGAGTCGGAGCTCCGCGTCCGTTGGGTGTAGAGATTACTTAAAAAAATAAAATCTTAAGGGACGCCTGGGTGGCTCAGTTGGTTAAGCAACTGCCTTTGGATCGGGTCGTGATCCCAGAGTCTTGGGATTGAGTCCCGCATCGGGCTCCTTGCTCCACAGGGAGCCTGCTCCTCTCTCTGCCTCTCTGCCTGCTGTGTTCTCTCTCTGTTAAATGAATAAATAAAATCTAAAAAATAAAAAAATAAATAAAATCTTAAAAAAAAAACACTCCACAAATTTATGATACAGTCATGTGTTTATTAGTATTAAATAAGATGGTTAAGTTAAATTTCCCTTTTCTAACGGTATCGGCATGTCATTCAACTAGAAGAACACTCGACTGTAGGGAGGTCTTTGACTCACCTTTTTGCATGAATTTATCAGTTAACTAAACACAGGGAATGCAGGAGCGTAACGGGGAAGCCTGGGTCACCAGTGTGAGAACAGGCGGGTTCACCATTTGGTCACTGATCCTTTACTAGGCCCAGAGGTGCCCAATCAGTGGCAGCTATGGGGCAGGAGTGTCTGAAAGAGTGTGATTTAGTGGTGGGTTAATAACTATCACGATTTTGAAATAGTCATGAGCTTATATAATATTGAGATCGCTGAATAACTATACTTTGATATAAAAATATCTGTGATTTCAATAGGTGACAAGGCCACAGATACTGCTGATATGTTAATCCATGTAGCAGGAAATGGCAAATTTTGGTTACAGGTTAGTGAAAAATATAACATTTTTTTTTCCCATCCAAATTTATGGGGCCCCTGATTCTGAATCCCAGTTAGGACCCTTTCTCTTAGAACAAGTCTGAAACATACTCTTGAGAGCTGTCACCATCACCACCACCATCACCACCATCATCATCCCAGGCCAGGGGACTCCCAGGAGTAATCAGACAGAATCAGTCTTTGTAATCAGACAGGACCAGTTCCATTTGCTGTGTGACTGAGCCGAACCGCAATACTTCTCTGAACCTGTTTCTTCCCGTCTAAAACAGGGATACCTAGACCTTAGCACGGTGAAGATTTCCTCAAAGTACTTTGAAATCTGTCACATAGGACACATCTGAGTTACTATTGCTTTAATATTGTGGAGAGGGGCCTGGCCCTCTGACTGCGTCACTTTAGAATCCCTACTACCAGTGCGACAATGCCTTCAAAGCCTGTCATGGTCTTCTCCTAAAACCCAAATTCTGCACTTGGCCTATGGATGGCTCTTATAGTGTGTGTGTTTCAGCTGTCATCATTTAATAATTTCACATACAGATCCAGGTCCCTGGAACTCGGCCAGCTCTCCTGACCCCTTCCCACCTTCACATGGGGCATCAAACATGAATGCAGACTATTGGCTGCTTCTTTCGAGGTCCCCGCAGGCCTTGGTGACCCAGGAGGATCCAAATGTGCAACAGCTCTCTGGCTTCCCTTTGTCTCATGCCTCCTCGCACCCCACACGGCATGTGTCCCTCCATCACTCCTCCGTGCTGCGACCCCTTTCACGCTTTTGCCTCTTCCTTCAACAGCCTCTTTGTGGCACTTGGAGAAGCCCAGTAAACAGACCTGTCGCCACCATCCTGACTTTGTCAAACACCTACTAGGAGCCGGCCAGCCTGAGCCAGCCAGCCCCTGCCCTCCCTGAACGCGCAGTCCTGCAGGGGAGAAACAGATAGGAACTCACCATTTGTTCTCAGTTGCTCCCCTGAAAGGCCTGGGGGCCTCACATCCACAACCTTGCCTTTATTTTATGCTCCCAGCACCTGGCAGGGCTAGGCAGGTAAGGGTAGAGTAAATGGTAGCTTCTATTTTAAAGGTAGTTTTAGGAGTTTATAAAAGTTACTTCTGCACGTTTGTTCTAAGACATTCAAAGGTTAACAATAGGTCACTCTATCTCTCTTCCATTCCCAAGTGGGGACTACTGTAAAGTTTCCATTCCCGGGACGCCTGGGTGGCTCAGTTGCTTAAGCGGCTGCCTTTGGCTCAGGTCATGATCCCGGGGTCCTGGGATAGAGTCCCGCACCGGGCTCCTTGCTCATTGAGGAGCCTGCTTCTCCCTGCTGCTTCCCCTGCTTGTGCTCTCTCTCTCTCTGGTAAATGGATAAATAAGATCTTTAAAAAAAAAAAGTTTCATTCTCTACATAGGCTGATACTCTACATGCTATTCTGAAAATGTGTTTTTTTTTTTTCCATTTTATGAGACAGTCAATACCAAAGGAAATAATACATATTTATTGCTTAGAATACTGCCTGACACAGCTGGCTACTGGTTTTTAGCATGCCGTGGACAGCTTTCTTAATCAGTATATACTGATTTCCTTTTATTATTGTCCCCAAGCCAAAATAGGAAAGTCCCTGCAGGAACTTCATCTTGGAGAAAGAAGTGATATGTGCCTTTCCCCAGGTAGGGGCCATTTGAGTCAACAGAAACCAAGTGAAAAGGCTTACCAATGTTTGGGAGGATAGGAGGTTAATAAGGCACTCTGCCCCACCTTTGCTGAGGACCGACTGGTGGTACCCAACCATCTGAGTGGTAGGGAAAGAGCCGGGCCCAGGGCTGAGGAGACCCTCCTAGTATCTGGTACAGGTCTAAGACTCCTGAGCACTGTCAGGCAAGGCCTCTCCTGCCTACCCAGCCTGGCATCCCTGGCGAGTGGGGGAGGTGCTGCTTAGGCCTGATGCTGATCTCTCTTGACAGCTGCTCCTGAGGCTGGCAGGACGGGCAGGCGGGGGAAGGGACCAGATTTAAAGGTCCAGCTGCCCCGCCCCCTGCCAGACCTGGGAGAGCAGACGCTGGTAAGCATCCTGAGGCATGGCGCCCATGCATATGGGAGGTCAGAAACCTCTGTGCCCGGATTTCCGCTCCTGGGTATCACGAACCCCACCACTCCTCATTCCTGCTTCCACCACACAGGCCGCCAGGGAGACCAGTGACATCCACCATGAGATTCCGACGCCTGACCCCCGGCTACTTCCGAGTACTACAGGTAAGTACCTCTCGCCAATGGCTTCTGCCCCTGAACCCTGCTTTTCCGACACCATAGCTGGGCGGACACCCCCCAGCAGCCAGGCTGTCACGTTTCCTGCCGCCTGAGCAGCCGGGGCCCAGATGGGCAGTGAAGCGAGAGGGATTGGGGTGGAATCTCCCCGGGGCAGCAACGGCATCCATATCTCCTTCGCCCAGCTGTACCTTCTCGGCTCCTTCCCACCCCTCAGATGGACCCTCTGTGTATCCCCAGATGCAGATAGCCGGGGAGCTGAAAGCAGAGCCCCAGAGTCCACTGGCTGGGGTTGTGGCCGCCCTGCTGGCTGTCCTCGGACTGGGTGGCTCCTGCTATGCTGTCTGGAAGATGGTGGGGCAGCGGCGGCCGCCACAAGCCTAAGGATAAAGTAGGCAGCCTCTTACCTGGGTCCTGAGGGAGGCGACTCAGCGGGGGCTGCAATCCCGGGAGCCCATTTCTTTTCTGAGGGCCAGTCCCTGCTCTCATGGGGAGCAGGAAGTATAAACCTGATCCTTCCTCTCTCCTTCACTGACCTGGGTTCCATCTGGGGGCTCCAGGTCAGATGCCAGGACCCCCGAGGGAAGGCAAGGCTATAGGTTCCAAAGCTAGACCAAGAGGGAAATAGACACCCTAGGCCCTGTAAACAAGAGTAGCAGAAACCCCTCCCCCCAAGGGCAGGAGCTTGGGGGAGTGGCCTAGAGGTTAGAGTCAGAGGCAAGTCTTCTCTGACCAGTTCCTTTATTGGGGGCGAGGGCACCTAGAAGAGGCCATCCACTTCCCAAAGTGCCAAAAGAGGGCCAAAAGAGGTTGGCACAGTCTCTCCCAGCCTAGCCCTTGCCTCACTGTCGTGGGCAGCTCCCCTGACCTGCATCCTCAGGTCATGTCAGGGAGTTGTGTCCATCTCGGGGACCTCAGTGGATACTTCCGTGGGCACTGCCAGTCGCTGGGGGGTCACATAAGAGCCCATTCCCGCTGCTCTTTCAGCCTCTTTTTGACTGTAGGGCTCCACGCTCAGCTGCTTTAGCCTGGGAGAAAGAAGAATGAGAGTTGGGAGCTGACCAGACGCAAGTCCTGTCTGCCCAGACATTCATCAATCCTCTCCTTACTCCTTCATACCTTTTCTTGTGGTCTTTGGATCGGAAGTGGGTCTTCAGGGTGGCGGAATCGATGAAGTATCTCCTGTAGGATGGGAGGTGGGTAAAAAGAGTGAGGTGATGCCTATCTCCCTGAACCTAGCTATTCCTGACGCCTGGCAGCGAGCCTGAAGGGATGGGAAACCAGCAGACCCACTGGTCCCGTGAGAGGAGACCCCGCGCCTCCTGGGGGGCGGACCTCACGTCCCCGTCCCGTCCCGTCCCGCCTACCCTTCTCCTCCCCAGGCCAGGCCCGGCCGGGACTCACGCGCAGGCCAGACAGCGATGCAGGCCGCCCCCTGGCAGGTCGGGGTCGGGCTCAGGGCCGGGGTCTGGCCGAGGCCGTGCGGGAACCTGGGGCCGCAGCTCGCGGTGAATCTCATCCAGATCTGGCCGCCGCCGCTTCGCCTTCATCTGGCGGGCCAGGGAGTGGGCTCGGTGAGCACCGGTCCGGCGGGAGCGACCCATGGCCCGTGACAGCCGGGCCAGGACGCCCAGAGCCGGGTCGGGCGCACACGTGTGGGAGCTTCCGGATTGTGGGATGACGTCACGTGACGCCCGGGGGCCGAGCCGGCTCCTCCTGATCGCGTCAGATGACGTCACTAGCGCGGTTCGTGTCTTGAGCGCCCCCAGGCGGCCGTCGACGTCAGTGATGGAGCGCCGGGCGGGGCCCAGAGCTGCGTCATCCGCCGGGAGCGAGGCTATCGCTGGGGGGCGGCTGGGTGGTGCGTGCCCCCGGGAGTTTCCGGCCCCCGCTCTCCCTTCCTTCCTGGCCTAGCCTATCTCTGGCCATCCCCGGGCCCTATCACCCCTTACTTGTTCCCTGATCTTAGACTCCGCGGTCAGTGGGGAGAGGGAAAATGCTTTGAGCATCTCTGGGAGGCACTGAAAAATGTCTGTGATGTGAATAAATGAATTAATAAGTAAGAGTGAGTACATTTGCGATCCCGGCCCCCACAAGGATTCCCGAGATTATCTCCAGTTCCTGACAAAGCCCTCACCACTTCTCACCAATCCCCATTTATTTCCTTGTATCGTCATCCTTCATCCATCCCCAGCCAGATCCATGAGCAAGAAGTGTTCCTCCTCAGGGAGCACAGTGCTCAGGCATCCCCTCAGACGGAATGGAGGTCAGCTCCTCTCACAGGAAGAGGAAGTGCTCACAGAGGAAAGACCTCTCATCTTTGCCTCCTTTCTCTGAGCTCTGGATTCCCAGGCATGGGCTGGCAGCAAAGGCAGATACAGCCTAGGTGTTGTGTGCTCAGAGTGGGGAGAGGGCCAGAGAGCCTTTCCCCACTCATCAGAGCCTGGTGCCTTCCTGGCTGACCAGAGGAGCTCAGCAATAATTCAGGGACTCCAGCTCTTTGGAACCTGTTGCCAGGAAACAGGGAGATGTGCACGTGCATCCCTGGGGAAAGGAGTCAGTTTCCAGCCCAGACAAAGCAATGAAATGTAAGCCCAGAGTGCCAAGTGGGGGCCTTGGGACCTCCTCAATCCAGTTCACAACTGAGTGGGGATATAGGGCAGGCCCTGCTGAGGGCACAACTGGTATGGCTACAGCCACAGGGGCACCAGTGTGGGTCTTGGGCCCAAAGACTTTATAAAGGGACTTCGTGAATGAAAATGAAAGATTTTTCTGGAGCCATTCCAAGAGCTCAAATTCAAATTCAAGTACCCCTAAGGCCAAGAAGGAGGCCTCCATGGAGATGTCTTCATTATTCTTGGCCAATATGGGTCAAGACAAGGGACTGAAGCCACAGAAGCCAGCTCTGTCCCATCCCCACCCCAGACTCCTCTGGATCAGATTCATTTACTGGACACTGTGCCAGCTGGTGCATCTTTAATGAAGTCACCTGATCCCTGGGACAGGCTCTTGGCCTCACCAAGTTCCTGGAGCTAGAACCACTGAGTGGCCACCGAGTCACTGCCTTCCTGAACTTGGGTACCAGGTCTGTTTCCCCTGCAGCCATGAACCAGGCCTTCTGGAAAACCTACAAGTCCAAAGTATTACAGACCTTAAGTGGGGAGCCTGAGGAGGACCTGGCAGAGGAGGTGGGTGCCATCCATGCTTGCTGGGTGGGTCGTGGTAGAGGGGCAGCAGGAGCGAAAGGTACAAGGAAGGGCAAGGGACAGGCTCTGGGGGAGGGCACATTTGTGCAGAAGCCAGTGGCACATTCAGGGATGACAAATGGCACGGTGCAGGAAGCTAGGGTATTGAAGAAAACTGAGGGAGAAGATTTGGGGACCACCAGAAGAAGAGTCACTGTCTCCTAAGATCTCAAGGGCTACCACGTAGAAGAGATCCTTCCAGCACCAGTGGGCAGGAGCCACCGGGGGTTCAGGGGGCTTGACACAACTTTCTGGTAGGCAGGGCTGAGCGGAATGCGGATGGCTTGCCCTAAGAGGAAGTGAGCCCTGTGGGACCGGCCTAGGGAAAGCGATGCTTGACGTAGAGAGTCACTGTGGCAGCATCAGGTTGGAGCCAGACTCGGACCATGTTTGTCCTGATGTTAAAGACGAAAAAAGCGCTGAATCTGGGAACGGGCTTCCATCCGGAGGCTGTGTGATATGTGGCAGTTGTGCAAACAGGTGTCGCAGGGGCAGGAACTATCTCTGTAGGGCGTGCGCGTGTGAGTGTGAGTAAGCATCTGTCTAGCCGGGTTGGTGTCCCAGGACGGGCTTGTGTAGAAGCAGCTGCGGGGCGGTACGAGGGCTGGCGTCCGTGCGGAATGCCCCATGAAGTTGTACCGGGGCATGTGAACTGCAGATAGGTATTTTCGGGCGTGTGGATTTGGGGGATAAGTCTCTTCCCGAGGGCCTCCGTGAGGGCACTGGCAGGCATCCTGTTTGTCCGGTGTGTGCGTCTCGGCCTTGGTGTCCGTGGATGGGCGCAGGGCTGGAGCGCGCTGTAGGGGGGCCTCTGGGCAGCTGTCTGCATTGGCGTAAGGCCACAGGTGTCAACGGCGTAACCAAGGACGTGCCCCTGTAGAGAGGCTTCCGAGCACGTACGTGTAGGCACAGGGGAAGAGGTTTAGCCGTGTGGGGGTCCGCTCACGTACAGGTGTGTCTGCATCGGCGCGCATGCCCTTGCCCGCACATTTCTGGGTGCGTGAGGATGTGTCTGTGGGGGAGCAGGTGTGTGCCCGAGGTCTGCAGGGGTCTACTACACAGGTAAGCTAGGGCGCTGGTGGCTTTGCGTAGAGGTCTACCTGTCTGGATTTGCGGGGTGTGTGAGTGGATGAGATGGGTGTTTCGATGTGAGGGTTTGGGGTGCCGGAGTGTGCATACCAGGCTAGCAGTCGGGGAGGGAGGTCCCATTCCTCTGGGGCCTCCCTCATTGCCGGGAGGGGGTCTTGTGTCCCAGAGAGGGAACCCAGCGTTAGCGGAGTCTGAGCCGGCGGAACCCACAGAGGAGGCTTTCCATTCCATGTCACAGCTGGCCCGCCGGGTGAGTTCTCCCTTCTTCACCCCAGCCCCGGGGAGCCTGGCAGAGGCTGCTGTGACCCCCTCTGACTCCCAGCCCCTTCCTCCCAGGTTCAGGGCGTCGGGGTGAAAGGTTGGCTGACAATGTCATCTCTGTTTAACAAAGAAGATGAGGACAAGCTGCTGCCGCCGGAGCCCTGTGCAGACCAGTACGTGCGTGTGGTGGGGGCTGGGCTGGGCCTGAGGCCCCCCTTCTCCCACGTCCTTTCCTTCTGATCTATTTGTCTATCTTTTTGACTGAAGAGGGAGGGGAAGGGCCAGCTCCTGGCTGTTTCCGTTTCTCTCATCAGGAAAGAGGCCAAATCAACATATCTGGAGTTTAGGTTAGATCTCAGGAGGACTTAAGGGCTGTTGGGATTGAGGTGCTAGAAAGTACTTTAGGCTCTCTCTCTCCTGCATATGGGAGGGGGCATCTCCCTAAAGAGAGAAAGTTTAGGTGTTGGGAACAGACGGTGGTCCAGACCCGTGGTTCCCAATGTTGGTCTAAACCTCATCCTCCTAGGGAGTTTGTACCAGACCCTCGTCCAAGGATTCGGCAGGTGTGGGCTGAGGCCTGGGATCTGTATTTGCAGCTTGCTCCGAGGACCTGAGGCGCACTGGTTTAATTAGGAACCCTGACTTAGGACTTTGATGCTGGGGGTTAGGGGTGGGACCCAGGGCAGCTCCTTTCTCCTAGCTGTATTCTGGAACACACTCCCTCTCTGCCCTTTCCTCCAGCCCAGTCACAACTCCTTTCTTTGACATTCCCCTATTCCTTTCTCCCCTGGGGGTCCCTCAGATCCACCTATCTCTCCAGCCCCTGGGCTTCCTTTCTCCCTCCCTCCCATCCCTCCCAGAACTCCAAGGACTCCTCCTCAGATCTGACTCAGCACCTCAAGACTCAGCACTGCTCCCTGACTGCCCTTCCCCCCACACTCCCTGCCACCTCCCCAGTCCTCCTCCCCACTAAGCCCTCATCTACGCCCTTCTTATTTCCTTGGGTCGCCCCACCCGCCCTTCTCTCCAGTGGTCCCTCATTCTCCCAGTCCCCCTTTCCCCCCATCCCAGAACCTCACCCTCGCCCCCGCCCTGCCTCTTTCCCCTGGGCTGCAGCCCTAGTTTCCCCGACACCTTCTTCCCGAGTCTGACCCCGCCCCAAGCGTCGCTGGGCCCCGCCCCTCGGTCCGGGCTCCTCCCACAGCTTTCCAGACTCCACAGCTCAGGCTTCCTTCCTCTAACTGTGCTCCTCTCCCGGAGTCTTTCCTAAACCCCTGACCCCGACTCTCTTCCCAGGAATTGTGGTCTCAGTCCCCTCTTCCCAGACCCCTCACCTAATCCCCTGACACTGTCCCACCCCAGCCCCCTTTCCCTGTGCCACTGCGCTCTCCGCTGGCCTCCAGTCTCCCGCCCCCACCCCAGTCACCTGACCTCCCTCTGGCTCCTGCCCCACTACTAGCGCGTGCACCCCGTCTCCCCTCTTCGTCCTCTCCTCGGGCCTCTCGGCCGGTGACACCCGCCCTAATCCCACAGCCCGCTGGCGGCGCGGTCCCCCTCGCAGGCAGTGACCGCGACGGAGGCGGAGCCGCGCGGGCCCGGATTCTGGGACGCGTTCGCCAGCAGGTGGCAGCAGCAGCAGGCGGCAGCGGCGTCCATACTGCGCGGTGCGGAAGCCAACCCGGAGCCAGACCCCGAAGTCGGGGACGAAGCCGCAGAGGACGCTGCCGAGCGCCCTGAGCCGGGGGAGGCCGACGCTGTGGCCGGCTTTAAGTGGGGCTTTCTTACCCACAAACTGGCCGAGATGAGGATGAAGGCTGCGCCCAAGGGCGACTAGCCGGTAGGCCCACCGGGCCACCCCCTCCTTCTTTACCCCACTCCCATAAAGACCCTGACCCCAAACCCCGTGTGACCGTGTGCTTTTGTCCGGACAGCGGCGATGACTGCTTTTGGGTGGGCAACCCTCAAGGCAGGGTCCAGCTCAAAGCGTCCTCACCTCCTTCCCCCCACAAATGGACAGGGAAGAAATGACGAGACAGCCCCGGTGTCAGGATAGATTGTGTCCTATTTAGGGTACAACTTTCTAGGAAACTGGGAACCCCATAGGACAGGCCCCATCGCCCTGTTCAGCCTCTTTGAATTCGACAAACGTTGCCTGTGGCCTTGCTGTGCCCATGGTCCCTGCACTAGGGGAAGGTCAGAGACTTAAGGAGAGAACGCAGATGACCAGCGGGTCCCACACAAGGTGACAAGTTGAGGCACAAAAATAAGGCTGTACTTGGGAGCTCAGAGAGGAGGCCGACTGGGGAATTCAGGAATTTCAGGGGGAGAATGAATACATGTAATCTTAGAAAGATGACTGGAAAGAAAGGGGAAGGTAGCCCAGGCAAAGGAAGGAAGACCCTAAGCAAAGACTTGGAGATGCGGACTGGGAGGCAAACAAGTGACCTTGTGTATCTTTGAGGGAAATGAAGATAGTGGCCGGATGTGAAAAACATAATATGTGAAAATAAAACGTGAAAAACATAACAGTGGGCGGTTAGCAAAATCCTGGTTTGAAGGCTCCCTTCCTTTATTGTCCTCAATTCCGGGTTTTTCCTATCTCAGCCCATTCATAGCTAGTAACCAAAGGGGGCAGCAAACCTCCAGGAATGGGGGCCTTTTCCGCCTGCGGACCCCAGATTTCTGGAGCAGACCCCTCCCCAGGGGAGGAACTCCCAAACGTGCTATTCCTGGCTCCCAGAACTAGTCTGGACCGACCTCGGGATCGATGGTGAAGATCATAATGGAATTAGTATTAATTCAGTCACTGTCTTAGTGGCTGTCGTTTATTGAACGCTTTCTATAAGCCGGGCACTTTGCCATGCGTTTTATGACCATTTCAAAAATATTTTGGTCACCAAGGGGTGCAGCTGTGATTCGGCGAAGTTAAGTGCTTGCCCAGGGTCACACAGTGAGCCTGGAACCCGCATTCCAAAACCCACGCGGGTAACCCGGGGCAAGCCCGCCCCGCCCCCTTCCTCAAAGGCTGCTCGCTAATCCAACATCACGACTCCTTTAAATAACGTTCTGGCTTTATTTAGCAGGTTCTCCGATCTCCCACCCCAGGCTTCTCTCCCCAGATCCGGCCTCCACAGGGGCCACGTAGCTGCCCCCTCCCCCTCGGTCGTCTGCTCTGGGAAGGGCCTTCGGAATCATTTGGTCCCACCCTCCCAAGGTTCACAGGGGGAGACCAAGAATCCAGAGGGAAGGGCTCGCCTAAAGGCACCCGGTGCATCCCCCGTGCCCGGGTGCAGCCCTGCGCCCACCCCTTAGCCCTCCCCGGGGCCCGGACCTCCGACCCCGGACTCCCCAGGAGCCCGCTCCCGGGCGGCAGCAATCACACCTCGGACTCGCGCGGCGGGCCGCGGGCGCGCTGGCAGCCGTACAACCACTGGATGACGCGCGCATTGCGCTCCACCACCGACACCGTGGGGCGCCCGTCCCGCGCCGAGCCTGCCGCTTCCGAGCAGCCGCCGCCGCCGCCGCCGCCGCCGCCAGCACCGTCCGGGCGATCCGCGTCGCTGTCACTGTCGCTGGACGTCCAGTCGCTGGCGTCCCCAGAGCCGAGCGGCGGAGACGTTCCGGGCTGGGGGCTGGCGTCGGCGCCCCAGCTCTGCGGAGAGAAGCGCTCAGCGCCCAGCACCTCCACCAGCGCGCGCTCCAGGCCGCAGTAGTTGAAGAAGCGCTCCTTCTCCGACAGGGGTAGTGAGCATGTGGGGCACAGCGCCCGCTTTCCTGCCGCTTCTGGGGCATCTTGGGGAGCGGCCCAAACCCCAGGAACCGCTGGTAACTCGGTTGGGCCCGGACTGCTCGAGGTGGCGTCTCGGGGGGCGCCCAGGAAGAGGCGCCGCACCAGCCCCTGGCCCTTGGCGTTCTCTTTGTTCACCGAAGCCTTGCAGTCCCGCTTCTGGCGGTAGAAGATGAGGGAGTCAGGCCTTGGGAGCCGCCTGCCGCTGCTCCGGCGGGCGGGCCCGGGCGTCCGGGGCGATGCAGGGGGCCCCAGCTCATTGCAGGGGTGCGGGGTGAGCGGTGCGGGACCCCCACGCAGAGCTGGCTCCTGGCGTCGTGCTATCACTTGGTGTGTCTTGACATACTTGGCTTTGTCGGCCTCCAACCTCTCCACTGCGCTGGGGGTCCGTCCCCTGGACGGGGTGGAGGGAGAGGCCAGGATCATCTCAGCGCAGCTGGGCAGGATTGCACCCCATAAGCCGCTGGAAGTAGGCAGCTAGTTGAGGAGCCAAGAGTAACTGGCCGGGGCTTCCTGGTGCCTACAGGGGAAGAGGAATGATCAAGAAGAGAGTCCCGGCACTTCTCCCGCAGGCAGTCCTGGAAATGGGATCAGCGAGCCACCCCTCCCCCATCCAAATCAACCGGTACCATGCCTAAGGGGCAGAGACTCAGACTACCCCTTCCCCCATCCTGGATCCTTCAAAGACATTGAGCAGGGGTGCCCTGGCCACCCAGAAACACACCCCTTTGAGGGTGCCCCAATCTGGCCACAGAGCCATGCCAAGCAAGCATCAGCAAGTGGGACACTTGGAAAAGGAAATGGGGCTGGTCGTGGCCAGTTCCCGAAAGTGGCCTCAACCGGAAAAAATACCTCTTCCCAACCCAGCAACTTTGAGTCCAAGACAAGAAGGCTCCCCAGCCACAGGCTGGCTCCAGCAGGGCCCACCCTTCCCGCCCCCAAGCGCCTGAGGTCAGGGATATAAGCACAGGGTAGGAGCCTCCAGTAATCGCAGCCAACTGCCCTGCCCAGTCCCAGCAGGGGCCACGGGGAAAGAGAGAGAGGTGGCGACCAGGTCTTGTCACCAGCCACCTCCCACCTCTCTACCCCTGCCAAGGGAATTCCACAATGCTTGCCTGTAAAGCCACCTCGCCTACCTCTGCATTTCCATTTACAGAAAAGGAAACTGGTAGAGAGGAAAGGGCTTGCTCAGGTCTCTACTGAGAGTTAGGGGCTGGGATTGAAACCCGGGTCTCTAGCCTTGCAGTGCAGAACTATTTCAGAAGGCCTGTCTCAGCCGTTCAGAACTTCCCTCTCATGTTTTGCTTCTCTTCTTGCTGCTCTAATCCCAAGCACTTTCCTTTAGACCTGGGCCCTTTGCCTCACTAGAAAGTTCCTTCCAGAAATTCTTCCCAATAACCGGCACTCCCAGCAATCTGCCCTCAGGGTCCCTGTCCTCTTCTCATCCTGAGACCCTGTGACCCTTGTCTGCCACCTCCCCTCTGCCACTGGGGAAGGGGACCAGGAGGGGTTGTAAATCAAGAGCTGACCAGGCACAGAATGGGCCACCCACGTGGCTCAGGACACCCCCCCCCCTCCCTGGATCCTTCATTCAGCTGAAAGGGACACAGAAGTTCTGGGGGCTGAAGGGACCTCTAGTCAGGAGGCAACAAAAGAAAAGAACTTGCCAGGGATGGGGGGAGGCTGGAGACCCTCCAAACCCCCCACCCAGCGTGCACGCACGCGCGCGCGCACACACACACACACACACACACACACACACCCCTATCCAGTGTCTAGTAAATCGGCCCCTAGGTAGTTGGCGACTGCGAGCCCGGGCAGCAGGGAGAGCTTGGCAGCGCCCTCCGTCCTGGCTCTCAAGAACTCTACTAGGCAACGGGTCGGATTCCAAGGTCCCGGGAGCGCACTGTGCTTCTCTGACCTTATGGGTATCCTCCCATCCCTTTCTCCTCTTCCCGGCCCTGAGCAGCAAGGCTATAAAAAGTCCCTAAACACAGGGACCAAAATAGTCTGCCATCCACCATCTCTTCCCTGCCTCCAGGGCTGGCCCTGATGCTGACCACAGATGTTCAGCCGTAGAAGCCGGCAGACAACCTTGTGCCCTCCGTCCCTTCGCCCACCTCCTTCCAGTCCTGTGGTTAGTGGTCTGAACTTTGCCCACAGCTTCAGCTCTGGAGGTGGGGAGGGGCCGGGGGGCTTGTTCACTTGCTCCGTGCCAGCCTCCCTGCCCTTGGGTCCCCGAGTGCCTTCCCACCCCAGCCCTGGGCTCGGGATGTGCTCACCTCTGTGCCCTCACCGAGGCTTGAAGCAGGGGTTCCTGGGCACGACCAGACAAGGGCAGGAGGGACAGCAAGGACTGGAAGTAACTTTGGAGACAGCCAAACCCCACTCTCCACAGGAAAAGGAGAGAGAGCCTCCACTCCACCCCCCCCCCCAGATTAACCCTCGCCTTCCTGACCCAGAGCCTGGTCTCCAGTTAACTCCTTCCTGGTCACAGTCTCAGTCCTGGAGAGGACCTTTAGACCCGGTCTGGACCCTTTATCTCCCAGATAGTCGCACAGGCCCTGACAGGCTAGGTGATTCGCAGGGAGCCACTGAGAGCTTGGGGTACAGTCAGGACTCAGACAAGGTCTCCTGATTCCCTGGCTCCCTCCAGAGGCCTGGGGTAGGGCTATGCTATTCCCGTGGGGTCAGCCCCCTCTGCTAGGCCTTGGCAGACCCTCTTGGTTAAAAGACGAAGGCAGAGCAGGGTTCTAGCTGACTGTGCTTGTTTTCCTCTCCAGCAGGTTTAGGCCTGTCCTGGCTGGGGGGTGCGGAGGGTGGCAGGCTTGCCCTCCCTAGGGGTGAGGCCAGGAATCTGCAGCCTAAGGGTGGGGGCGCTGGGTGCTGTGGGCTGCAGGGCGAGCCTGTCCTCGCATGTCATGTCTTGCCATGACAGTCACCTTGGAGCCCATTGGAGGTGCCTGTGCCCACGGTCCTCTGGTGGCCAATGGGGTTGGCTGGGAAGAGGGTGGTGAAGGGATGATTCTGGAGCCAAGCCCATGTTGTTGGCCTCCTTTCTGCTTTGCTCCCCTGGGGACTTCTTGAGCTGATATCTCATGTCTAAAGGGGGAGTCTTGTCCCCACAGTGCTGGTGTCAGGTGATCTCCTCCCCTCTCCCCAGTAAACTGCAGCACCCAGAGCTCAAAACTCAGCGCCCTCGCCAAGGGGCCCCTGCCCCCTCTCTAGCTGGCCGCTTTCCATAAACCCCTTTCCATCCCTTGTAGAACTGTTAATGTTTGCAAAGCACATTCACACCTGTGCTCTTGGACCTCCTTTGTTTCTCCTAAGAACTCTAGAGGGGGGGCCAATGGGGGTGACCACCCCACCTGATGGATGAGGAAATGGGATCTTGCCAAAACTCGACTCCCCAAACCGCTCTTTCTGTCGCACCCTCTGCCTGTCTAGTAAGGTAATGAGTCTGAAAAACCTGGAGGCCCATTTGCTGATAAAGAGATTTTTATCACCTAGTTAAGGGAAGGTTTTGGGGGGCTTTTTGGTGTATTGGTCAATGATAGTTCAATATTGTATTGTTGTGTATGTTTTGGTTCCATGTTGTATTGTTATGCTATCTATCTTTGCAAAATACTTTCATCTACACGATCATAATTCATCCCTGGGACAATCTTTGGGAAGTAGGAGGTTTTACTTCCCCATTTAACAGCAAAGAATACTGAGGCTTAGAGATGTGAAATGATCCATCCAAGCTCACACACAATGAGACTAACAGCTAACTTTTGTTGGGGGATTAATATATGCTAGGCACTGTTCTCTGATTAACACATTTAGTCCTCAAAACAACCCAGTGAAAGGGGTACTTTTATTCACCTAATTTTTACAGATGTGCAGGCCTCTGGCACTGAGATCTGGTCATGAAAGGGTTAAGCGAGGAGGCTGGGCAGGGCCCAGCTGGGTTGCTGTCAATGGCAGGAAACCTGGCCTGTGAAGGAGGGGGAGGATGGGGCTGTTGAGTCTGACTTGATGCAACCCCCATCCCTTTGGTCTTAAAGGAGCCTCCGGGTTGGGTGGAAGGGCAGCCAGAGTGAGGGTGGGAGGTGGGCGGGGCGGTGGGGGGGGGGCTTCTCGGCTCTTTTCGAGGGACTAAGACAGGCTGGGTTACAGAAAGAGGGGATTCAGAGTGGAAGGCAGGTGCCGCTCTGGGGCAGCCCCCGGACCGGGGTGACGGAATGACCCTGCCTCCTTGAGGGAGCACTGTGTCAGAGTCAGAGGGGGAAGACAGCTCCAGACCTCAGAGGGCCCAGTCAGAGAGGGGAGACACAGCTCTGCTCTCAGGCGTCCAAGATGAGGGGTGGTCAAGGAGCCTTGCTCTCAGGACCTCCGAGTAGGAGGGGAGGGTCCCATGGCGGTGGATGGGACCCTCTACCATACTGGCCGAGAGGCTCGAGGCTTGTGGAGGAGAGGTCAAACTAGATGGGCTTTCTGGGTGAAAGAGCCCCCCCTCCCACAAGGAGGGGCAGGGGCGTGGGGGGGTGGGGGTGGGGAGATCTCAAGGTGGAGCTCCAGCTGCCCGCCCCGCTGGGCTCTTGGTCACACTTGCCATGAACCAGATAGGCTATCTTTCTGATTACGGATCCCTCGGGAGATCCTTAAAGTGGCTCCTTCCGGTGCTAGAGCCAGGACCTCGGGCCGTGAGAGGCCAAATCTGAGAGGGGTTTCCTTCCTATTTCCGAGCTCATTCCCGGATCACCTTGATGATCGATTGGAATGGGGCTGAGTCAGAACTGGCTCCTTCCGGAGGAGAGAGTTTGGGGGGAAGGGGATGGAGGCTGGGGGGGCAGCTCTGCCCAGAGTCGGGAATAATGAGATGGCTTGGAGGCCTTCAGATCCAGCCCCAGACCCCCTGTTCCTCCCCTTAGCAGCCAGCTACGGCCCCCTCACGCCAGCCACATGACCTCAGCCCTGCCTTTCATGCTAACCTTGGTGTAGCTGCTCACTGGCACCCTGGCCTGGAGTTTCCTTTGGCGTAAAATGGCGGGTAAAATGGGAATGACAAGACCCAGCTCTGGAGCGGCAGGAGGAAGTAGCGGCTGTGGGGACGGGGAAAGCCTCTGGTGCCTTAAGGTGCTCATAAATGTTAGATGAATCTGCCTTTTAGCTCTTGTCCAGCCCTGACACCTTCCTGACACCTTGGGCCCAAAGCGTTTCTCTAACCCAGTCTCAGCTGCTGTCACAAATCATCCTGACCACGGCTGTGTGCTGTGAGGTCAGCGGATAGGTCAGGCATGGTTTCTGCTCTCAGGGAGTTCTGCCTGCTTAGGGATTGGTGGGTGGGGGGCAGTGGTGGGCAGAGGCCAACAAAGCAGGGGACAACGGAGGACGGGTTTGTTCTGCAAGAAATGGGGGGGCAGGAAGGGGTTTCTGGCCTGGGTGGGGTGGGAGGTGGGGGGTTGGGTGTTGGGGGAGGGACCGTGAGAGCTACAGGCCTAAAGACAGCAGGAGTGCCAGGGTATCAGTGAGGGGGGGCCGGGGTACGGGAAAGAGAGCGAGGGAGAGAGAGACAGAGACAGAAGGAGAGAGAAGGAGGAGAGGAACAGGAAGGGAGAGGTTCAGGGGGGCCGAGAGGGAAGATAGGAGTGTAGAGAAGGGAGGGGTTCTGTGAGGAGATGTGTGAGGTGGGGGGGCTCCTGAGAAAAGGCAGCTCAGAGGAGAGATGGGGCTTTGGGTGGAGTCTGGCTTAGTGAGCAGGAGGGGCTCATGCTGGCACGGGCACCACGGGAGGGGCCCCTCTGCTGGCCATGTGCGCCCCCACAGAGATTAGAGCAGCTATTCTGTGATTCGGGGCCTTCCGTTTAGGAAAGAATCTCAGCTACAACAATAGCCTGGCTCCCGCTTCTCCCTTCTCCCGGTGAGGGGTGCGGCCTCTGAGCGGGAAGGAGGGGACCGTGGGGGCGTTGAGAGGAAGGTGTCGTTAAAGGTTGTTTGTGGAGCACCTCCATGTTGCCAGCAAATGAAGTGAATAAGAGATTGGATTTCTGCTCTCGCAGTGCGTACAGTCTGGCGTTAGAATGAGGAAGCCAAGTTCATGTACCTTGTGCCTTGTGGGGGCACTCTGCCCAGTAGCCCTTGCTTCGCCCAAGGTCCCACGTGAATGCAGTGAGAGAAAGGCCCAGGTGGGAGAAGTAACTCAGCTGAGGTCACACAGCTGGCAGCTGGAGAGCAGGGCCTGCAGAACGAGCTCCCAGCTCCCTGTGCCCGCCCCCCCTCCCAAGCAGTACCTGTGGCACTGGGTCCTGCAAGCGAAGCAGGGAAGGAGGGCAGCCCCAGCAGCAGTGCTCACCGCCTCCACCTCCGTGCCTGCATCTTCTTCAGCACCTCCATCATCCCCACCTCCCACCGCTGTCCTAAGTTAGGTGCCTCCACATCCAGTACCAGGAACAAAACCCATCCTGTCTCCACCTAGTGCAGTAGGGAACACGTGGGCAAGAAACAGGATTCTCGTGGAATGCCGCGGCAAGAAATCTATCCTCCAGCAAATATTGACAACTACACATTCATAATGACATGTTGAAAAATGTGTTTTGATTTTTTTTTTTTACACAGAGAAAGCCATGAAAATATCAAACATGACTGAACTTAATTATTGGGTATTTTGGTCAAAGGACAGCAATACTGGATGAGTAAGAAAATAAAGATGTGACTAATTCACAAATTGTTCCATCTTTATTCCATAAAATCTATTTTTCTTGCCTTGATTTGAGCAAAATTACTGAGTATGTTGCTATAATGAAAAGTTTCAGAGGTGTTGGCTGGCTCAGTCATTAGAGCATGTGACTCTTGATCTCAGGGTTGGGAGTCCAAGTCCCAAGTGAAGAGCTTACTTAAAAGGACAAAAAACAAATTGAAGAGTAAAATATTTTGTTTAATATTGCAAGATAGCCCTCAGCCATCATATGTTACTATTGCAAAAACCATCTACACATCGAACGTTTGAAGTGGAGCGAGAAAATGGATGCTCAGCACTTGCTGGAAACAGTCCAATCTCACTATAGGACTCCTACTCTCTGAGAGGAAGGATTTGACAAGAGAATTCATTTGTCTCACCGAGGTCACTCAACACTCAGTCTTCTCCACACCCTGAACCGTGGCTGGCTGTGAGGTCAGCAGCAGTGCAAAGCTTCATGATATTTGAAGGCAGTGGGCTTTTGTTTCAAGGACATAGAGTCAGAAGTGTGGAGAAGCATTTGTTTCCCCAGGGCTGAATGGTGTCAGGTATGAGAGCAGATGGTGAGGATTGTAGCTTACCCTGTGTAACACTGAGATGCTTGTATGGTCTTTAATAAATGACTTTGGGGCGATTTTACTATCAGGGCCCCTTTGAAGGGCATGGATCCCTCTAGCTAGTTCTTTTTTTTTTTTTTAAAGGTTTTATTTATTTATTTGACACAGAGAGAGAGATCACAAGTAGACAGAGAGTCAGGCAGAGAGAGAGGGGGAAGCAGGCTCCCCACCGAGCAGAGAGCCTGATGTGGTGCTCTATCCCAGGACGCTGAGATCATGACCTGGGCCGAAGGCAGAGGCTTTAACCCACTGAGCCACCCAGGCGCCCCCCTCTAGCTAGTTCTAAGGGTGGCACTGAGGCATGGCCAGGAAGCTGCTGTCTTACATTGAACATACCCGATGGTGGGGACCTACCTTTCTGTCTGTGAGGAGGGTAATTCCCAGAGAAGGTGGAGGTTGAGAGCTGGGCCGATACCCAAAAAGGTGGGTATTATAACCATCACCCCTAATATCACCATTGTATTGTAACTAACATCTCAGTGTTACCCCTGAATTCTCTTTTTTTTTTTTTTTTTAAGATTTTATTTATTTATTTGACAGAGAGAGAGATCACAAGCAGGCAGAGAGAGAAGGGGAGAGAGCAGAGAGCCTGATGTGGGGCTCGATCCCAGGACCCTGAGATCATGACTTGAGCCGAAGGCAGAGGCTTTAACCCACTGAACCACCCAGGTCCCCTTACCCCTGGATTCTAATTGTTCCCTCCTTCACAGTCATTGTCAGCTTCTCCATGGTTCCCAGCACTGTGAACATCTGTGGGTTTTGCCATTCAGCAATTGCTCTCATTCTATCCTGACTTTGGCCACCTGTGCTCTCAGAGTGGCGTAACTTGACTCAGAGTGGGGTGCTTGACCTAGATTTGTGTCAAAAAGCCCATCACGTCTCTCTGGCCCCACTACTTCATTTAAAGATGGGCATGTAAGTCAATTACAGCCAAGGGGACTTCTGCTGAGACTGAGGCAACAAATCTCTCTCTTCCCTAGTGTGCAAGAACCTGGGCAGAGGGAGCCCAGAGAGTCCAGCCTGCCTGAAGACCAAGTCAGCAGAGAAGGAGCAGCCCTGAGAGTCAGAGCCAGTGAAAACCGACCTTGAGATGTGGGCCTTCTGTATCTGGTCATATCTGAAGCAAACTGTAATGGGGAAGCCAATACCTTTCCTTTGGTTAAACCGTGCTAGTCACTTTCAGTCACTTACAGTCAAAATAAACTGGAAGGAGATATCTTTCTTTCTAAAACTGGGTCACCTTCATCATGGTGCCTGTAGCATTGGCCGTGAGAAGCCTTCCTTTATATTACCATCGCAGCCCACCTCTACACTAATTTCTCTGGAATGCTGAACAAAGGCCTCCAGGTTTGTTGCAAAGCTGACTTGAAAGAGCAGTCAGGGGGTGCCTGAGTGGTTCAGTGGGTTAAAGCCTCTGCCTTTGGCTCAGGTCATGATCTCAGGGTCCTGGGATCCAGCCATCAGGCTCTCTGTTCAGCGGGGAGCCTGCTTCCCCCCTCCCTCTGCCTGCATCTCTGCCTACTTGTGATCTCTCTCTCTCTCTGTTAAATAAATAAAATTAAAAAAAAAAAAAAAAAAAAAGGAAAGAGCAGCCGAAGTTCTCATAAGGCGTCAGGACACCAAAGTTCTTGTCCTGACTTTGACACAAACTCACTCTTGGTCTGAGGCAAGTCACATTCTCTTGCACCCCAGTTTCTGATCTGTTAAAAGGAGGAAAGTGGATTCAGCCAGTGGTTCCCCAATGCTATTCCTTGGTGGATTCCAAATAGCTACATAAAATTTACCTGCGGAGCTTGCTAACAAGACAGATGCCAGACCTCTGCCTTCTGAGAACCTAATTTAGTAGGTCTGGTGGGGAGTCAAGAAGGAAAAAATATAACAGTGGATCGGACCGATTTTATTGATATGAATGCCCTTACTGGAGATTCTAGATTTAATGTGTTATCTCTTGCAGCTGAAAGTAGCTCTAATATTGACTGAAACTTGTTGAGTTCTTTAGTTAACCGAAACTGGTATTCAACATGACCTGTAGTCACTAAGGTTGAGATGTCAGCATTTCTCTCGTTAATGTGTCTCACGTCTGAGAAGATAGGATTGTTGGAGATTTATCACATGAGATTGCATATATTCCCTAATTCCACCGAATATATCCCCCATGAGGGCTCAGCGGGTAGTTCTTTGCCTAGGTGTTGAGATAAGCCTAAGTGAGAACGCCACCTTATTCCAACAACACTTATTCCAAAGCCTTCCAGTATTCTTGAAAAGTTTTATGGTAGCTGTCCTCTACAGTTTGGATATATTGGGAAAGGCACCACTGAGATGGGTTCCCTGATTTCATTAGGGGTGATGGGGTCCTGAAGGAGTAGAGGCCAAGCTGAACTTGGCTGAGATGCCAGAGTCAAGGTGGACACTTTCCCTGCAGGGTGAGGTGATCTCCGGCATGTTTCACTTGCAGGGATCTTTGATCAGAGTGTCCTAGTAATGAAATAGATGAGCAGCTTATTACATATCTTTGAGTTACATAGCAGAAAAATTCCACGTCTTGTGGCCAGAAGCCTAAAGTGAATTGTTGTCCCAATGGTACATCTTGGCCTTGCATCTAATTTCCGCATCTAAGCCAGTTCACAGAGCTGGTGTCCCCACTGAATAGGAGGCCAGATCCCACAAGTGGGTAATGTATCAGTGTATGTTGGGGGGGGATGGGAAAATTCAGACCTGTTAGGCATGACTAGACATTGACTTTGAATTGATGCCGATCACTGGGAACACACCATTCAACATGACTGAAACAAACTACTGATCTCTTATGCCCCCAGACCCATCTCAGCAACCTTCCAATTGCTCAGGCCAAAAGCTTGGAGTCATCTTGGAAACACGTCTTTCCTTCACATTCCTCTTCCAATCCATCAGCCATCTGTTGGCCTATCTTCAGAACACACCCTGATTTAGCTGTCTCACCCCACTGCTACCACCTTGGGCCAAATGCTGTGCTCTCTTGCCCAGATTGCTGCAATTGCCTCCAGGGCTCCCTCCTAATCTCAGCCCACCCAGCAGAGATCAAGCCTTTCAAAGTGGAGGTTAATCACCACGTCACTTTCCATTCAAATTCCTGAAAAAGGCTCCTCCTCTTTTCGCTGGAGTGAGAGCCAACGCACTCAAAGGCTTACAAGGCTTTTCATGACCTGGATCTTATCTCTGGCCATCCTCCCTCTCAACCACCTTGCCCCAGATACTCTAGCCTCCTGGCATGTTCCTTGAACACACAACTATGTCTACCTTTGGACTTTGACCTTCTGCCTGGAATGCCTTTCCTTTAGCTCTCAGCTTTGCTAACTCCTTCACCTCATTTAAGACTTTGTTAAACTCTTGCCCCAATGAGATCTCCCCTGACCACTTCATTTAATAAGTCAGCCAGCTCCTTTCTGTAGCATTCCCAACATGTCTGCCTTGCTCTATTTTTTCTTCGCATTTTCTTGTTTGTTTGTTTTTTAACTTAGCGATCCTATCATACTAAATGGCTTATTTATTTATGCTCATACAGGTCTCCCCGACTAGAATGTAAGTTCAGTGAGGGCGAGGACCTTTATTTTGTTCATGGATAGGTTCCGAGCACCTGGCACGGGGCCTCGCACTCAGTGGGTTTCTCAATACATTTGTTTCATGAATGGATTTTGAAGAAACCGTGGAGAGACTGGGAGGGGGGCTTGAGAAGTTCTCTTAAGGGTCTTGGGACTGGAGTGATGCAAGCTCCTGGCCCCCGAAAGCCTTCCAAAACCATACAATTTCCTTTTCTGGCCAGTGAGACTTGAGGGAGAGTGTGCTGCAGGATCCGAGGGAGGATGTCCTTGGTCTCAAGGAGAAGCAGGAAGAAATGGTCCCTTTTCTCCTTTAGATGAGCTGTCTAGATGGGATTCTTAGATTCTGGTCATCTGGGGACCATGAAGCGAGCCACTCTAAGGAAAAAGCAGGGGGTGGGGGTGTGTGGATAATCTGGGTCCTTTACTAATAATGTACCATCAAGGGATGGCTTACTGTCCCCACCTATGGGCAGTGTAGTCAGCCACTTGTCACCTCCTTCAGGGTCTGTCTCAGCTGCTGAGAGCCCCTTCACCCATGATCATGCCCTTCCCAGGGTGGCCCACAACTGGTGATTGGGGCAGGTAAGAGTATAAAGATCTGGTCTTTTCTGCCCAAAGTGCACACTGATGGGCAATACTTATTCCAAAGCATTTAACTAACGCAGAACTTTGTGTGGCACTGTGTGCCCATAGGAAGAATATAGGAGTATAGGAACCAAGGAGTGACCTCCCGCCGCCTTACTATTACTTTAATAACCTCTGGAGACCTTGTCCTTCCCAGCCCTGCCACTCTGGGCTCTGCGGGGTTAGAGGTTCTGGTCCTCAAAAAGGGCACATTTTTGCCAAAAGGAGTTACATTGAATTATAAGCTATGTCTGCCTCCTGGGTGTTCTGAGCTCCTTGTATCCAGGGACCAACAGGCAGAAAAGGGGTCATGGTGGGGGATGGGGGGTGTCCCTGCTTATAAATAGGAATAAAGCTGCTATTACACAATTGGGATAATTGATTCCAGGTGATCTACTTGGGTGCTTCTTGGTACTCCCCGGCCCAGTTGGGGCTATCAGTGGCCAGGTGATGCCATCCTGGTCTGGGAAGGCCCTGGTGACCAGGGGCTCAGGCTCCTCGAGGAGGCGGGGCTGGCTCACGCCTCCAGGTGAGCCACTGAGCCTGCGGAAGTGGCGGCCGACGGTGGGGGGGGAATCTAGAATAGACAGAGAAGGGACATGGTGATTATCAGTTGTGGCCTTGGGACCATCTGCCAAGGGGGGGGAGTCTAGTTTGTCTTTTTCAAGTTTCTCCTCCTTGGACGCCCCGGCCAGTGGAATCCCGAAGGAGCTGCTCTTTGAATGTTGATGGGGAAGGGGATTCAAGACCCTTCCCAGGGCAGCAGCCTGTATCTGCTGACAGGAGGAGGTGGGCGTCAAGGTCTGGCCTTTCCAGCCCGACGCAGGACCCCGCCTGATGGTGCTCATGCCACAGCTCTGGGCCGGGTCCTCTGAGCCAGGTTTTGCCAGCCTGGACCATAGTCCAACTTCTTCCCCTGCCTCAGCCTGGGTCCTGCCCCTTCTCTCATAGGGACCGTTGCCCTAATAACCATCTTTTACCCAAACTCTGTTTTGGGGTCTCCTTTCAGAGAACTCAGCAGTAATACCAGGGACATTTTACCCTTGGACCAGAACCAGCCCCCAGAAACAATTTGCTTCTTTCTCTGGCTTCCCTCTAGGGACCCCAAGGCAATCTGAAGGGGGTTCTTTTTTTTAATTAACATATAAATGTATTATTTGTTTCAGGGGTACAGGTCTGTGATTCATCAGTTTTACACAATTCACAGCGCTCACTATAGCACATACCCTCCCCAATGTCCTTCACCCAGCTGCCCCATCCCTCCACCCCCCTCCACTCCAGCAACCCTCAGTTTGTTTCTTGAGATTAAGAGTCTCTTATGGTTTGTCTCCCTCTCTGGTTTTGTCTTGTTTCATTTTTTCCTCCCTTCTCCTATGATCCTCTGTCCTGTTTCTCAAATTCCTCATACCAGTGAGATCATATTCTAATTATCTTTCTCTGATTGATTTATTTTGCTTAGCATAATACCCTCCAGTTCCATCCACATCGTTGCAAGTGGCAAGACTTCAATTTTTGATGGCTGAATAATATTCCTGTGCGTGCCCGCCTGTGTGTTTATACCATATCGTCTTTATCCATTCATCTGTTGACGGACATCTAGGCCCTTTCCATAGTTTGTCTATTATGGACATTGTGATTATAAACATTGGGGTGCACATGCCCCTTTGGATCACTACATTTGTATCTTTGGGGTAAATACCCCGTAGTGAGATTGCTGGGTTGTAGGGTAACTTTATTTTCAAAAACAGTTCTTTTTTCAAATTTTTGAGGAAACTTCATACTGTTTTCCAGAGTGGCTGCACCAGCTTGCATTCCCACCAACAGTGTAGGAGAGTTCCCCTTTCTCCACATCCTTGCCAACATCTGTTGTTTCTGATTTGTTAATTTTAGCCATCCTGACTGGTGTGAGGTAGTATCTCATTGAGGTTTTGATTTGTATTTCCCTGATGCCAAGTGATGTTGAGCACTTTTTCATATGTCTGTTGGCCATTTGGATGTCTTCTTTGCAGAAATGTCCGTTCATGTCTTCTGCCCATTTCTTGATTGAATTATTTGTTCTTTGGGTGTTGAGTTTGAGAAGTCCTTTATAGATTTTGGATACTAGTCCTTTATCTGATATGTCATTTGCAAATATCTTCTCCCATTCTGTTGGTTGTCTTTTGGTTTTGTCAACTGTTTCCTTTGCTATGCAAAAACTTTTTATCTTGTTGATGTCCAAAGACCTCATTTTTGCCCTTACTTTCTTACCTTTGGCAGTGTTTCTAGGAAGAAGTTGCTGTGGCTGAGGTCAAAGAGGTTGCTGTCTGTGTTCTCCTCAAGGATTTTGATGGATTCCTGTCTCACATTTAGATCTTTTATACATTTGAGTCTATTTTTGTGTGTGGCATAAGGAAATGGTCCAGTTTCATTCTTCTGTGTGTGGCTGTTCAATTTTTCCAATACCATTTGTTGAAGAGACTGTTTTGTTTCTGTTTTTGTTTTGTTTTATTGGACATTCTTTCCTGCTTTGTCAAAAATTAGTTGACCATAGAGTTGAGGGTCCGTTCCTGGGTTCTCTATTCTGTTCCATTGATCTATGTGTCTGTTTTTGTGCCAGTACCACACTATCTTGATGATTACAGCTTTGTAATAGAGCTTAAAGTCTGGAATTGTGATGCCACCAGGTTTGGTTTTCTTTTTCAACATTCCTCTGACTATTCAGGGTCTTTTCTGGTTCCATATAAATTTTAGGATTATTTGTTCCATTTCTTTAAAAAAGTTGATGGTGTTTTGATAGGGGTTGCATTAAATGCTCTGGATAGCATAGACATTTTCACAATATTTGTTCTTCGAATCCATGAGCATGGAATATTTTTCCATTTCTTTCTGTCTTCCTCAATTTCTTTCATGAGTGTTCTATAGTTTTCTGAGTACAGATTATTTGCCTCTTTGGTTAGATTTATTCCTAGATATCTTATGGTTTTGGGTGTAATTGTAAATGGGATCAACTCCTTAATTTCTCTTTCTTCTGTTTTGTTGTTGGTGTATGGAAATGCAATTGATTTCTGTGCATTGATTTTATATTCTGACACTTTACTGAATTCCTGTATGAGTTCTAGCAGTTTTGGGTTGGAGTCTTTTGGGTTTTCCACAGAAAGTATCGTATCATCCGCAAAGAGTGAGAGTTTGACTTCTCTGCTGATTCAGATGCTGTTTATTTCTTTTTGTTGTCTGATTGCTGAGGCTAGGACTTCTAGTACTATGTTGAAGAGCAGTGGTGATAGTGGACATCCCTGCCATGTTCCTGACCTTAGGGGATAAGCTCTCAGTTTTTCCCCATTGAGAATGATATTCGCTGGGTTTTTTTCATAGATGGCTTTTATGATATTGAGGTATGTACTCTCTATCCCTACACTATGAAGAGTTTTGATCAAGAAAGGATGCTGTACTTTGTCAAATGATTTTTCGGCGTCTATTGAGAGTATCATACGGTTCTTGTTCTTTCTCTTATTAATGTATTGTATCACATTGATTGATTTGCAGATGTCGAACCAACCTTGCAGCCCAGGAATACATCCCACTTGGTCATGGTGAATAATCCTTTTAATGTCCTGTTCGATCCTATTGGCTAGTATTGTGGTAAGAATTTTTACATCCATGTTCATCAGGGATACTGGTCTGAAAATCTCCTTTTTGATGGGGTCTTTGTCTGGTTTTGGGATCATAGTAATGCTAGCCTCAAAAAATGTGTTTGGAATTTTCCTTCCATTTCTTTTTGGGGGGGCTGACAGCTTTGGGAGAATAGGTATTAATTCTTCTCTAAATTTTTGGTCAAATTTCCCTGGGAAGCCATCTGGCCCTGGGCTCTTGTTTGTTGGGAGATTTTTGATGACTGCTTCAATCTCCTTACTGTTTATGGATCTGTTCAGGTTTTCTACTTCTTCCTGGTTCAGTTTTGATAGTTTATATGTCTCTAGGAATACATCCATTTCTTCCAGATTGTCTAATTTGCTGGCATATAGTTGCTCATAATATGTTTTTTTTTTTTTTTTTGCTCATAATATGTTTTTATAATTGTTTCTATTTTTTGGGTGTCAGTTGTGATTTCTCATCTTCCATTCAGGATTTTATTAATTTGGGTCCTTTCTGTTTTCTTTTTGATAAATCTGGCCAGGGGTTTGTCAATCTCATTAATTCTTTCAAAGAATGTCATTTTCAGTGAAAGCCTAGCTGGATATAGTATTCTTGGCTGCATATTTTTCTCATTTAGTGTTCTGAATATATCCACAGGCCTCTGTGGATAGGTCTTCTGCCAATCTAATGTTTCTACCATTATAGATTACAAACCTCTTGTCCCAGCTGCTTTCAGGATTTTCTCTTTGTCTCTGAGACTTGTAAGTTTTACTATTAGATGATGGGGTGTTGACCTATTTTTATTGGTTTTGAGAGGGGTTCCCTGTGCCTCCTGGATTTTGAAACTTGTTCCCTTCCCCAAATTCAGGAAGTTCTCCACCATAATTTGCTTCAATATACCTTATGCCCCCCTCTCTCTTTCTTCTTCTTCTAGGATCCTCATTATTCTAATATTGTATCATCTTATGGTATCACTTATCTCTCAAACTCTCCCCTCGTGATCCAGTAGTTGTTTATCCCCCTTTTTCTTGGCTTCTTTATTCTCCATCATTTGGTCTTCTATATCACTAATTCTCTTTTCTGCCTCATTTATCCTATCAGACCCTCCATATTTTATTGGACCTTATTAATAGCCCTTTTAATTTTGATTTGATTTCATTTTGATTTTGACTTGGTTAGATTTTCGTTCTTTTATTTCTCTAGAAAGGGATTCTCTAGTATCTTTTATGCTTTATTTAAGCAGAGTGAGTATCTTTATAGTCATCATTTTCTGAACTCTAGTTCCAACATCTTACTCATGTCTGTATTGATTAGGTCCCTGGCAGTTGGTACTGCCTCTTGTTCTTTTTTTTTTTTTTCCTGAGGTGTGTTTTCTGTTTTGTCATTTTTCCTAGAGAAGAGTAGATGAATGAGAGAACAAAATGCTAAAAGGGTAACAATGACCTCAGAAAAATATACAGTAAACAAACCAGAAAAGACCCAAAAACAGGGGGGAAAATAAAGGAAAAAAAAAAGTCTATGATCAGGCTGATGATTAGAACAGAACCACACACTAGATTTTGGGTATATTTTGGTCTGTTAGAAGAAACTGCATCCCAAAATTTTAAAGAAGGAAAACTTATATATATATACAAAAATAAGGGTAAATGGAATGAAGGGATGGAATATGACTGTAAAAATGAAAATTAAAAAAGGCTTTAAAAAAGGAATTGTTAAGATAAGAAGTCTGTTGAAAAAAGAAAGGAAAAAAATGGAGAGAATGTGATCAGGCAGGAGACTAGAACAAAGTTGTATGCTAGATTTAGGGTATATTTTGGTCTGTTAGAAGAAACTGTATCCCAAAATTTTAAAGAAATAAAAACTTATATATATATATATATATATATATATATATATATATATATACAAAAAATAAGTTTAATTACAATGAGGGGATAGAATATGACTGTAAAAATGAAAATTAAGGGGTGCCTGGGTGGCTCAGTGGGTTAAGGCCTCTGCCTTGGCTTGGGTCATGATCTCGGGGTCCTGGGATCGAGCCCACATCGGGCTCGCTGCTCAACAGGGAGCCTGCTTTCTCCTCTCTCTCTGCCTGCCTCTCTGCCTACTTGTGATCTCTCTCTCTCTCTGTGTCAAATAAATAAAATCTTTAAAAAAATTTAAAAAATGAAAATTTAAAAGGATTAAAAAAAGGAATTGATAAGATGTCAGCTGAAAAATAAAGAAGAAAAATTTTGAAAAAATAGAAAAAGAAAAAATAAGGAAGGGGTACCTGGGTGGCTTAGGGGTTAAGCCTCTGCCTTTGGCTCAGGTCATAATCTCAAGGTCCTGGGATCGAGCCCCGCATCGGCCTCTCTGCCTACTTGTGATCTCTCTCTCTGTTTCAAATAAATAAATAAATAAATAAATAAATAAATAAATAAATAAAATCTTAAAAAAAAAAAGGAAAATAAAAAAAACTTTGAAAGACTAAAGAATCATGGGATAAAAGCCATGAATTCTATGTGCTATATTTCCCCCAGTGCTGCAGTTTTGCAGTTCTCATTGATCAGTGAACTTGGTCTTGGCTGGATGTTCTTGCTGATCTTCTGCGGGTTGGGCCTGTTGCCGTGATTCTCAAATGTCTTTTCTGGAGGCAGAATTGCACCACCCTTGCCAGGGGCCGGGCTAAGTCATCTGCTAGGGTTTGCTTTCAGGGGCTTTTGTTCCCTGATCACTTTCCCTACCGCTTTGGAGGACAGGAATGAAGATGGCAGCCTCCAGTCTCTGACCTGGAGGAGCCGAGAGCTCGGGTCCCAACTCCTCAGTGAACCCTCAGAGAAGAGCAGTCAATCCCTCCCGTCTTCCTGGTCTCCAGCCTTACTCCGTGCTCACCTGGCCGGTGACTGACCGTTTCTGTCTCTGGCACACAGCCCTGTTTGGAGTCTCCAAACCCAGCAGATTCCTGCAGCACACTCCCGCGCTGCATCTGGAGGAGGAAGGAGAGTCTCCCCGGATCTGCCACTTGTGGCGTCCCTACTTGAAGAATAGTAGTCTGACTGTGCCTCAGATCATGGTTTATGGCAACCCCAAGCTGAGAGCCCCCTCCTCGGCTCCATCTCTGCAGCCGGCTTTCCCACGCTGATACCTGGGAGCTCTGCCACACTCAGGGTCCCCCAGTTTTTCTGACCACACTGTCCCAGCAAGGATTCCACCCCCAACTTAGCCACTGAAGTGACATCCTTCCGCAGGGCGGACAACTAAAAGTTCTGATTTTGTGCTCCGCTGCTCTATCACTTGCGGGTGGCCGCTGTTGGAGGCTCCCTCCCCCCGTGGTCTCTCTTCCCCACAATCTGAAAGGGGCTTCTGAGCAGCTGCTCCAACACAGCTTTCTACTTATTAAGTTTTAGACACCCTTTCCCATTTCCTCCCTTCAACATTTGCTCTGCAAACAAATATTGAGCACCCACTAGTTTTAGAGCCTTGATAATTTTTAAACTCCTTCCAGCAAGAATGGGAGGAAATCTTTTCTCCATAAGGAGCCTAGACCCTGAGTGGTCTGCTCTCCTCGGCTTCCTGAGGTTCCGGCCACAGGTAAGGAGGCCTTCCCTGCCAGCCTTAGGATCTGAAAGAAACTGGTGGTGGGGAGCCTAGGCCACACCCCTCTGTGGCATCTGTGGTTAGTCGCTTACTTCTTAGAGAGCACCCTCAACAAGCTTCTGAGATGACACGAGCTTGGCACTGTGAGACAAAGGCCTCAGTGAGAGTTTTGTTTCCAAATTATCCCACTCTACCCTCCAATGTCTAGAGGAAGCACATCCATGGAGTCAAAGGGACATAGAGACTCAGACTGGGGAGAGGTTTCCCAGGGACATGCACAGAGCACCTTGCATTGGAGCAAAGTATCCCAGGCGCATCCACCAGAGGGCAGGCTTCACCCTCAAGAAGCCATCCTGATTCACCTTCACCTCCCCACTCTCCGGTCCAAGCTCCAATAGCCCCAGGGTCCACCCGGCTGCCTGGCATTACTCTGCACTCCCTGGACATCCGCAGCGCGGCTGTTCTCCCTGCTACCGGCTCCGATAGTTATTTACCCCGATGCTTGGTGCTTTGTAATACCAGTTAACCGGTAAGAGCAATAATTGCTTCATTTATATTTTTTCCTGCAGTTTATGAAATATCTTCACATACATTAGTTTACAAAGCTACTTGGAAAAATAACTTATTATATGGCCACTTTTTAGAAGAGGTAACTGAGGCTCAGAGTGAAGTGGCTACACTTAGCAAAGTCACATAGTGAGTTTCCGGTGCGGCTATCATTGACAGCTCCTGGTGATGTACAAGCTGGCTTGTAATTGGTTTGATTCTGCAGTAATTGCGACCATGAAGTACTGACAGTAGGGGGTAGACGAGCAGATGCTTGGACCATATAGAGCTTATTAATGATACAGTTCAAATCTCCCATGTTGTTACTGAATTTTTGTTTGTTTTCTTGGTCTGTCCATCACTAAGATGGGTGGGATAGTATAGCCCATGTGGGGATGGTGGCTTTATCCAGTTCTCTCTGTGGCATTTTGAGGCTATGTTATTAGGTGCATACCAGTTTAGAAATGTTCCCTCTCCCCCTCTGCTAAACTGAACTTCAGCATTATATAATGACCCTCCTTATCTCTAGTGATGTTTTTTGCCTTCATATCGCTTTTATTTATTTATTTAGCCTAGCATTTCTCTTCCCAACACTGTCAATCTGTGTTCTGATGTTTCCATCTGCCTTTTGTAAACAGAATACCATTGGATTTTGTTCTTTTATTTGGTCTGACAAGCTTATCTCTAAACTCATTCATTGAGGTTAATTTATTTTTATTTACTTTTCTCATCTTGGAATGTACATTGTAGTTTTGTACTTTTTCCCCTCTCTTTTTTCCCTCCTAAAAATTAGCAGGGGAATCTGCTTGAGGTTCTCTCCCACTTTCTCTCCCTCTGTCCTGCCCCCTGCTCATGCATACTCTTTTTATTTTATTTTTTTTTAAAGATTTTATTCAATTTATTTGACAGAGAGAGAACCCAAGCAGAGGGAGCAGCAGAGGGAAAAGCAGGCTCCAAGCTGAGCAGGGAGCCCAATGCAGGGCTTGATACCCCACCCCTGGGATCATGACCCAGCCGAAGGCAGAGCTTGACTGAGTGAGCCACTGAGGCACCCTGCAAATTATGAGTTCATAAAGGAAATTTTATTTTCTCCTTTTCCCAGGGTCAAAGGTGATATAAGGAAGTTTTAACCGTCTTCCCTTCTGGGTGCCAGTGTTTGCTTCATATCAGCCCTTGTGCTGTGGTTATAATCCTTTGGGGTCTCCTCTTAGTGTTCCCATCTTTGAGAAGCCCTGGGAATTCTCCGTATCCTGTGTCCTATGCAGACAGGGAATGAGAATGTTATGATGTCCAGGTGTTGGCAGGCTCCCTGAGTGTTAAAAACAATTTGGGTCTTTACTTTCCTCTCCACTTCATTTTGGGGCTTGGCATACTCTTAGCTTTCATGGCAGCTCTAGCAGTATAGTAAAAAAGAATTAAAAAAAAAACCTCCTTTATACAACAGTTTAATTTTTTTCATCAGGAGGGTCCCTTAGGTCTCTAATTCACCATATTGTTGGGAAAAGTTTAAAACATAGATTTCATGATCACAACTATTTGTTTTATGACATTTTAATACTCTTTTTATATATTTTAATGTTATGAGTTTTTAAAAAAGATTTTATTTATTTATTTGACACAGAGAGAGATCACAAGTAGGCAGAGAGGCAGGCAGAGAGAGAGGGGGAAGCAGGTTCCCCGCTGAGCAGAGAGCTCGACACGGGGCTTGATCCCAGGACCCTGAGATCATGACCCAAGCCCAAAGCAGAGGCTTTAACCCACTGAGCCACCCAGGTGCCCCAATGTTATGAGTTTTATATGGCATGACGGTGTATATTATTATTTATAGTGATATCATTTAACTCTCACAACTAACCCAGAGAGGTAGATATCATTATTTTATCTTATTTTAATTCTGGTGTGGGTAACGTACTATACTATATTAGTTTAGTAATACTATACAAACTAATACTATGTTAGTTTCTGTTGTACAATATACTGATTCAAAACTCCCGTATTTATTACAGAGAGGTAGACATTATTATCTCTATTTCACAGATGAGGCTCTGAGTTTTGCCCAAGGTTACGCCATGTGGCTGAACAGGGACTTAGCCATTGGTATTCACCCTCCAAAGGTTCTTAACCTTTGGAAGACATGGACCCCCTTGAGAATCCGATGAAAGCTCTAGATCCTCTTCCCAAACACATGTACATTGATACAAATACACTAAAATTGTAGGGGGCTTGAGATCCTACAAAATCTATCCATGGATCCTACATGAAGAATCTGTGTTTGTTTTAATGCTGAGAGCAGATGCTGGAACAAAAAGATGCATTAGTTTTTTAGCCTTGATCACAATTCCCTATTCCTCTGCCTGTCTTCCAAGACCCTTCATATCCTGATCCCACTGTCTTCATCCACTCTCTTTTTCCTGACATGCATTCCCTGAAATAGTCCTTCCGGGCATCTGCATGACCTCTCTTCAGTTCGTGGCTTGGCTCTGTGCAGTGAGAAACAGTGACTAAGAACATGGGCCCTCGTATCTTGGCCTCAGATCCTGAACAAGTAGACCAGGGGTGGGTTATCTACCCTCCCTGTGTGTCTGTTTCTTTACCTGTAATGGTGAAGAACAGTAAGTACTTTGCAGGGTTGTGGGTTGTGGGGATTCTATGAGTCAATGCGTGGAAAGCATTTAAAGTAGAGTGTGGCACACGGTGACTGCGGATATGTTTGAGACGGTACTGCTCTTCTCCCCACCTAGTGGGGCGTTGTTAGCATCCTACAGCTCAGTGGCTAGGAGAGGATTCTTGTAAATAAAATAGTTTTGTTATTATTTTTTTGAAAAACAACATTTATTTTTTTGAAAACAAACATTGTCTCTTTATCTTTTTTTGTAGTTTTAAGTTTTTATTTAAACTCCAGCTAGTTCATATACACAAATTCAATAGTTTTTTTCAAAAGTATCTAAAAAAGTCCCAGGCCCACAGTGGTGCTAATTTCTTGAAAGGCAATTTTCCGATTGCCATTTGAAGAGGGTAATAGTGCTTTCTGTACCGGAGGCCTAGGGCTTCACTTGTCCCAGTGGAGAGACAAGTGCTTTGCTTTTTAAGTCTCAGGGGCAATGAAATGGCTCAAAGTGTTGAAAGACAGGGGAACAAGCAACCCGACCCACCTCAGCAAAAGTGGGATTTCCTGAGACTGAAGGGATGGACGACGCATTGCTTATTTCTGGGAGAACTGAGCTCTGATAGTGACCCATGGCGGAGAGATTTCTGATGGGAAGGAATAGGCCTAAGGCCCCGGTGTTTGAGTAGGGCTAGCCTAGGGATTTGGTCAGTAAGTATCTCAGTGGACAGAGTGAGGACTAGAGGACTTTCTCCAAATCTGGTGGATGATTCTAGAGAAGTTCTCTCTAATCATGGCTGTTTTAGAAGGATGAAGGACCGTCGTGCTTCTTACGTCTTGGTATCTTTAAGGAAATTTATAGTGATACATTGTGTGTTTTGTTTTCTCAACCGAGGTCAGGGATGTGTGACCTTCCTTTGTAAATCTCATAATCCTTTCATTAGTAATTTTCCATGTCAAATTGACTCATTGAATCTTAGAACTAGAAGGGCTCCTAACTAGCTAGTCCTGATGGTAATTAATTGTTATGAAGGCAGGAGACACCACCCTATTGGACTCTTTTGGTCCTATGTCCCTAAAAGAAATCCTGAAGTCATGAAATTTCTTCTCTAAGGACGGGGCTTGGCCTAAAGTGAGCCCAGACAAACATGTAATTTATCCTCAAAGAACATTTTCTTCTCCACAGCCACTGTAGCCCACAGGCACTGACATTCCTTTGGGAAGGACTAGGAGAACCACGGATATTGAAATGATTAGAGAAGAGGGCTTGAGGGCATGTTCACATAAAATTTTGCTTATAATTCTAGTGGGTCCACTGACAAGGCTGGATTCCCTTGTTGGAGTCCTGCTTAAGAAGCCTGGCCCTAGAATAACATACCTGATAGTGATTTAATGCATTACACACTGCTGCGATCTACCACGAAGCAGACGGTCTGAAAGTGAAGATAGGGACTTCAGTTTGGGGGCGTATTTGCTGACATGGGTCGGTGCTGTTGGTTGCTAGAAGGTAAGCGAATCTAAAAAATACTACTACCCGATGACTTTTTTTGCCTGTCCTACAGTCTGACCAGTACTGTTTCAATTGTAATATTTTACCATTTTCACATTAGAATCACTAATGCTTAAAAAATACTAATGTGAGTACACTACCTGCTGAAATTCTCATTTTATTAATATGAGATGGATCCTAGGGATCAGTTTAAAAATTTTTTTTTAAGATTTTATTTATTTATTTGACAGAGAGGAGAGAGATCACAAGTAGACAGAGAGGCAGGCAGAGAGAGAGGGGGAAGCAGGATCCCTGCTGACCAGAGAGCCCTATGCGGGGCTTGATCCCAGGACGCTGAGATCATGACCTGAGCCGAAGGCAGAGGCTTTAACCCACTGAGCCACACAGGTGCCCCAGTTTTTAAAAAATTTAAATGACTTTATTGAAGTATAACTGATATAAAGTACATAAGTTTAAGTACAGTTTGGTGAATTCTGATATATGTATGAAACCCATGAACATACCCATCATCCCCAAAGTTTCCCCTGAAATCACGGGCAAACATTTTCCTGAGGGGAGGATGTAATGCATTCATCAGATTCTCCCAAAGGGGAGAAGAATGAAAGCTATGGCTGAAGCCTGGCTCACTGAGAATCCATTCATTCATTCAACTTATTGTCAACATCAGAGCACAATTAACTACAATGGCTACCATTTAAGAACTGAATGTGCCAGGTATTATGCCAGGCACTTTACCTGTATTATCTCTGACCCTTACAAAAATTCTGAAATATACATATCATCATCCAATGTACCACCGCCATTTTACAGACAAGGAAACTAAGGTTCAGAATGAAGAGACTTGCCCAATGCCACATATTAATGCCACTAGTATTTGCAAAACTAGTGTTTAATAGATCTGCTACAGCAAACCTATCCTTTAGCCACTAGGCCATGATGCCTTCAGTAATGCCAAGTTGCCTAACTTCTGCCCTGAAGAAGCTAAGCTTGAAATACCAGGGCTGAGCAGGAAGTGAAAGAGTGAAGTCAAAGACGTCTTTTTTTTTTTTTTTTAAACAATTCCCTTCTAACCAATGAGAAATCATTGCAAAAGAGAAAGTACCGCCTTTAAAAGACTAAGGACAGCAGTGTGCCCTCAAGAGGTGTGGCGGGGTGGTTTTCTCAAGTAGGAGTTATTATCTAACCACAAACCAACTGTCTATCATTACACTGCATTTTAGAGGACATCTATGATTGGTTGACTGAGAGCAACATTTGAATTTAAAGAAAAGACCAAAACAACCAGGGGCCATTCCTTCAGTGAGAAAGATAAAGCTTTGTTGTTAGAGAAAACTCCAACTGGAGTCTGAGATTAGGTACTAAAACCCTTACACCACTAACACCCTAACTGGTGTATTACTCTTCATTTCCTCATCAAGAAACCAGTCCTTATTTTAAGTAAAACTCATTGAAAAGATACGTAAAAGGCTCTTGTGAGTGAAGGCTCTTTGTAAACTGCAGAGGATTACAAAAAACTAGTAAATGCAAATATTTATAGTTTAAGATGCAATGAAAAAAAATGAATCTCCAAATGGAAAGCAAAGTTTGCCTGTCTACAAAGGCTATGCCAAGACAAGGTGCCAGAGTCAGAAGCAGCCACAGTTCCTGATGTCTACTTTCCTATTTGTGGCTAGATCACATATAGCGTCAATGTTTTCTGTTTCCCATTTTTCCCTCTCCTGGTCCTTTGGACCACTAAGCGCACTGTATCTTCAGTACTTTAGAGAAGGCATCCATAATAAAAGCTATAAAAGAAAAAAAGCGGGCCAGATGACTTTATAGAAAGAAAACCATGCTTTCAAGTTATAGCTTGAAAAGTTACTTCCTCCTGGTACGTTTACTGTATTTCATTCTGAGTCTGGGATCCATCTTCACCTCAATGAGATAGAAGGATTAATGAAAAAACCATTTATTTTAGGCAAAACAAGTTCTTCTGACAAAAACAGCAGATAGTAAGCATTAAAATTGGAGTACTTGAGGGACACCTGGGTGGCTGAAGTTGGCTAAGCATCTGCTTTCAGCTCAGGTCATAATCCCAGGGTCCTGGGATCTAGCCCCGAATCAGGCTCCTTGCTCAGCAGGAAGCCTGCTTCTCCCTCTGCCTGCTGCTCCGCCTGCTTGTGTGCTCTCTGACATAAATAAATAAACTCTTAAAACAATAAAATTGGAGAACTTGAAATGCTGAAAGAAATTCCTATAATTCAATAATCTTCCTCAGCAATAGCTTCTATTACAGAAAGTTTCACTTAATAGACAAGGCTGAAAATGACATTGTTTCAAATTTTATACCCTCTATTTTATGTTCATGAAGTAAAACAGTGTAGAACTAGACAGAGCCACCAAATCAACAATATAAAATTTTCAGGGTAATTTTTTTTTTGTTGAAACTCACTTTATTTAAAAAAAAAACAGTCATGAACAATAAATTACAATCATTTCCCCCTTTTATAAATTCTTCATAAAATATATTTGACAATTTTAAAAGAAAATCTCAAAAGTTGCTTTCATTTTTGAAGTGCTGATGACTTATTTTTTGACCATTTTGTCATGCTGGTGAATTATTTTGTAGCTGCTACAATAGTTTGATTGATAAACATTTTACAATTAAAAACAACAACAACAACAACAAAGAGGAAAAAACAGACCAGCAGAAAGAACTATTCAGTGTGCTATTTATCTGACACTTAACACTTACTTCATCATAATGACAAAGTATCCCTTAGCACCAAAAATCTACAGGAACCCCGTCTTTCTAAGTGACAACTAGTGCAAAATAACATTCTAGGAACTAACTGTACAACCCCATATTTTAACTGGCCACAGCTGCCGATAAGCTTATTTGAAATATTTGGTCTTTTTTCAATTAAGACAAATTTCATAAAACACTATAAACCATGGCAAGAGACTCTGAGGAATAATTGTTTATTGAGTACCTATTATGGGCAAGGCACTGTGCACAAATTTTTGCCTTCATTTTTTCCTCTAGCAAATAAATATCCAGGAATTTCCAAGTATCATCAACCTTCTTTTATTTCTTACTCCTGGCTGGCCATTTTTTAAAACTGTCATTTTACCAACAGACCTTTAGTGCTGAGCTCACAGTAGGTACAGAATAAATACCAGCTGATTGAAAAAAACAAAGAATTTACTATCGTTGTGCCTGGTATCATAGACTATTTTAGAATACAAGGACTTGAGAAAATTCCAAGAGAAACTTCCTGATCACCTCATACCTTTGCTGCCAATGAAAGAAAGAATTCACTTCACAGGTGAAATCTTTCAAAATAAATAATAATCGTTAGCTATTTTAAATGAGGCAAGACCAAAAACTATGTACGTAGGAAACCATGGCTCCAAGCACATAGATATTTGAAGAGCAAACGAAGCACTGGCATACTATCACCTGAATCATCACGAATCTCTACTGAAGCGCGATGTTACGGATGCAACATTATAATACTTTTCACTTCCAGTAACTCAATTCCCTTGGCCAGATCTGTGTTACAGTAATTTGGAGATCCACAGGGTCAATTATGAGGTTCCAGTGTATTTCCACCTCTCATTTCCAAAAAAGTCTTGTATTTATTGGCTTGAAAGAGATGTTCAAAGTATATGATTTTTTTTAATTTTAAAAGGTTTATTTAAGAAAAAATAAAAGGTTTTATCTCAGTAAAACCTTTCAGTCCAAATTTTAAACTTCCAGACCAACTAACGCATAATTCAGAAATTTTACATACTCTAATTCTTTGTGCTTTTCACCTTCTCAAGTTCCCAAATACATTTTAGGTAAGGAAAAAATTATGATAGCAAAATCCCAAAGGTTTTGGAAGTTCAAAAAAGCTGAGGAGGAGACACACTAGGTGTCAACTATGCTTTAATTAAAAACAAAACAAAACAAAACAAAACAACTCAGAAAAAAAAAAGCTGAGGAGACTATGCAAACTATTAACAATTTCAGTATTCTAATACTTTTTTTTTTACTTTGACCAAAGATTCTAGTGCTTTATAAAGACTAACCTAGATACGATGGCCTTATAGTCTATCTAACCTTAAAGGCTAATATTCTGTTTTAGCAAAACTTTCCTTAGATTTTAATTATCTGCATTTATAGGAAAACAAATTGGAGACAAGTATATAGGGTTAAAAATCAAACGAACTTCAATTCGAGTAACAGTCTATTGGTTTTTGACATAGACCATACCAAGTGATTGTATAAAATCGATAATTTGAGTTTCTACTTGAAAGATATAGTTGATGCCACAGTATTTCATCCATTTACCACGCTGTATAGGTATCGTCTCCCACTTTAGAAAAAGGTGATCAACATTTAACACAACCATATCACTATCATTACCGTGGTAAATTAGGCAAGAGAAAACAGCGTTAGTGCCCAAACGAAAGGAATTCCAGTGATTAAACAAGAGACTATATCAGGGCAGGCAATGTGAGGGTAGAGCTCATCTGATTTCTTCAACTTTATGCTGAGGCTTAGACAGTCTTGAAATCAAAACTTACTATATCAAGTAGTATAGTTCATATATTGCAAAGTTTTCAGAAACAGAGGAATCCTGTGTTCAGATTTATATCAGATTGCAGATGCTCAAGTGCAGACATGTCCCAGTGCAATGGTTTAATTGGTTAATTGAATGCTTGGTTACCTAAAGAAGGTATGACTGAGTCATCAAGGTCCTTGCCAACCTGCTACCACATGATTGCATGGCTAATTCCACTCCTGCAGCTATAGGGCACTGGAGAGCTCAAACATACTTCAGCAGCTTTGGGTCACTTAATTTTGTTTAGTCGGATAATTTTAGACCCTCCAAAATGATGCCTTAAAAAAAGCTGTATAATATTACAAAAATAAAAAGTGTATGATTTCACTAGAGGGAGGGACAGGGTAGAAGATGAGGGAAGGTTCTTTTATTTTTCATCACTGATTTCACCAGCAAATCTCAAAAACCCAAACCTACATCAAATAATTTAAACAGAAGTGGCATTTTCTTCATATGGAATGCAAAATGCACACATTCACATACTTACATATACATAAATATATACATATATGTTTCCTTTACAAAGCTTCAAAGGTTGCATTGCCAGCATGCAAACCTCTTCTTCCATGGAAATTCCTAATACTGACAAGGAATGTCTAAAATACTTAAGAGACTTGTTTCCAGAGAACTGGACTTTCTTCTCTTCTTGGCTCTTACAGAATTTTCCTGCCAAACTTCTACCAATGATCATTTTAAAAAATGTACACCCACATTGGTAATACACATTTAAAACATACTAACAAAATGGCCAGCTTGGACTTAAGAAAAACGAGGAAAAAAAACACCCCACAATAAAATCTAAACCCTTAAAAGGTGGAGTTTAGCTTTTTATATTCTTTTTCAGCCACATTATGTTGTTGCATCACTGTTAAAACATAAGCAGCATATTCATCCAAGATATTTGCAAACAATATATGTGTCACGTTTCCCAGCTGCTATCTTTAAATGCAATTTGTACTAATCTGAGTTCTAGTTCAAAAGCATCTGGACGATCCTGAGGGTTTGCAGCCAGCATTTCCTTGATCAGTTGTTTCATTCGCCCATTCATAGACTTTTTCTTCACCGGAATGAGAAGTTCCATTTTGGGATTTTCCAGAAGCGCCTCTCCAACAGGCACGATCTCAGTTCCTTGTTTTACATAACTCCCTAAGAGTTCCTTCTTTGTCTCTGTGTCTATGAATGTGATCCTTTCCAGCATTGCCCAGATGATAATCCCCAGAGCAAAGATGTCAGCTTTTGCTGTGTAATGTCCCTCCCACACTTCAGGAGCCATGTAGAAATCTGTTCCACAGGCTGTGGAAAGGAAACACTTATTTACACTGACAGGTTCTTCTGGATTCTGCCCAGAGGCTGAACAAACTTTACTGAGACCAAAATCGGCCACTTTCAGTGTAGGTTCCAAGTCACTGGTATCCAACCTGCTTTGCGAAATCAGGATGTTATCAGGCTTAAGATCTCGATGGATGATCTGGTTTTTATGCAAGAAAGCCAGAGCACTGCTCAGCTGAAGCATAAAGCTGGTGTTAGTTTTACGGTTGGGTTTCCTGGACAACAGATACTCATTCATATCTCCGCCGTCACAAAAATCCATCACAAACCACAAGTAATAGGCGCTTCTGGGATCAAAGGCAATTTCTCCTTTTAATGAAGTCTCAACAAGCTATAAGAGGGGGAAAAAACAGATTACAATCATCTGCACAGTTTATACAATTCAGCTACAGAAAAAGAATAACTAACTGATTAATAAGTTGGACTCCCGATTTCAAGTGGAAATTTCATGAATGTTTTATTTGGTCAATGCTTTCATATGTGCATTTTATTTTAAATTTCAGTATTTCAAACTGTCACTTTGCCCCTAATGAATACATACCAAATCTCTAAATCAATAGGTAAAAACTTATTTACAAATAGCTTTAGGGGTACCTAGCTGGCTCAGTTGGTAGAGCATGATCTCATGGTCATAAGTTCAAGTCCCACATTGGGCATAGAGCTTACTATATCATATACAAACAAACAAACAAAGGCTTTACTTTGAAAAGTGTCCATATGGCTGGACATTTTCTGCATGTGTTAATGGAGCTGGACTTAACCTACCTAGACAATAACTTCATAAAAAATTGACATTTCAGCAGCTAGTAGACCTGGGAGATTGCTAGCTGAGGTATAAACATCAGTTAGGAAATTCTATTCAATTAAACTGCCTGAAATGTTTCTTGTTCATTGAACATACAATATCAACATTATACAATCTGTAAAATTAAGAGAAAAATGATCAGGAACACTATCTGTTAAGGAAATAAAGCCTTGGGGCATCTGAGTGGCTCAGTCGTTAAGTGTCCATCTTCGGCTTAGGTCATGATTCCAGGGTTCTGGGATCGAGCCCCGTATCGGGCTCCCTGTGAAGCCTGCTTTTTCCTCTTCCACTCCCCCTGCTTCTGTTCCCTCTCTCACTGTCTCCCTGTCAAATAAATAAATAATATCTTAAAAAAAAACAAACAAAAAAAGGAAATAAACCTTCCTGTAGTCACTGATAAAAATAAAGACTGCTGTTACTACTTCATAAACTTCTACAGGTAGAATGTAAATATATTGGCTGTCTCTATCACTGTATGGCTTCTAAAAACCAATTTATAAAAAACCTTTAAATTTTGATATAAAAATTCAAATCTGAGTTTATATATTTCTTTCTTTTTTTAAAAAAAGATTTTATTTATTCATTTGAGAGGGAAAGAGAGAGGGAGAGAATGAGCTGGGAGAGTGGTGGAGGGAGAGGGAGAAGCAGACTCCTCGCTGAGCAGGGAACCCCAGGTGGGGCTTGAACCCAGTATACCAGGATCATGACCTGAGCTGAAGGCAGATGCTTAACCAAATGAGCCACCCAGGCGCCTCAAAATTTGTATATTTCTTTGCTACAATTTGAAAACCTAGAATAAGTTGCTACTTTGTTTGTTATCATTATCAAATTATAACTCTATGACCTGAAATTCAAGAATATTGATTACTTCGCTGAATCTGAACTACCATTCTAAAATACAGCATACAGTGCTTTGAAAGCATTTGTCCCGTGGTGCCTTTTCAGATCCACTGAATAGAAACTCAGTAGGGAAGCTGAAGAGTTGTTGAAGAATGAACTGCAATTTTACATTTAAGTCTATTAGTACTTCCTCTTGTCATTTTGGAGGACAGAAGCAAAGAACACCTTTTCACACCATCTCCCCCAATGGCAAACAGCTGTAATTGCAACCGTCTGCAGATGTCTTTTTTTACATGTATTTTCTGCCAGTGAGCCAGAAAATGAAAGACTAGAAAGGTACAGATAACACAATTATTTACCAGGTGCCTCGTTACTAAATATGCTGAGATTAAAGACCAGTGCCATCACTCTTAACTTCATTTGCTCTCTTCTTCTGTCTTTACTCTCAAAAGCAAACTTCCTAAATAGCTTTGAGCAACGTAAAGTCCCAGCATTCAAAGAATGGTTTAGAGTAAGGTGAGATAGTAAATATTTTAGGCTTGACAAGTCACATAAGGTCTCTGTTCCATATTCTTCCTTCTTTTCTTCCTTTCTTTTTCTTAAACAACTCTTTAAAAATGACAAAACTATTTTTAGCATCTGTGCCATATAAAAACTGCCTGAGGGCTATAGTTTGAGGGCTGCTGGTTGAGAGAGTCCAACCCACTTATTTCCATGTATAGAGGATATCATCAGCCATTGGTTCTCTTGCCTAAAGTCCTTCAACAGCTTCCCTGTTCTCTTAGGATACAGTCTAAGGTCTTTAACATGGGCTATGGGATCCTCTGACCCTGCTGACTTTTCTAGTCTCATGTAAAACAACTCTCCTGGTACAGTACAGTCTTCCTATCTTCTTTCAATTCTTAGAATGCTTTGTACTTTTTGCTTCAAGACATTTGTATGTACAGTTCTTTCTGGCTGGAAAGTTTTCTCACTCACATGGCTAACTCCTCTTTACCCTTCAAGTTACAGTTGAAACAATTAATAATTCCTGAACCCTAGGTTATGTCAGGTTCTCTATCTTATGCTGATATATCATTCTGTATCTCTCATTCATGACACTTATTACAAATTATACAGACTGGCCACTAAGTTCCTATGTTGAGACTGTATCCTCTGTTAATTATTTGTTTTACATTTTCTTCTAGGTAAGTTTTTTAGCTATTAGGAACTGACTTAATCATTCAGAACAAGGAAAATATCTAGAAAAACATGGAGAAAAACAAAAATTTGTGTAGAGAATGGAGAAAGCCATGCATAGGGACTCTGTGGTCACATTACAGATTTAATTGTTTTTACCAGATGTGAATTTAAAGAATTTAATTTAATTTAAATTAAATTTAGGGGTGCCTGGGTGGCTTAGTGGGTTAAAGCCTCTACCTTCGGCTCAGGTCATGATCTCAAGGTCCAGGGATCGAGCCCCACATCAAGCTCTCTGCTCAGCAGGGAGCCTGCTTCCCCCTCTCTCTGCCTGCCTCTCTGCCTACTTGTGATCTCTCTGTCAAATAAATAAATAAATAAAATCTTAAAAAAATAATTTAAATTAAATTTAAAGAATTTAAAGAAGGCACTTGCTAAGTGTGTTGATCACTATCTTGTTAACTAAATAAATCCATAGAAAAGACAATTTTAACAGAGCTTTTAATAGAGCTACCTGTACTTTCTATGTGCCAAGTATTATACCTGTATCATCTCTAATTTTGACAAACTTCCATTACTACTGAAATTAGTAATAATAATTACTATTTTACATCTGAAGATACAGATGCTGGAAGAGATGAGTTATTTAGCCAAGATCATACAGCTAGCAAAAGTGCTTTAAGACAAACACAGGCTTATCAGCCTTTAAAAGATAAAAGGGAGTACTAAATAAAAAGGTGCTTTAGATTAAAACAAAAAAAATCATTGCGTCAAGGCTGGAAGTACTTTACATCTTATTATTATTATTATTATTTTTAAGTAATCTCTACACTCAACATGGGGCTCTAACTTACAACCCCAAAATCAAGTCACATGCTCTACAGACTGAGCCAGCCAGGTACCCCAATACTTTACATCTTAAAGCCTTGAAAGACCACCTAATACCTAATTACTATAAAGGTTGCTTGATCTGGACTCAAGGATGCCATTAGCATTAAGTCATATATTTAAATGTTTTTGTATTTGTAGACCAATTCAATGGGAAAGTTCATCAAGGTTCTAACCACTTTTAAGAGGGAGTACGGTAAGAATGTTTCTAATATTTTCTATCAGTGCAACTTACATACTAAGCACTTTTAGAAAAGGAACCAATAAATGGAATAGAGGCTAAATAGTTGTGCTTTATAGTCACTGTCTTAAGAGGTAAAACTTCAGGATATAGCATGCTAAACTGCAATATAAATTCGGTTCTCAAGATCAATATTTGTTCACCGTATAATGAAAGCTGCAAGTTTCTAATTACACAGATTAATGTGTTTGTTTTCTTTATTGTTCCTGGTCCGAGAGCTTTTGTTGTTTTAAAATCATACTTCTGTACCCTGATGGTTAAAATTCTGAATTTAGACATACTCATGGAAATTGTTTCCTTTTCTAAGAATGACTGGACTTAAGAAATTTTTCTCTGGCTTTTAACTAGGTATGTCTTAAGTATCTTTTTTCTTTAACAAATATAGGCCTACTAGAGATTTTAATCTATGCTAGAAGCCAGCCAACCAACCAACCAAGTAAACAAACAAATAAGCCTTTTCTGTTTTCCTATGTTAATACTTTCCCCAGGTCTACAAAAAAAGTAATTGGAAGGCAAGCGTAATTTGGAAGTTAAAGGAACACAAGTTTAAGCAGTCAGATAGTCTCCTCCATTCAGTTCCCAATCCTGCCACTTGCTGGGTATGTGACATGGATAAATTCATCATCTATTCTAAGTCTCAATTTCTTCATTTGTAATGATAATAGTACTACCCTCACAGGATTGTTCAGAGCAATTGCCCTAAAAACACTTTGGGCACACACAGAGTGTGGAACTGAGTAGGAACCCAAATGTTAGCTATTAGCACTATTAATAATGTTTGAGTGCTATGCCACATACTTCATGAAAATTAACCAGAGCTGCATGGTTAGGAAACCACACAACCCTCTAAAACAGCAAAGGCTTATATTCAAATCAGTGATTTATAAAGAAATGCCCAATTACCTATATGGGTGCTGCTACTGATTGTGGAGGTTTTTGTTTTTTTTTCTGGCTTTAGCTCCAAAAAACTTGATTTCAAATAAGTGGAACTTATTAGACTCTAACCTAGATCACTTCTCTAGCTCCTATGGTGCCCCATTCTCATGCAGACTGGCAAGTACCAAGGCATAACAGGTGGCTTATGTTATTTTTAGGTATTTGCATCACAGGTTTAAATAAAACCTTGTTTTAAAGCAAACATCTATTCAGTTCTTGGCAGACCCTTATCCACTCCTAACTATACAAACACCTGTATTTAAATGTAGAAACTCATCTGACTCTTTTATTCCTCTTCTTGCTGACCAATACTAAGTTCAAGTTATTTCTATTCCCATTCAACCACACATACCTGTAAATAAAGGGAAGAATTAGAACCATGGGACATTTTTTGCACCATTCCATCTTTCTGTAGGATGCATTCCTCCAAGTGAATCACATTTGGATGTTGGCTCTTGATACTGCTTAGTGCCCAGAACTCACGCAGGGCTAGTTCAACATTTTCAGGTGCATGGCATCGAATTTTCTTCACTGCCACCCGTGCAGAGGTCTTTCTGATGACTGCTTCATATACAACACCGTAACTGCCTCGGCCTACCTCCCGTATTAGATCGTACTTTGGCTGGCTACTCACCATCTTCAAGGTCAAAGTTTCTGGAAAAATCAACAAAGTGTTCTGTTGAAATTAAGTATACTTACTGGCTTGTATACCTTTTTATGTATGATACGTATGACTTAATTACCTATCTCACTGTTTGCAGTGCTTAAAAGATATATGCTATAACTTGGGAAAATCTAAGTATCTGAATAATAATAATAATAAATAATAATAATAAAGCAGCTAACCCTTTGGTAGTACTTACCCTGTATCAGTAACTTTTCTAAGCACTTTCTAATATTAAATTCATTTAATTCTATTATGAATATAATAATTATAATCTATAATTTAAAATCTAATAATAATCTATAAATAATTCTATTATTTAATTCTATTATTCATTTAATTCTATTCATAATCTATTATGAAATAGATACTATTATGGTCATTTTACAGATGAGAAAACTAAAGCACAGAGAGTTTAAGCAACATGCCTAAGGTAAAACAGCTACTAACTGGTGGACCTGCGTTTTGAAACCAGGTCATCTGGCTCTGACATTCATAACCATAACCATTTCACTATAATACTGCCTCTCATACAAACTGCCTCAAAATATTACTGTTAAAAATAAACCAAAAATTCATCATTCTTTTTACTGATCATGAAAAAAGAAACTCCAACTTCTCCTTAAAGCTGACACACACAAAAGTTCATAAAAATGTCAAAACAAGGGGCGCCTGGGTGGCTCAGAGGGTTAAGCCTCTGCCTTCAGTTCAGGTCATGTTCCCAGGGTCCTGAGACCGAGCCCCCCATAGGGCTCTCTGCTCAGCAGGGATCCTACTTTCCCCCCCTTTCTCTGCCTATTTGTGATCTGTGTCAAATAAATAAATAAATAATCTTTAAAAAAAAAACCAAAAACCCTCACAAGTTAGAAATACAAACACCTGGCTTGTGCTTAGGGCCTGAAAGTGAACCAGATTACCTATAGAATTGAAAATGTCGGGTGTTTTTTTTTTTTAAAGTAAACAAACGGTATGTCCATATTTTAATTTTGTTTATGTTATTTCCTCATTTCTTGCAAAATAAATGAAAATAAACTCTGTGGGGCAAAATGGTCCTCTAAAAATAAAGCAAGCTACTTAGAATATTGTTACCTTTCTGTTGTTAAATTTAAACAGCTATTTAGATGTAGGCCATTTTTGCCACCGAAAACTGTCCTGCGACAGAGTTCTTTCAAATTCATCTTGATAAATCATTTAAAGGCAGAAGCAAAGGCCCTACACAGAAATGCTCATGAGTTGAATCAAGAAAGTCTAAAGTGTGCCGCCTCATTCTCCAAAGAATGTCAAGATTCCAATGAGCTTCACGAACAAATTCTTATTTGTAGATTGCCACAATGGGCAGGAGATCGTGCAATCTTTCTAGTGCAGTTTGGGGGAACAAGAAGCTACTGACTCTTGAGCCTGAAAAATTGGGTACAGCTACTTTAAGTCCACAGGATAGATTTAGTAAAGAAAATGAAAGCTTCTGAGATTACTTCTTAGTCCCACTTCCTCTAATTGGAACCCCCCTTCAAATTCCTGCAGTTTTTCCTAGTGTCTGATAGCCTGCCACGGTATCCTGGCTCCAGGTCCACAGCACACACTCTTTCCTGCTCTCCGCGGATCGCCAGTTACTATCTGTCTCAAAGTGGCTCCTGTCTTGCAAGCTGTCCCACAGCCACAGGGGCGACAGGGCACCCGCGTAAAGGGGAGGGAGGGCGTTTATGAAATCCCTGGCTGCCAACCCAAGCGACCCGCCGGCACTTCCCGGGCCCTCCCGCCGGCCCCGCGGAGCCAGCGCTCGGAGGCCGGTGGGCCAGGCCACACACCTGCCGGGCCCGGGAAGGGCCAGTCCTGGGCAGAGGTGTCGCCCGACGCGGCGGCTCAGCGCCCCGCTCATTGGCCGAGTATCAGGCCCTCCCCCTCCCCGGCGGCGTCCAGACGAAACCCGGAGGGGATCCTCCCGAGGCCCTTCACCCCGAGGAGCCAGTCCCGCCGCTGCCTCAACTCCTCGGGGCTGGCGGCTGGGGCCCGGGGCCTGGGGAGGAGGCCAGAGGCAGAAGAGAAGGCAGCTGGGGCGGGTGGCCGGAGGGGTGCGGGCCGGAGGCCTGAGGAGCGCGGGGCCTCCCCTAGCATGACTCCGCTGACAGGTCTGTGACAGGCCTCCCGGGGAAGGAGGCGCATGCAAGGCCTTCGGCTCTGCAGCAGGGCCTCCGTGCCTGGCCTAAGGGCCAAATTTACCTCAGGGTAGCCGCCACCGCTTCTCCCTCTCACGGGCTCTGCAGGCCGCCATTATCGGGCAGCTCGCGCCTCAGCCTCCGCGGCCTCCAGTCAGAGACCGGCGCGCGCCCCCGTGGTGCGCGCGGACACACCCCCTTACGCTGCGCGGCCCCGCCCCCCTCCGGCTTTCCGTAGCGCGAGCCGGGACGCCGAGCGCCTCCCTATTGGGCGCGCGCCCTGCGCTCCGCCAGCCTCCTCCCTCTCCCGCGGCTCGTAGGAGCCAGGAGTCGCTGAAGGTGTGCGCGCTCCGGAACGCACCACTAGTGCCCCTCCCCGCAGGGGTGGCCGGGCCCGGGAACGGGGAGGCCGCTGCCCGCCGGGGCTCGGTCACCGTCCAGCCGCAGCGGGCGCGCACGGCCCGCGGGCCCCGGGGATGGTCTGTGGCAGCAGGTCCAGGCAAGGAGGTGCGCGCGCCCGGCGCGGCCTCTCCGCTCCCTCCCCGCCCCCCTTCCCACCTACCGAGCTGCTGGCAGGTGTGCGGGGGTCGCTGGGGCGGAACGCCTGGTGCATCTTCTTCCGATCGGGCTTGGGGTGCCTGCGGGACGCGGAGGTCTTCGGCTGGCCCGCGGGGAGGCGCGGCCCGAGCTCGGGGGCCTGGCGTCCGCCCGGCCGGGAGGGAGGCTGCACCTTTTGTCAGAGTCACTGAGCCATGTTTGCGGACAGTGCAGTTGCCCAGGCGGCGGCAGCGCGGGACTGGGTGCGATCATCTGGGAGGACGCCGTCCCCTGCCCCGCCGGCGCGGTGGTATCTCCCTTAAAGAAGCCGGCACCTCATTGTTCCCGGGCCGCCGTGGCCGGGAGTCGGGGGCGCCCTGCCCGGCGCGGGGAGGAAGGGGCGGCGGCGCCCGCACCTGGCCGTTGCCGCCGGCGCAGGCCCTGCTCGGCGGCGGCCCCTTCGGGCAGTCGGGATCCAGCCGGTGCGCGGTGACTGCGGCGGTCCGAGGCGGCAGGGGCAGTGATGGACCGCGAATACGGCCGTTCTCTCGTGGCCTGACGGGCAGCGGTCTGTCAGATCCCGGCGATCCCGGCACTCAGTCGCCTGATAGCCAGCCCTGGACTGTCAGTGACTCAGAGACTCGGACCAACCTATTATTCAGTTAGTTACACAGATCAGTAAGCATCCGCCAGAAACGGCCGTCCCTTCTTCACCAATTTATTCTGCACCTACTATTTGTCAATAAAGCGGTCGTTCCTCCTCGCAGTGCTGCAGTAGGCACGATGTGCAAAGAATCTGTCAGTGCCCTCAAGGATCAACCACTTACCCATTTTATTTGCTCTCCTCTATTTATGGACCCTCTCCTCCGAGTCTGGGACTGGGTTAGGTTTTTAATTAGTTTTTCTAATCCTGACCAAATCCCACAGGGTAGGCTTTCTTGCTAACCTTGTTTTTACAGGTGAGAAAACAGACCTCTGCCTTATTCGAGCAGAAGTTGTGTAGTTTGGGGTGTGTGCGTACCCGCCTTCAATACTTACTCTCCTGGTAAAACTCCTCCGCCAAAAGCCCGACAACACCCTGCTCTATAATCCGTTCAGACTTTTGTTGTGAGTGCCATCTACCAGTCTTCAGCTCTCTGCTGGGGATACTGACGCCAGCCACGGCTCAGTTTCTGCCCTTGAAATTAGAGAGAAACTATAGAAGGCCTTAATAGCTGTGTGGATAATAGATGAGAATCAGGAGAGGGATATCTGTTTTGGTCAGAAGAGCCTTTTCCTTTTGTTTGTCTCAGTCATTAAATATAGGAATCCCTCCTCTCAAGCTGACTGCAGAACTGAGACTTGAAATCCAGCTCCGTAACCTCAGAGATAGGCTGACTAAAGATTGTGAGGTGGGTTCAGGTCCTGTGGAGCCTGAAGCTTAAAAAATTGGGTGTTTTCTTTAGGAAAAAGGTTACAAAATGGCCCCATGAACACACTGCTGGGGCCTTGGAAAGTGTCTCTGTGAGAGAGGGCCTCAAACTTAAGCTTCATTAGCTCCGGGGTAAATCTGCCCCTGGTTATTACACTGACATCCTTGTTTCTTTGACCATAGGACTTCTACTAGACTGAGAATTCCTTGGGACAGGAACCTTCTCTATGATTAATCTCTGAAGCCTCCTCTATCTGTTATGATACCAAGATACACCTGAGGGTGTCTTGTCCTCCGTTGCTTGTGGGAAGGCAAAATGATGTAGCTCGTTCAGAAAATTTGGCAACACATAGCCACTCTAGATACCTATTTACTATTTCACCCAGGAATCCTAGATCAAATCCTAAACTTCTAGGAATCAATCCTAGTGATAAACATTGGCAAAAATACAAAAAGCTGCATGCATAAAGTTATTCATTATGGCACCTTTATAGAAAAAGATCGAAAACTGCTCACATGTCAAAGAACTGGCTGAATACATTATAGTACACGCACAAAATAGGGTGCTATGCAACCATACAAAGATTTGTGAAAGACTTCTTACATATAGTAGTAAACATGCCAGTCTGGGGTGATACAGTCCATATACAGTGTTAAGTGAAATAAGCAAGGTGCGTAGTAGTGTTTATATCACCCAGTAATAGGATGATATAAATGAACATTGCTTATATTTAAAAGTTAAACAGTAGAAGAATAAACTTCAGTCTTCTAAAAATGGTTTCCTTTCTGGGATGGAAAGGATAGAGATGTAAATGAGATTTCTGTCAATGTACCTTATTATATAGTGACTATTTTGGAAACTTGTAAATGTTTTGCATATTTATAAAACAAAGTTCAGTAAAAAGAATAAAACACTCCATAAAAAACAAATGGAAACAAATGAGCCATCTGCGTGTCAGATTGGTGGTGTAACTACAGAGAGAAAATCATTTCAATTGGCTTTATAAGTATTTTGACTGTACCTCTCTAATGGGCTATAGTCTAAGGACAACTAGAACTGCATACAAATATTAAATTGCATTCATTAGTCTTGTTAGAAGTAATATTGACATTTATGGAGTACCTGGGTGGTGCAGTCGGTTAAACATGGGACTCTTGGTTTCAGCTCTGGTGGTGAGATTGAGGTCCACGTCAAGCTCCATGCTCAGCGAGGAGTCTGCTTGAGTTTCTCTCTCCCCCTGCCCCTCCCCACCATGCAGACTCTCTCTCAAATAAACAAATCTTTAAAAAAAATAAATAATATTGACATTGCTATTTTGAAAGATATATTTAAGGAGAAGGCAAATAAGTACGTTAATGACATTAGGCATCAAGATTTTCAGCAAATGAGGGGCCCCTGGGTGGCGCAGTTGGTTGGGCGACTGCCTTCGGCTCAGGTCATGATCCCGGAGTTCCGGGATCGAGTCCCTCATCGGGCTCCCGGCTCCATGGGGAGTCCGCTTCTCACTCTGACCTTCTCTCTCTCACTCTCTCTCTTTCCTGATGAATGAATAAATAAAATCTTTTAAAAAAAAAAAAAAGATTTTCAGCAAATGAGAAAAAGAGTTAATATAAACAAGCCTAGGGGCACCTGGGTGGCTCAGTTGGTTAAGCATCTGCCTTCAGCTCAGAACATGATCCCAGAGTCCTGGAATCGAGCCCCGCATTGAACTCCCTGCTGAGCAGGGAGCCTGCTTCTCCTTCTCCCCCCTGCTCATGCTCTTTCTCACTATATCTTTCTCTTTCAAATAAATAAATAAAATCTTAAACAAAACAAAACAAAAACCAAGCCTGGATGGGGCGCCTGGGAGGCAAAGTTAGTTAAGCATCTGACTCTTGGTGTCAGCTCAGATCACGATCTCAGGATCCTGAAATCAAACTCCCACATCAGGCCCTGCACTCAGTGAGGAGTCTGCTTAACACTCTGTATCCTTCTACCCCCGCACCATTGTGCCCTCTCTCTTAAATAAATAAATAAATCTTTAAAAAATATTAAATAAGCCTAAGATAATTTTTTTATAAACAAAATCTTTTTTTTTTTTTAAGATTTTTTATTTATTTATTAGAGAGACACTGAGAATGAAAGGGGAGAAGGTCAGAGGGAGAAGCAGACTTCCCGCAGAGCCGGGAGCCCGATATGGGACTCGATCCCGGGACTCCGGGATCATGACCCGAGCCGAAGGCTGTCACCCAACCAACTGAGCCACCCAGGCGCCCAGCCTAAGATAATTTTATATCTGGGTTAGATAGCAGAATGAATTAAGTATGTATTTTCCTCTTAAAAAGTGTGTTTTCTACTTTCTGCTAAAAAGGCCTAGAAACAATCACCAGTCCAGTAGTAATGAACACCCCTAAAGCACAGATTTGGTCTCTAAACACCATTTTCCAGTTTAAAAAAAAATTAAAAACTAAGCAAAGAAAATCAAGGCTCCTTTGATAAATGGCTGGTTCCAGATATGGAACAGGAAAGATGAGATTGGGTCATCTTGTGCCTGGAAGCCAGGAAACTGTCAAAGACTATTGGGATCATGTAAAAGTGACCGAGGAACCAATACGAAGGACCCTACTGGCCTAAGATGGAACAAGTTGAGCATTAAAAGAAAAATAATGATTTCCATTGATCATAACACATAAAATATACAAAACCCCATTAATTAATAATGATACTTAAGGAAAACAACACATTTGTTATCAATGGAGTTTTATAGGGAATCAACTAATTACTTTGAACATTGACAAAGAGAAACATTTTTCTGGTCATTTCTTGATGAGTTTTACTGCAAGTAACCAAAGGGTAGTTAAGAAAAAGTTATTTTTTTGTAAAAGAATTCAAACTAATAAATGCAAAAGAAATGGTAAGACGGTAGGATTAGAAAAATACAATTTTGCAAACCTTAATGAAATAATGAGTCTAGGCGACAATCATGACATGGTGCTAAAATTGGATGAAAGGTGCTGGGGAACTTTGTAATAGAGAGCTTAGGCTGACACTATCTGAACCTAGTGACCAAAACTTAACATTACCAAGAGGGGGATTCAGCACTCTCCATGAAATATCGTTGTCTTAAAAAGCAAAAAAAGAGTCTAAGCCTAATTAAGCCAAGATCTAATTACCAGTTTACCAGAAATCAGGGGGATAGACCAATTCTACAATGAGGCAAACTCAAAATGTGGGACATCCTACAGGACGAGGGACCTGGTTTTAGCAACAAATTTATGGCATGAAATTACAAAAAGAAGATAGAATGTTAAGGTATAAAACTCAAGATACATGCCAAATGCAATAACCTTATTTGGATCCTGATTCAAGTGTGCCAACTTCAAAAGACATGTGTGAGACCAGCATGGAAATTTGAATATAGACTGATAGATTAAGAAATTGTTATTCTTTTTTGTTAGATGTGATAATGACATCATGCCTGTGGAAATAAAAGCCTTGTTCAATTAGAATGGCATATTGATGAGTTATGGATAAAATGTAATGAGGTCTGGGGTGTGCTTTACTATTCCACAAGCAGTACAGCAGACAAAAAGAAGAATGGCAAAATGTTGATAGTTCATTGGAGTTCATTACACTATTCTACTCATATATATGCTTGAATATACAAGTTATATATTCAAATTGATTTTAGCAAGTAGACGAGTACGCTCAAAAAATGAAATGTCAGGAGCGCCTGGGTGGCTCAGTGGGTTAAAGCCTCTGCCTTTAGTTCAGGTCATGATCTCAGGGTCCCGGGATTTAGCCCCACGTCGGGCTCTCTGCTCAGCGGGGAGCCTGCTCCCCCCTCTCTCTGCCTACTTGTGATCTCTCTCTGTCAAATAAATAAATTAATAGAAAGAAAGAAAGAAAGAAAGAAAGAAAGAAAGAAAGAAAGAAAGAAAGAAAGAAAGAAAGAAAGAAAGAAAGAAAGAAAGAAAGAAAGAAAGAAAAAGAAAGAGAAAGAAACGTCAGGGATAGGTGGGAGCTTGGATGTGGCAATCCTGCCCCAAAGAAAGAGAAAGAAACGTCAGGGATAGGTGGGAGCTTGGATGTGGCAATCCTGCCCCCTTGTGGTAGGTTCCATTGGTACAGCTACTGCCCCAGCTACTGGATTCCTGTCTGAATCCCCAGAGCTGTAGAGTTGTGTTCTAAATCTCACAAGAACCCTAGGAAATGGGTAGTATTAGTACACCATTTTAAAGCTGGGGAAAGGTGGACTCAGAGGGACTCAGTAAGTTCAGTTTCTAGTGAGTCACTGGTAGAGCCAAGCTCCAGGTTCCAAACCCCATTGATTGTTGTGTCTCCAGACTTTCCGTTTCCTATCTGAACAAAGGGGTCCCATGAGAAGAGGCAAGTGGAGATGCCCCTAATTAAAGTAGGTCCACAGAAAGCTGATCATCAGGCAGCAATTTCGCCTATAAACTACAGATAAATACAAATAGGTACTGTACATGTAAATAAAAATAGGTAACCAGCGCTGTGCAAAGTGCCGTTTATACGTGCTCTCATTTACTCTGCATAGTTATCCCGTGAGGCATATACTATTGTTACTCCCCTTGTACGACCGAGGAAACGGAGTTTCTAAGAGGACAAAATCACATAGCTGGGAAACATCTGAACTGGGACTTGAACCCAGGTCTGACTACAGTACTCATGTATTTTTTCCCGAATTTTTTTGAGATATGGTTTTCATACAGTGAAATGCTCACATCTTAAGAATATAATACTTGTGCTTTTAACCCCCAGTAACTATTATATCCTGTTTGCCTCACCTTTAGCATGAAGACGATATTATTTTTTTTCATGCATAGTTTTTAAATTTTTTTTTCTGCGTAGGAATGGGAGCCATGAAAGAGAAGAAAATGATCATGAAAGGAAGGCTGCACGGGTAAGGTCAGAGTTCATAGTCTGTCTAGAATGGACCATCTCTCTGATGATTTTTTTTTTTTCCTTGTAGGAAAGGGTGGCTTCTATTTTTATCCCTTCTCTTCTTTTAGAAGACTCTCCATCATGCCCTCTCAGCCAGTTAAACATATAATTAAGTCAGTGGATCTCAAATGGGGCAATTTGCCTTTCAGGGTGCGTTTGGAGACATTTTTGGTTATCATACTGGGCGGGTAGGTACTGCTCACATCCGGTAGGTAGAGACAGAGGATGCTGCTACAAGGCGCAAGACAGCCCCCCACCGCAAAGAATTATCCTGCTTAAAATGTCAGTAGTGTGAAGGGCGCCTGAGTGGCTCAGTGGGTTAAAGCCTCAGCCTTTGGCTCAGGTCATGATCTCAGGGTCTTGGGATTGAGCCCCACATTGGGCTCTCTGCTCAGCGGGGAGCCTGCTTCCCCTTCTCTCTGCCTACTTGTGATTCTCTCTCCTGTCAAATAAAGAAAGAAATAAAGAAATAAAATCCTAAAAAAAAAAAAAAATGTCAGCAGCATGGAAACGGAGAAACTGCGATCTAAGTGACAGCAGTAGACTCACTATGCAAACACAGCTTCAGGGCGGGTCTCTTAGTCTCCTTTCCCCCCAGACCGCTGGCCTTAAATTCCTCCTCTGCAGAAATTCTGGAGGTGTCCCTGATGTTTCATCAGAGACCTAGTACCCTCTGAAGTCATCACACCCTGGACCGGCCACAAGGTGTTATCAACAAGCTGCCAAATTATTAACCAGGTGTATCAGTGACTGTTGGGGGAGCAGTTCTAACTTGCCAACCAGGGAGACCCTCCATCCATGTTCTCTCCCCTTTCCTTCCATCCCCAACTCTGCAGGGAGAGGCTAACGGAGAAACTCCTTTAAGGAGAATGCCAGCTCTGGCACTGACATGCTGCGCAACTTTGAATAAGTCTCCCTGTTCTGCGCCTCAGTTTCTCCATATGTATAATAAGGGGTCTGACCGGCTCATCTCTACAGATCCTTCCAGCTCTGCCACTCTGATTCTTCAGTCCTACGGCTCCCCTATGCTTGTACCAAGGTTGAAATGCTTATTTCTGATCCAGCCCCCAGACAGGTGACTTAGGGGCCCAAGAAATTCATGTGCCAGCCACAACTTCAGCCATTGTGTCTTTGGATGGGTCCTCGTTGTCTCCTTAATGAGGATTGGGAACCGCTGGAGCGCTGGTAATTAAGACCGAGCTCCACATCCCCTTCTGGTAGGAGGTGTCCCCATCTGAGAGCCATGATAGTTGAGGAGTCGAGAGCTGCAAGACAAGGTCCCCAAAACATCTCAAACTGAGGATTCATGAAGCTCCTCAGCAGATGCTAAGATGTTGGAGCTTTGGCTGCCTTTGACCCTCCTGGGTGCTGTGTGTTACAAGGGCAGAAGCCCAACTCAGACTGACTTGAAGGGAATGGTTGGCATGTGTGTCTGAGAAGAATTGAGATGGGAGAACTGGTTTCAGGAAAGGCTTGATCCAGCAGCTCACATATTGCTTAAAGACTCAGCTTCCTCTATTCCACCTTCCACTTTGCTGACTACATCTTAAGGCTGCCCTCTCTGATGGGCCCAGGTGGTAGACAGCAGCCCTGGGGATTCAGCCTCAGGAGTATGCCCCTGCAGGAATGAGAAAATCAGTCACTCCATTCCTCAAACAGTCTGGGGTTAAGTCTTTGGACCTGATTGGCTCATTAAGAATGGTGGGCCTTCCTTGACCAAGCTCTGTGTCCTGGAGGACTGGCGGGGGCAGCTAGCAAGTGTCACTACAGATACCCTTTCTGAAGAGTCACTAGCCTGGCACATGGTGGGCACTTTATTCACTCATTACGCCAACAGTTATTTAGTGAGCACCTACTAGGTGCAAGAAATGATGCTAGATGCTAATGAAAAGGCAGTGAACAAGAGGACAATTTCCCTGCATCGTTGTGTAGCAGGAGCGACAGACAACTAACAGCCGAAGACAGTACAAGCTGATTGGTGCCGGGGCGGGGGCGGGGGGTGGGGGGGTGTCATTGGTCTTGCATGACGGAGGCTACGGGGTCAGGGAAAGCTTTTGACAGCAGGTCGCATTTAAATTGAGACCTGAGCGAGATACTTGGACGCTCCTTCAAACTGACATTCTTTGAATGTTTAGTCCATGGTCACCTAGAGCAGGGGCTGAGTGCTGTTTGCGGAAAAGGCTACTCAGAGTAGCAGCGGATGTTACTTGGGCTCGCCCCTGACCTCCCACCCCCAAAGCCTTACCCAAGTTTTCCTTCCAGCGGCAGACAGAACTATGGAGGCGCTGTGCCAGGCGCTGGGAAAACATGCCCAGGGCCTGCTTTCACGGAGCTCACCTTCCTATTTACTTCCAAAAAAGATCCTGCAATGAGACGCAGAGATGCCGTTGCGGAATGTTCTGCAAACTTTCTGCAAACTAGGGGCCCAGGGCTTGTTAGTAGGCAGGGAGTGGAGGTAGGATGGAGGCTTGAGTCAGGAAGGCCTTTCAGATCATGTGACACATATGCTAACAAATGGCTGCTGAGAAGCAATTAGCCAAGCAGGCTGCGAAGGGAAGGGATGCACCCCGCCCCGGGGCTCTTCCAAGCACTGAGTTGGAAGTTAAAGTCAGGAGTTGGGGGCAGGTTCGGAGGAGGGCAGCTCCCCTGCAGCTACAGATAGAAGCCTGTCTCCGGCCCCACTTCACCAGGAACAAAGCTCCGATCTTCAGCAGGTCCTCTCTCTGATTCCCATTCCTATTTCCCAGTGGGGTCCGACCCCAGTTGAAGGGGGCGGAGGTATGATGATCAACCTTAAAAGGCCAACAAAGGCCGGGGCCAGGTCCTGCAGGATCTTGTAGACCCTGCTGTGGATGTTGAGAGAGAAGTACAGGGTCATCGAAACTGTTTTTTCAATTGTGGTGAAATATATATAATATAAATTTGACCGTTTTCAAGGGTATAGTTCAGCGGCATAAGTACGTTCACATTTTTTTTTAAAGATTTATTTTTTTATTTAATTGAGACAGAGAGAGAGAGAGAGAGAGAGAGAGAGAGAGAGAGAATGAAAGGGGAGAGGTCAGAGGGAGAAGCAGGCTCCCCCCAGAGCAGGGAGCCCGATGCGGAACTCGATCCCGGGACTCCAGGATCATGACCTGAGCCGAAGGCAGTCGCTCAACCAACTGAGCCACCCAGGTGCCCCAGTACATTCACATTTTGGTGCAACCGTCACTGCCATCCATTTCCAGAACTTTTTCATCTTCCTAAACTGAGACACTGCGAAGCACCAACTCCCCATTCCTTCTTTCCCTCAGCCTCTGGGAACTGCCAGTGTACATTCTGTCTCTATGAACTTGACTATTCCGGGTACCTCGTAGAAGCACTGTATGATATTGAATAGTATTTGTCCTTCTGTGTCTGGTTTCTTTCGCTCAGCCTGATGCCTTCAATTCATGCAGCATGCCTCAGAGTTTCCTCCTTTTAAGGCTGAATCATCTTCCATTGTATGTATGCACCACATTTCGTTTATCCATTCATCTTTCCATCACCAAAGGGGTTTAAGGAGAGATTTTATACGAGATCAGGTTTCCAGCTTAAAAGATCACTTAGGGGCACCTGGCTGGCTCAGTGGGTGGAGCGTGGGACTCTTAATCTTGGGGTTGGGAGTTCCAGCCCCACGCTGGGTGTGGAGCCTATTTAAAACAAACAAACAAATAAATAAATAATCATTTAGTTGGCAGGTGAAGGTTGGACCAGGAGTGGCAAGAGCTGCAAAGGCCTAGGCCAGAGGTGATGGTGGTGGCGTGGCCTAGACTGTGACCAGGAAAGAGGGGAGAAGTAGATCTAAGGACAAGTGGGAGAGCGCATAGGATCTGGGCTTTGGAAGTTTGCCAAGGGAAGGAGGAAGCATCAAGGAATGTTGGGCTGACCTAAGTTTTCCTTAAGAACCCCGATCTGAGGGAGTCCATTGAGCTGCAGATGAAGTGTCCTGTTTTCACAGCTCAGTCTCACCATTGCTGTCTTCTGGGGAACACACACTCAGCCACTAAGGGACTTCCTCACAATTTGGCTTTTCCTGTGGCTGCCTACCAGAGGGATGGCATGCACATTCTGGTTTCCTTGACTATTCCACATATCTTTGTATATTCCTAGAGTGATAGCTGCTTTAATGATTGAATCCGACTCTGCTGCTTGGTTATTAGTAATCCACCAATGAAAGATGAATCCCCGGGGCACCTGGGTGGCTCAGTCGGTTAAGGGTCCGATACCACATCTCAGCTCAGGTCCTGATCTCAGGGTCTGCGTTCAAGCTCAAAAAAAAAAAAAAAGAAAAAAAAGAAAGAAAGAAAAAAGAAAAGAAAAAAGATGAATCCCCTGAATCCCTTTTTAGTGTGCTGCGAGAATTCTGGGTTCTGACATTGTAAAGCTCAGCCCCAAACTCAGGACCAAGAGAGATCCTTTCTTGTGGGTCCTTCTCATGCCAGTCAGACTTGTCGTAAAGACCCCCTTCTGTATTATAGGCTCAGAATTCTAGCTAAAATTCTAGGTGAATCAAGCCGAGGAGGCAGGTGGCTGAGCGGGACTCCGCCGGTACAGTGTGCCTTGTTCTTCCCGCTGCTGATGGAGATGTACGACCTTGTAGGGAAGCGATCTGTCCATAGATACTAAATAACCCTTTCAAAAATCAATCCCACTTTTCAGAGTCTAGGCTAAGAAGATAATTAAAAATGTGGCATTCCCTGTAGCATCATTGATAACAGCGAGAAACTAAAAGCAAAATATGTGTCTAGTACTATATTGACAGGATGGAATATTCTGCCACCATTAGAAAATTGGCATTCTCAGAAGAATGGATCCTCTTCTTAAACAGGTGATACTAATCTATGTGGAAGTGGGGTGGTTATTGATGGGGAAGGGGAGGGGATCTTCTGGGGTGATGGAAGTGTTCTCCATCTTCATCTGGGTGGCGGTTGCATGGATGAAGGTAAGTGTAAAAATTCATTGAACTTCATGCTTCCTATTTGTGTTCACCACTGTATGTGATGAGACCTCCATGTAAAAACACTAATTCTTTTTTTTTTTTTTAAGATTTTATTTATTTGAGAGAGAGAGAGAGAGAAAGCAAGAGAGTGGCAGAGGGGGAGGGAGAAGCAGACTCCCCACTGAGCAGGGACCCCGATTTGAGGCTCCATCCCAGGACCCTGGGATCATGACCTGAGCCAAAGGCAGACGCTTAATCGACTGATCCACCCAGGCGCCCCAAAAGCATGAGTGCTGAAGGCAATGTAGCATCGTCTGCTAGAATGTAAGCTCCTGGAGAGAAGGGGTTTGCCTCCTTCTCCTGGTTGTGTGTGCCCAGAGCCAGAACGGTGCTGAGCACAAGGCAGACCCTCGGGAAATCCTGCTGAATGATTATAGAAAATGTTTAGGATAAAATCTTAAATGTAAAACAAGTCCCAGCACACCTGGGTGGCTCAGTCGGTTAAGCATCTGCCTTCAGCTCAGGTCATGATCCTGGGGTCCTAGAATCAAGCCCCACGTCCGATTCCCTCCTCAGAGGGGAGCCTGCTTCTCCCTCTCCCTCTCCTTCTGCTGTTCCCCCTGCTCATGGACGCATGCACTCTCTCTAATAAATAAGTAAAGTCTTTTAAAAAGAAAAGAAAAACAGGTCGCAAGTTTGCAAATCTTTTCAGCACACCATAATTATAGTGTTGTAAAAATGACAGACAGGAAAATAATTGGAAGGAAATGCAGTGAAATGGTGTCAGTGGCTGTGTTGAATGGCAGGATATGGGAGATGACTTTTTAAAGTTTCCTTGATGAATGTCTCCTTTCCCTTCTGTTATTCTGCATGGAACATCCTTTGGAAATAGTAAATGATGGAGCGCTAACACTGAGTGCTTTTTCTGTGCCAGGCTTTTATGCTTAGAGAAACGTACGCTTGGCATTTATTAACTCAGTTAATCTTCACAACGACCCTAGGAAGTGGGTACTATTTATCGCTATTTTACAGATGGCGAAACTGAGGCACAGAGCAGTTCAAGAACCTTACCGAAGCTACACAGCCCTAAGGAGGCAGACCTGGGAGGGAGGCCCAGCAGCAGTCTGGCTCCGGTGGCTAAGCCACCGCGATGTCACACTGCCCCTGGAAAGCTAATGTCAAAAGCCCAGATTCGAGACCTTTGTGATATGAACCCCGGGCAAACGGGCGTCTTTGCTCTCCTCTCCCTGCGATCCTGTGCCTCTCAAATAGTCAGACACCTCAGAGGAGTGAAGGGGTGGGGGGAACGAGCCAAAGAACCAGAAGCAGAAGAGGCGAGCAGAGGGGTGAGCCGAGCCCATTTTTCCCGGGGAAGGGGGGCGGATGTTCCGGTCACCTGACTCCCCAGCCAGAAGCCTGGGGAGGGCCCCTCTTCCAGGCTGGCCCTGCCCCTTGGGGCTGTCTTGAGGGCTGGGCCAGCAGGCCTGGTCCAGCAGTCCATCAGAAAGGTGGCTTCCTGGAAGCAGATCCCAATCCCGCCCCCCCGCCCCCACCACTGTACCAGCCCACGCTGCTCCCGGAAGTTAAGGGAACTGGGCCACAGTGCTTGCTGGCACCTGAGCAGGACACCTGTCTTTGGCCCCAGCGCCCACAGGAGCGCTCACTGCTGCTGGCAGACAGATCTGAGTTCCTGCCCAGCTGCTCCCCTGCTGTGTGGCCTGGGGCTGGTTACTTGACCTCTCACCAGCCTCAGAGTCTCTGTATAGGAAATGGAGGGACGAAAGTACCTCAAGGGATTGAATGCAACAGTGTGGGGGATGGGTGGGGGATGCGCTTGGCAGCATTCAAACCTGGGTGTGTGTAGTCATTATTATTATTATCCTACCGCCCTCCTCCTCTTCAGGGTCACGGAAGGCTTGGAGAGATGGGCTGAAAGGCATTCAGACGTCTTGGCTGCCAGTAGGGAATGCCTTTCTAATCAGCACAAACGTCAGACTCCAGTTATTAATACCCTCCCGGCCCCACCAGCTCTTAGATTTAGCATTCCGAAGAGGAGGTGCAGAGGTGGGGAGGGCGGATCTGGGGAACAGGTGGCTGAGGGCTGGAGAAGGAGCCTTCTCTCCGTGGGAACAACCTTTCCCAGCCTTGCAGGCAGACTTGGCCGGTCCTCCGGACACCCTCCACCTGTGGTCTAGGGTCTGGGAAGGTGCGAAATTCCAGCCTGAAGCTGCGCTCCAGGCAGTCAGAGTCTCAGTCCCCTAAGGGCACAGCGCTGTCCTTCCAGGAATCTACCATGGGAGGAAGCAGGGTCCCCCCACTTAGGCCCTCAGAAGTGACAGACCAACTCGTGGAACTGTAGAATGTTGACGGTTAGTGGGTTTAAGGGCTCCCCCAATCTCCCCTACTGGCCTAGAGCTCAGCCTCTTGGGCAGAGCTGCGTGATAGAGAAATCTACATCCTCAGCTGTTTCCTGGGAATAATAATAATTTTCAACCCTTTCGTGTAATAGAAACATTTTCTCCCAGCTGTTGAAAGAACAAGTGAGATGATTCATGTCATCACAGGGCTGAGTGCGCAGTAAGTGTCCAGCAAAGAGCGGATGTTGGCGTTCACTCTTGGTGTGTATGAGTTTTGACAAATGTGTATAACATGTATCTTACCGTTACCATATCATATAGAATATTTTCACTGTCCTAAAAATGCTGTGTACTTCACCTACTAATGTCTCTTCTCCCCAAACCCCAGACGACCACTGAACTTTTTTACTGTCTCCATACTGCTTTTTTCAGAATGTCGAACAGTTGGAATCATACTATATGTATATAGTGTTTTCAGATTGGCTACTTTCACTTAGTACTATGCCTTTAAATTTTTTCCATGTCTCTATGTGGTTTGATAGCTCGCTCCCTCTCACTGTCTTTTTGTGCTAGTTACTATTCCAGTGTATGGCTGTACCTTAGTTTATTTACTCATTCACTTACCGAAGGACATCTTGGTTGCTTCCAAGTTTTGGCAATTATGAGCAAAGGTACTCTGAACATTGACATGCAGCTTTTTGTGTGGACGTAAGTTTTGGGCAAATACCAAAGAGCATGATTGCTATATCTTATGGTGAGTATGTTTAGTTTTGTAAGAAATTGCTTTGGAATTGTATTTCAAAGTGGCTGTGCCATTTTACCTGCCCCCTAGAATGAATGAAAGTTTTTGTTGCTCTACATTCTTGCTCAGGTTTGATGTTGTCAGTGTTTGGAATTTGGGTCATCCTGATGAGTGTGTCATGGAATCTCATTTTTGCTTTAATTGGCAAGTCCCTGATGTCATATGAGGTTGAACATCTTTTCAGATGCTTATTTGCCATTCAGATATCTTCTTTGGCGAGCTCTTCAGATCTTTTGCCCAGGTTTTAATCGAGTTGTTCATTTTCTTATTGTTGACTTTTAAGAGTTCTTTGAAGATGTTGGATCACAGTTCTTTATTTTTTCCCACAGTTCTTTATCAAATATGTCTTTTGCAAATATTTCCTCCCATCTGTGACTTGTTTTCTTATGCTCCTAATTTTTATTAATGATTCCATTTTTTTCTTGTGATTAAAAAAAATGTATCCTTATAAATGTGTGTTACATGAGTAGCATGTGGCTTAGTTTTGCCAGTGCCGTCATCTAGGAGGGACCCCACTTTTAGCAGATGTACCAGGCAGTGTAGCAACCTGCATGTTCAGTATTGTGGCCCAGGGAGGGAGTGTAACTTACTTGAGATTGCACAGCAATTCACTATGATGATATATTCATCTCATGTGCTTAACCTTCACAGTAACCAGAGAACCGTTTTATTTGGTTTGTGTGAGACTCCTGGAATGATGCTTCTTTTTTCTTGATTAAAAAAAAAACTAGGAGGGCACCTGGGTGGCTTAGTTGGTTGGACGACTGCCTTTGGCTCAGGTCATGATCCTGGAGTCCCTGGATCGAGTCCCATGTCGGGCTCCCCCCTCCTCAGGGAGTCTGCTTCTCCCTCTGACCTTCTCTCCTCTCATGCTCTCTCACTCTCTCAAATAAATAAATAAAATCTTTTTAAAAAAAAAACTAGGAGGCACCTGGGCGGCTCAGTGGGTTGACCCTCTGCCTTCGGCTCAGGTCATGGTCTCAGGGTCCTGAGATCAAGCCCCACATCGGGCTATCTGCTCAGCGGGAAGCCTGCTTCCCCCTCTCCCTCTGCCTGCCTTCTGCCTAATTGTGATCTCTCTCTCTGTGTCAAATAAATAAATAAATAAACAAACAAATAAATAAAATCTTTTAAAAAATTAGATAAATAGTCGTGTGACAACTGCAGGTATTTTTCAAAAAGGAGAAAGATTAAAAAGCCACCCACAATCATGCCACTCAATAAATCAACCATTTCACTTTTCTGACCATTTTGTCTGTCTAGCAAATTTGGGACTAGGTGTGCACACAAACTTTCATAGTGATCACCTTGGTTGGTTTTTTTATTTTACTTTTCTGTTTCGTTTTCAAAATGATATTTTAGAATGGCTGCTTAATATTCTATTTGTTTCTTTTTTTAGAGAGAGAGATTTCACTTATTTATTTGACAGAGAGACACACAGCGAGAGAGGGAACACAAGCAGGGGGAGTGGGAGAGGGAGAAGCAGGCCCCCCGCGGAGTAGGGAGCCCGATGCGGGACTCAATCCCAGGACCCTGGGATCACGACCTGAGTGGAAGTAGATGATTAACCATCTGGGCCACCCAGGTTCCCCTACTACCTACTTTAAGAAAAAACAAGACTTATCTACTTATTTCAGAGAGAGAGTGCGAGAGAGTGTGAGTGGGATGGTCAAAGGAAGAGATGTAGAGGGAGAAGGAGAGAGGGATAGAGGGAAAGGGGAGAGAATCCCAAGCAGATTCCATGCTGAGCATGGAGCCCAACTAGGGCTCGATTCCATGACCTTGAGATCTCCACCTGAGCCAAAACCAGGAATCAGACACTCAACTGACCGCACCCCCAGGTGCCCCAGTATAATACCTACTGTTAACTGAAGGTTTGCTACATGCTGGTTACCGTGTTAAGTGCCTTATAGACCCTCTTTTCTCTTCCTCATGACAAATCTATGAAGGCATTTCCATTACTATCCCCATTTTATAGTTCAGGAAACTGAGATGCAGAAAAGTAAAGTGACTGGTTTAAGGTCACATAGCTAGTTCAGGGATGACATTGGGACTGGATCCCATGGTTTTCTCGAACCATACAAACCCGTGTGCCCCTTTTGGGGGGAGTGCAAGCTGGTGCAGCCGCTCTGGAAAACAGCATGGAGGTTCCTCAAAAAGTTCAAAATAGAGCTACCCTATGACCCAGCAATCGCACTACTGGGTACTCACCCCGAAGATACAAATGTAGTGATCCGAAGGGGCCCCTGCACCCCCATGTTTGTAGCAGCAATGTCCACAGTAGCCAAACTATGGAAAGAGCCCCCATGTCCATCGACAGATGAATGGATCAAGAAGATGCAGTCTAGGGGCTCCTGAGTGGCTCAGTGGGTTAAAGCCTCTGCCTCTGGCTCAGGTCGTGATCTCAGGGTCCTGGGATCGAGCCCCAAGTCGGGCTCTCTGCTAGGCAGGGAGCCTGCTTCCCCCTCTCTCTGCCTGCCTCTCTGCCTACTTGTGATTCTCTCTCCCCTCTGTCAAATAAATAAATAAAATCTTTAAAAAAATGAAAAAAAAAGAAGATGTGGTCTATATATACACAATGGAGTACTTCTCAGTCATCAAAAAAATGAAATCTTGTCATTGCAACAACATTGATGGACTTAGAGGGTATTATGCTAAACAAAACAAGTCAAAGAACAACGATTATCATATGATCTCACTGATATGTGAAATTTAAGAAACAAAACAGAGGATCATAGGGGAAGAGAAGGAAAAATAAAACAAGATGAAGTCAGAGGGGAGACAAACCCTAAGAGACTTTTTTTTTTTTTTAAATAGGGAGAGAGGGAGAGCACAAGCAGGCAGAACAGCAGGCAGAGGGAGAGAGAGAAGCAGGTTCTCGGCCGAACAGAGAGCCTGACGTGGGACTTGCTCCTAGGACCCTCAGATCATGACCTGAGCCAAAGGCAGATTCTTAACTGACTGAGCCACCCAGGCGCCCCCCATAAGAGACTCTTAATCATTGGAAACAAACTGAGGGCTGCTGAAGGGGAGGAGAGTGGGGGATGGGGTAACTGGGTGATGGACATTAAGGAGGGCATGTGATATAATGAGCACTGGGTATTATATAAGACTGATTAATCTCTGACCTCTACCTCTGAAACTAATACATTATATGTTAATTAATCAAATTTAAATTAACAAAAAATAAATATAAAAAACAAAATAAAACAAAACCCTGTATGCCCAACCACTAGACGATCCTGCCCCATAGCCCGTCTGGTTAAAGTAGAGAGACATATTTCATTTCTTAGGTGACAGAAGGGCCAGAGGTGGGGGCCCCTGGGTGGCTCAGTTGGTTGGGCGTCTGTCTCTTGGTTTCAGCTTGGATCATGATCTCGGGGTCGTGGGATCGAGCCCCGAGTTGTTGGGCTCCATGCTCAGCGGGGAGTCTGCTTGAGATTCTCTCTCTCTCCCCTTCCCTCTGCCCTCCCCACCCTAAAATAAACCGATAAATCTTAAATTTAAAGAAAAAAAAGAGAAGGAGGCTCAGAGGTGAAAGATTTCCCGAGTCCCGTAACGGATTGGACACGAAGCCACAGACCCGCCCCCGCCCCAGCAGAGCAGAATGAGTGGTCTGAGACCTCAGGGGGTCCTAGACCTTCCTCCCTGTGCCGGAATGCCTCCCCAGAGCGACACAGCCATAAACACAAGCGGCTCTTTCAACAGGACGCTGAGCCTGAGTCATGGGGTATTTATAGAAGGGCCTCCACTCTTCCCCTCAGCCCTGCCAGCATTTATCAGGTTCACTTGGGGCTTAGAGGGTGACAACCTGTTTATCATCCAAGGTGCCCAAGCAGGCTGTTGGGACATCCTCCGAGAACGAGGTCTGGTGGCCTGCCCATGTTTAGACCTGACCTGACCCCCACACACCACACTGAAGTAATTCTCTCTACCTCAGCTGCCAGCCCCAGCCCCAGCCCCACCACAGCATACTCACACCCAGCGAACTTACGGTCTCACGATAAACTGGGACAGAAATGCTGCTTCTCTCAGGAAGACCTCTTGGATTGATCTGGGAAGGTTCAAAATTTTCCCTAGCCCTAGAGTACTGGTATTCTTGGGGAATGAAACCTCTCATTGGTCAGATAACTGAATTCATCCTAATAATGTTGACTGAGGACCTTCTCTGTATCAGATACCAAGCTTAGAGTTTGTTGTGTTTTTTTTTTCATTTTTTTAAAGATTTTATTTATTTATTTGACAGAGAGAGAGAGAGTAATCACAGGTAGGCAGAGAGGCAGGCAGAGAGAGAGGGGGAAGCAGGCTCCCCGCCGAGCAGAGAGCCCGATGCGGGGCTCGATCCCAGGACCTTGAGATCATGACCTGCCGAAGGCAGAGGGTTTAACCACTGAGCCATCCAGGCGCCCCACCAAGCTTAGAGTTTTAACATCGCTTTTTATTTTTAAAATTTTTAACATTACTTTTTAAAATTCTTACAATAATTTTACAAGTTGGATATTAATTTAATGTCATCTTTATAAATGAGGCAATTGAGGCTCAGAGAGGTCAGGTAACTTGCCCAAGACCACCGGGTAGCGGAACCAGGCTCAAAATCTAGGTTTTCTTTGGTTCCAGAGCCAAAGCTGTGCGTGACCTTGGGCAAATTGCTTCCCCTCTGAGCCTCGGTTTTTTATCTGTAAAATGGCAGTCGTAAGGACTGAATGAAACTGGTACTTAGAAGGCTCCCAGCCACTGGCTGCTGTCCCCCATCCCCTACCCCCAGCAATCAGTAAATTACCTTGTTCTAAGTTGCGCAGGACAATTAGGCAGGTGACATTGCACTTAGACTTCTGGGACTTGAATCCAAGACCCAGGCTGTTCTAGTCACCACGGTCCCACTGCCCCAACCTTGTTTCTTCCCAAGGGTAGGGGCAGAGGAATGAGGGGTAGAAGGGGCATTGGGTGGTCAGGGGGTGGCTGCGGGGAGGGGCACAGGGGCCTGAGCAGCTCAGACCCCGGGGATCTATTCTGGGTGGGGCCTCTGGGTGCTGGCAGCCCAAGCTGGACGTTGTCAGTGAGGATTTAACAGAGCAGCCCCTGGGGCCAGACTTAGTGGTTGAGCCCTGACCCCAGATGGGTGGCACTGGGCAGAACCCGCTTTTGTAATTCCTAATGGATGACCCCCGCAGACACCTGCGGGCTGGTTTTCTGAGTCTTTGCTGAAGGCAGCCTGCTCATCTCCGCAGTCCTGGGGCCCTCCCTCCCCAGCCCAGGGCACAGCCTCTAACTCCAGGTTCAGACAGATCTCAGTTCAAGGGCTGGCTATTCCATTTTCTACTGCATGACCTGAGGCAAGGTACTCAACCTTGGCATCCCAATCTAGAAATGGAGATAATCATACATACTTCTTAGGGTCGTGATGATTAAATGGGGTTCCCTCTTTTCTTCCCCTCCCCCCCCACCACTAGGGCCCCTGGGGGGGCAGAGGGTTGGTTCTCCTGTCCTTGCCCTGCCCAGCAGGGGCCCTTAAATGCCCTCTCCAGGGCCTTGACCTGGCTGTTCCAGGGGTCCCAGTCTGCCGACCTCTTACAGTGCTTCCAGAAACCCTACTCCTAAGTCTCCCCTGGCCTGCTGGCCAGGGCCCAGCTCTGACAGAGGTGAGGGCCCAGCCCACTCAGCTCCAGCTCAGATTTCCTGCTGGGCCTCCTCAGAAGGGCCTCAGTAAGAAGCCCCAGCTCTTTGAGACCCAATCCACAGACACAGTGACTTTTTAACAGGGGGATTTCTTTCTAGCCATTTTCTATGCCTGTGCAGTATTTCTCATATGTAAGTATATTTACCTAAACACATATAGAATTTTAGCAGAAAAGAATCAGAGTACATATAAATGGCATCTGTTTTTCTGCTTGTAGCTAACAATACATTGTGGGCATCTTTTCATATTGGTATTCCCTACAGAAAGCTCAATGTCATTTTTTAAATTGGAGAAACACGTATGCGTACATGAGATATACTTTGTTTTTTTTGTTGTTTTGTTTTTTAGAGAGGGAGAGAGGGGGGAAGGCAGAGGGAGAGGGAGAAAGAGAATCCTTTTTTGAGGTCGGGGGGAGAGAGAGAGAATCTTAAGGAGGCTCCATGCCCAGCCCAGAGCGCAACGCGGGGCTCGATCTCACAACCCTGAGATCATGATGTGAGCCGAAATCAAGAGCCAGACACTTTACTGACCGAGCCACCCAGGTGCCCCATATAGTTTTATTTTTAAACTTTTCCTTTAAGTATAATATGTATTCAGAAAAGGGTACAGTTCACAAGGGTACAGTTCAAAGCACCCTCGCAAAGGGAGCAGGCTTGAATAACCCACGCGCAGATCAAGAACCAGACCTTGACCTGCCCGCCCAGGGCCTGGCTTCTGGCTTATTCCCCACCCTCCTCACCCCCCAGAGCGAGGGCAGCACAATCTTGATTTCTAACAGCTTCGATTAGTTTGGGATTTTTGGAACTTTATAAAGACAGGATCATGGTGTATGTGGTCTTTTGCTCAACAGGCTTTGAGATTCGTCTACGTTGTTGCCATGGCAATATTTGCCCACCGTCGCCATTGTGCGGTATTCACTTATGACCAGACAACAGTTTACTTGTTTCATTGATGGACATTGGGTTGTTTCCAAAGTTTTGCCACTATAAGCCAGATTGCAAAAAACATCTTTGTATTTAAATGGATCTATATGGCTGATTTTCTATTTCTCTGTCTAGCTACAGCTAAATATATCTTTTGGTTGTTATCTTTCTAGTTTTTGGACAAGACAGTTGCCTCAGAATATAACTGCTGAGTCACACGTATATATATTTCATATTTTGACTTTGTAAAACGGTACGCCCGCCCCCAAGGTCAAGGGTAGTGCCAGTGTCCGTTGCCCTTCATGTCCACCAAACTTGTATATTATTAACCTTTAAGAGTTTTTTACCAATCTAATAGAGGAAAAATCGGATTTTATTGTGGTTTTAATGAGGTTTTAAAAATGAGTGAGGATAAGCCTCTTGTCTGTTTTTGTTTTGGGGGAGGGGGCATTGGCACTTACTCTTTTGGGAATTGCCTTTTTGTACCCTTTGCTTGTTTCTAAAACTTTAATGTATTATGGTCACTGACACTTGGTGTTTCCATGTGTTTCTACTGTTCCCAATGGTCACTTGTCGTTTAGCTTTGTTTATGGAGCAACTGCTGGTTTAAATATAGTTTGTTTTCCTCCCGCTTACTGTTTATGATCTGAATTGCCCTGAGGGTGTGTGTGGCAAACCCCAGGTTCAAACTGGTGGGGGGGGGGGAGCGGGGGAGGGGAGGGGGGAGCGGGGGGGGGAGGGGGGAGCGGTGGGCCAGGTTGGGTGGGCAGCTGGCCCCCAGGACTGTCTCTCTGGGGATAGAAGCGCCAGAACATCTGGGCCAGCCTTGAGCCCTAGACCTTGAGTTTGCCACAAGGCTTCCTCCAGTCCCCTTACCAGTCTTCCCAATGCCGTCCGGACCCCACTGTCAGGAGACAGTCTCTCCGCACGGGCTGGGGGCCAGGCAGGGAGCAGGCCAAGTCAGGGCCAGTGTGAACTGGGCAGTGGAGGGAGGGAAATTTCGAGAGCCAGGGCTGAGCAGCCCATGTCTCTGAGTTTGAATCCTGTCTTAGTCTGCTCAGGCTGCCATAACAAAATACCACGGGCTGGGGGGCTTACACAGCAGCAATTTATTTCTCACAGTTCTGGAGGCTGGAAGTCCTAGAAGGAGGCATGGGCAAGGTGGGCTCCATCCTGAGGACTCTTCTCTTGGCTTGTAGATGGCTGCCAGCTCGCCGTGTGCTCACATGGCCTGTGTGCGTGAGGGGCGTGTGCGTGAGGAGACAGATAGGGAGCATCCTCTCTCATGTCCCTAAGGGCACTCGTCCTTACATCTCGAAGGCCGCATCTCCAAATACCATCACAATGGGGGTCAGCACTTCAATATATAAATTTTGCGGAGACGGGGATCTTAAGTCCATGCCCCAGCCATTTCCTAGAAGTATAACCTCAGAAAAGTTACCTAAATCGCTCTGTGACTCAGTTTCCTTTTCTATAAAATGGGAATGACAATAGTATCAACTTCATGAATTAATAAATAAATAGCTATACAACATGAAGAGCAGACCGCGATAGTCAGCCTCCAAGATGGCTCCCAACAATTCTTGCCTCTTGGTATTCATGCCCCTGGGTGACCCCCTCCCACACTCTATCATGGTTGGTCTGCATGACCAGTAGAATATAATGGAAATGATAATGTGTGATGTCTGGGGCTAGGTCCTAAAAGACCGTTTGCTCTTCTGGATTGCTCTGTCTGGGAGAAGTCAGCCTCCGTGCTCTGAGGATGCTCAAGCAACCCTGTGGGAGAGGTATCCGGGCTAAGGAATGGAGGCTGCATGATAACTTGTCAACCACGTGAGTCGGCCATCTTGGAAGTGGATCCTCCAGCTCCGGGCAAGTCTTAAGATAAACTGCACTGTAGCCCTGGCTAGCGTCCTCACTACCAGCTCCCTGGAGGCCCTGAGCCAGAAGCACCCAGCTTAGCTGCTCTTGAATTCCTGACCCACAGAAACTACTTGAGATAATCTATGTTTATTACTGTTGTAAGATGCTAAGTTTGGGGGAAATCTGTTCTGCTGCAATAAATAAGACACAGACCATAGGGTTCTTCATAGTAACTGTTCAGTAAATCCCAGCCCATATTACTCCCCTGACTATGAAAATTTTAGCGACGGCGTTTTTCAAGTGTCTGTCATGTGCCGAGTATGCGCTACATGCTGGGCAAATGGACTCCTACCTCTGTGCCATTGATTTTCAGCCAAAAGTGTTGGGGGCAAACAGTCACCCAGAATCCTAGACTCTTGGGCTTAAAAGACTGGAGATAGCATTATTTGACCCAACTCTTCATTTTACAGTTGAGCAAACTGAGACACAGAGGTTATGTAATCCACTCAAGGTGTCAGAGATGATGTAGAGAGGAGCCTGAACTTGAACTCAGACTCATTGGCGCCTGAGCAGCCTCTTTGTAGTTGCTCTGCTCTCAAGGGTCTTACAATAAGGGACGATTGCTTCTCACAGTGTACAAAGCGCTTTCCGTACTTTATTTTGGGATCATCAGTGCACATCAGTGCAGAGCCCCCTCCAGATCCTGTAGGTGTCCCAAATCCCCTGCGGCAGTCCTTCTCTCTAAAGGCCATCCAGGGCCCAGAGTTCTCATAGCTGCCACAGCGGGGGTCTGGAACTGAGGCCAGTGAAAGAGATGGATGGGGCCCTGAGTGGTGAGAGCCCAGAACACTCCGCTCCCCTTCCACGGCACGTGGGCCAGGCCTAGTGGGCATTGCACCTGCGCACTGTATCATGCCCCAGATCCCACTAACCTGCCTCTGCCAGCTGGTCTGTCTTTAGCCTCTGGATAAAGTACCTATGGGTTTGATCTTGTGATCTGAGATGATTATTTGTTGAGGATGACCCTGAAGCATGTGACAAGGATCTCGAGCTGTAAGAAAAACAGTCTTTGTCCTCCCCCACCCTCATCTCAGGGTGCTCAGGCACCACAGAGGCTCGAGGGGAAATCCACAGGAAGAGGCAGGGCAGCCCCCACCCTCCTGGGGAGGTCATGGGGGCTGGGGTGAGAACAGCACACACGTGGAGGGGATCCGATCCATGATGTACCAAGGAAACATTTAAGCAAGCCCCAAGCTATGCGGAAATGAAAGCGGAGATGTCGGGTGCTTTCCTCTCCAGCATCACCGCCCCCAGACCTGCGTCAGCCAGTCATCCATCCCTGGAAGAGCTCCTCCGAGAATCCAGCCGCTGAGGACATGGAGGGACCCTGGGGGAACATTTCTTCATGGTCGCTCCCTTTGGCAAACAAGAAACTAAAGGTGGGTGTGGCTGGTGGACATCACATTGCTGGTCTCTGGGAGGGTTTTCTCCAACTAACCTCAAAATCTCAGGTTTCCAAAAAGTCCCCTCTCTGGTGACAATCAAAAACAGCATAGAATCTGGAGTTAAAGTAGCCACTTTCGGCTCTGCCTACACTAGCTGTGGGACATGGGGCAACTCCATATGCCAATCATGCCTCAGTTTCCTCATCTGCAAAATGGGCATAAGTATGACCTACTGATGTGAGGACTAAATGAAATAGTGCCATGAAGCTCTTAGTAGATGCCCAGCCACTTGCAAGCAGTCAATCAAAAATAATAGTATTATAATTATTATAATTATATAATTACATTATATATAATTATTATCACTTTCCATCTCTTCTTTTCCTCGCTAGATCCAGACCATCCCCCCCTACTGTCTTGCCTAGCCCTTACCCAGCTGGGACCCCCTTGGGCACTAAGTTCCTCCCATGGGTAACAGACTTTGGGGGCAGTCCCAAATGAAGTCTGTCTCTTAGCTGGGTGATATTCTGCAAGTGACTTGACTTCTCTGGACTTCAGTTCCTGATATGTCCAAATGAGAATCATAATACCCCAAATCATTCTCTGACAGGTCAATGGCACAGAAGAGTGGGAGGGAAGGCAATTACTATGGATTAAAAGTGATCAATGAGACGAAAACACCAAAATGCCACGTGTAAGGGCTTCTTTGGATCTCATTTGTACAAACGAACTGTAAGAAGACATTTGAGGCATCTATGTCCTCTGAAAATGGTTTGGAAATGAGATAATATCAAGAAATTCTTGCTATTTTTGTTAGATATGATAATGGCATTGTGATTATGTACCAAAAAAAAAATCCTTATCAGTTAGAAATGCTTACTCAAGTACTTATGAATGAAATTACTTGACGTCTAAGATTTGCTTTAAAATGTATCAGACAGGGGCACCTGGGTGGCTCAGTAGGTTAAGCGTCTGCCTTCAGCTCAGGTCATGATCCCGGGGTCCTGGGATCGACCCCCATGTCGGGCTCCCTGCTCAGCACGGAGTCTGCTTCTCCCTTTCCCTCTGCCACTTCCCCTGCTCATGCTTTCTCTCTCTCCCTCACTCACTTTCTCTCTCTCTCAAATAAATAAATTAAAGCTTAAAAATAAATAAATAAGCAAGGAGATATGCAAAGAGGGAAGCAGTAAAACGTAGTAGTCAAAAGCTCTGAATCAGATGCAACACTGATATTCCTTGTTTGTCTCTTCATCTGTCAGCCCATAGCTTTCCAGTATGTTCCAGCAACTGGTAATGATACTAGTTTATAACTTCCTGGTTCTGATCCTGGCTCTCCCACTCACTGGCTGGGGTACTTCGCCAAGTGCCTTAACCTCTCTGAGCCTCCTTGCTCAGGTGTAAAACAGGGAAAATCATGATCCATGCCTCATTGAGTTATTTTGAGGACTGAACCAGAGAGGATGGACGGGAAGGGCTTAGCACAATGCCTGGCATGCAAGAAGCACTCAGTAAATGCTTCAGCATGAGGAGCACCGGGTAAGGAGTCAGTCCGTCTTGGATGTGAACCCCATCTCTGCTCTGCCACTTGTGGCTGTGTAACTTTGACCAATTAGCTCTCTGAGCCTTGTTTCCTCCTGGGAAAAATGGAGATCATAATACCCCCCATGCAGAGCTGTTGGGAAGATTAAGTGACAAGACATGTTTTGATGCCCAGCGTGGCCCACGTGGGAATTCCCCTTCCTCACCTCTTGACTTTCAGCAGCGCTGGCCTGGCCCAGGCCCGGGCTGGAGTGGATCCCACTGTCCATTTGCGTGGCTTTTGCACCTGGACTGCCAAGTGTCCTGGACAAAGTCAACGGAACCATGTGAATGGCTTCTCACAAATAGAAAACTATGGTTATGAAATACCAGCGAGGCTCCTCTGCCCTCGAACAGGACCTTCCAGCCCTCTCTAGGGGACTTCGTCTTGTGCGCCCGCACTGGACGATCTGCCCACTCATGCTCCCCTTCCCCCTGCTCAGCCTCAGAAGTTGGCCTCAACTCCCTCTTGACTGAGATCATCAATAAGACCATCTTTCTCTCCACTTCCCAGCGTTTGATTCTCACCTCCATCCTCTCCTCTTTCCTGTCCTGCCAACTCAAGACATAGAGTGTCCTTCTCCTTTCTGAGGCTGGATCATTTACTCCATCACCCCTCTCCCAATCTTCCAGTACTTTCTCTCCAACGTGGCAGCCAAAAAAAAACAAACTTACTCAAGTGCCTTAATCTTTCCCAAGTCTAACAGTGACCCTGTTACTCCCTTACTGAACTCACTCATTCACTCTCCACTCATTTAAGAAGCATTTGTTGAGTGCCTACTGTGTGCTGGATACTGGGGGTACAGAATCAACAGAGGTAGTCTTTATGCTCAAAGTCTTCAAGGTCCAAAGGGAGAATCAGACTCACAAACAGATGATGGTAAGATGACAGGTGGGATGCAAAGGTGGACCCATGCCTGATGCAGAGATTGGCCAGGTGTGCAATGAGGGGGCCAGGAGCCCTAAGCCGGCTCTCAGCTTTTTGGTCTGTGCAAACGGTGGTGATGGTGGTGGTGCTCGCTAAGACACGAGACAAGGGAAATGCAAGGAGGATTGATGTGGGGGAGATGGTTGATCTGAGGGAGTCTGAGGGGGAGTGGGGGTGTGAGGAGTCCAGGTGCTGTTGGGACATCCCAGTAGAGACCTCCAACAAATCTTCAGTTTAAGGGAGAGAGAGGTCTGAACTGGAATTAGAGATGTGAGGATCGTTGGCATATAGGAGGTGGGGTCTTAAATGTATACAGAGTGTTCTCTGCTGCAAGCAACAGAGTAATTCCACTATGATGACATTTGTTATCTCCGATCTTAAATAGTTAGGAGGGCGGCAGTTCCAGGGATGGGTAAATTGGCAGCACAGTGACGGCATCAATGTCCCCTGTGCTTTCTACAGTCCCTCCTTGCTGTTTTCAGGGAGTGGATATAGCCTTGCAGACATCCACCTTCTTGGAGAACAGTGCTGTCTGATATCTGAACAAAACTGAGGTGTGAGCAAGGAAGAAGGGATGGCTTCTTTTCAACCTTCCCCCTCTTCCAATCCCTAGCTGGCCTGGCAGTGTTGACCTGCAGTTCAGTAGACATAGAAGGAAGATAGAAGGAGCTTGGGGTGGGGTTGGGGGACACAAACATGGTTCAGTGGGTTGAGCTTGACTCTTGATTTTGGCTCAGGTCATGATCTCAGGGTCGTGGGATTGAGCCCCACATCACATTGAGCGAGGAACCTCTCTCTCTCTCTCTCTCGCCTTCTTCTTCTGCCCCTTCCTTTGCACATGCACTCTCTATAAATAAGTAAGTAAACAAACAAACAAACAAACAAACAAACAAACAAACAAAAGGACCTTGGGCTCCTGCATCAAGCATGCCTGGGTTCGTGTCCTAGAGCCATTTCTTGCAAGCTGTGTTACTTCATGGTAGTTATTTTACACTCTGTACTGGAGTTTCCTCATCTGGAATGGGGATGGAACAGTTCATATATTGCTGTTGTTGTTGTTGGCTGTTGGGGTGATACAATGAAATAACTCATACGAAGTGCTCAGCAAAAACTAGCCATTAATATTTCGGTGGGAACTACTCCCTCCTTAAAGTTCTGCAGTCTAATGGGGCACCAGGCTGGTTCAGTCAGTGGAGCGTGGGACTCTTGATCTCAGGGTTGTGAGTTCAAGCCCCGTGTTGGGTGTAGAGATTATTTACGAATAAAATCTTTAAAAAATTCCCCCGCCTCTTGTCCTCTGGGCCTCCTCCTCTTTCTACGACTTGTTCTCGCTCCCATGTCTTCCCTTCACCGCACGGTTGGCTCCTCTGCCCTCATTACTCACTATGTCTTGTCTCAGGGCTCTAACCATCAACTCTTCTTCAGGCAGAGAGGACCAAACCTCCTCTTCTACCGCCCTTCTTTTGTAAGACCCTGGACACTCCTGTATGTTCTATGGTCTCTTAGGCTCATCCTTGAGGCCCCTTGTCACTGCCTCCACTCTTGCCCCGGCACCTGACGCTGGCTGGCCCCTATATCCCTTTGCGTGAGATTCTACCTTAAAAATAGCCATCGGAACTACTCTAACAACTTCTATCTGCCAACACAGAATATGTCCGGAAGAACACAGAGAAAAATTTAAATTTGTGCAGAGAGCAAAGGGGAACATCTGGATAACCTCTAAGTGTCCAGGTAGAGCTTCGTGGCACCCATGATAGCAATTTCTGTTTGCTTCCCTCCCTGGGTTGTGAGCTTCTTGGGGCAGGGAAAAGGATTACTCATTTAGCTGTCACCCTGATGTATAGTTAGTACCCAGAGAAATGTCTGATGAATGAAAAAGATTCCTGGCTTTGTCACTGACTTTCTAAGTGATTGTGAATAAGTTCCTTTCCTTCTCTGGACCTCAGAGAAGGACCTCAAAATCTATAAAACAAGGGCACTGGACTATGTCTCCAGGAAACCCTTTCAATATTAGAGTGAACTTAGTGGCCAATGGATGCAGGAGGGATGGGCTAGCTAGTGTGGGGTCTCAAGGTCTCCAGCAATATTCTATGCTCAGGCATGGGCTCACAGAGAAGGGCTGCCCTGACCCCTCTTCTTGGGAGCTACTTGGTATTCTAGAGGAGGGGGTTTAGGGTAGTGAGGGATCCCTGGCAATTAATTCTGCAAATCCCAGTGGCCCCACTCCTTGCTGGTTTACCAGCCTGGTATGGGAGACTAGTTTCTGGAAGAAACTCTGGTACCCTTTCCTCCCCCCACGCCCGCCCACGAACAGGCTGTTCTTGTTTACGACCCTCCTCCCGGGAGAACAGCGATTGCTCATCCCTACATGTGATTTGAGAGGGCCGGTCTTTCAGGCCTGGAGGAAACTCAAGCCCCAGCCAGCCACTTGGCATTGGAATGCTCAGCTGGTCCCCTCTTGCGGCTCATGTGACTGGGACCCTGCTATAAATATCAGAGGGGCCTCAGACCAAGACAGAATTCGGGCACCAGGAGAAGAAGGCAAAGAGGCTCTGTGTGGGTATTTTGTGACAAAGGCAAGACCCCAGGTCTCCGTAGAGTGAAGCAAGTGAAGGAGGCAGCCAGGGGAGACCTGACAGCTCCTGATAATATGGATTATAAATCAAGCCTGATCCAGGATGGGAACCCCATGGAGAACCTGGAGAAGCAGCTGATCTGTCCTATCTGCCTGGAGATGTTTACCAAGCCGGTGGTCATCTTGCCTTGTCAACACAACCTCTGCCGGAAGTGTGCCAACGACATCTTCCAGGTTAGCACTGGGCGGGGCTGGGTCCTGGGCCCCAGGTGGCCGCTCAACATTCTTGTGGTGAAAGCCATTCTCTCTTAGTCCAGGGCTTCTAAACCAGGGCTGGCTTTCTCCTTTCCAGAGCAAAGTCCCTGAGGAGGACTATGGGCTGAAGGAGGCTCGGCGGCAGCTCTGACTGCTCCATTCCTTCTCCATGACGTGTGTTTCCCGTCCCCACCCTGCCCTCAGCTCCCCCACCGCTGCCCTGAGCCCACAGTTGACTCTCCAATCAGGAGTCAAATGCCTCAAGCGATAAGTGGGAGAGGCAGGCGGAGAGGAGAGAGAAACCAGACCCCAGGGGCTGGAGCCAGCTCCCTGGTGGCAGAGGGCCCAGAGCTTTAGGAGGAGGAAGGTGGCCAGGAGACACTGGGCAGTAGAGGCATCTTCCCTCTCGAGGCCGGTTTCCTATAATATATGGCTGGAGAGAATCCATCTCCTTAACAAAGGGTTGAAAGGAGGCAGAACTCAGGGTTCCCAGAAGCACTTTACGAAATGTTCTCTCACAATTTTATCTTTGAATTAGCAGCCCTCCTGGCTGGGTCTAATGATAATGCTCATTGAGTGAATGGGTTGGAGGCTTGGGGCGAGACGGTTGCTTGCCCAGGGTCATTCGGAGGTTGACCGTGACTTGAACCTAGATTTGCTGACTCCCAGACTCACCTAGTTGTTTCTCAGGTGCTCCCCATTGTGAGTGGGCTGGCTCTTATCTCAGGATGGGGAGCTCCAGGTCAAATGGTTTGACAAGAATGGTTGGGGGAAGCAAGAAGAAGGACAATCAGAGATTTTCCCAGGCCTCACCTCTGTGCTTGCCACTTGCAGGCTGCAAATCCCTTCTGGACCAACCGGGTTGGCTCCGTGTCCATGTCTGGAGGCCGTTTCCGCTGCCCCTCCTGCCGCCATGAGGTGATCATGGATCGTCATGGAGTGTACGGCCTGCAGAGGAATCTGCTGGTGGAGAACATCATTGATATCTACAAGCAGGAGTGCTCCAGGTCAGTCTACCCGGCTGCCAGGAACCCATCCTTCCTCCCAAGCCGGTCTGTGCCCGGCTCTCCCAGGCTTCTTCCCATCTGCTTGGGGTCCAGTGCCCTGGCTGGAAGAGCTAGACTTGCCAGTCCAGAGAGCCATTTCCCTCTTCCTCAGGCAGAGCAGAGGCTCATCTCTATCCCCCGGCCCTGGCTCTTGGCGTCACTTAGGGAATGGGAAGAGCCCAGACATTAGGCTGCCCTCCTAGCAGAGACTGAGACAGGAACCAGGGGAAGGGCGAGATGTGACAGGGAGAGGAACGCACTGGAGCCACCTAAGTGGCCGTGACAAGCAGAGAAAAGTGCCCAGAGAGAACACAGGCGGTCTCTCTATGGTGAAGGTAACATCTATCCCCACATCTATCATTGTGGGCCCTGGGGAAGCTTCTTGCTGCTGCCTCACCACAGTCCTGTGGATCAGGCATGACTTTTCATCAGTCCCATTTCATGGATGAGGAAGCTGAGGCTCAAAGAGAAGACATCAATTGTCCAAGCTTTCCTGGCTGGGAAGAGAAATGGCTGGAAACAGCCCCAACAAGTCTTCCAGGCTGCTGCACTCAGGCCCTTTGGTCCCAAACCCAGTGCTGCCTGCAGGCAGTGTCCTTCCCAAGCACAGGGGACAGACCAATCTTGGTGAGAAAAAGCCCTGACCAGGCCCACCGTTGGCAAGTCTGACTGTTATTAAGGCACTGTGAGATCTTGGGTGTCATTTTCCCTGTCTGCAGAAGAGGACAGTAGGGTTTGTTATTGTGACTCTCAAATAGGGTTTGATGGGAAATGTTAAATATCAAATATTTGTGGAGCACCTCATGTGTCTAGCCACCATACTAAGCATTTTCTGTGCATGACCCTGGTTTAATTCTGACGGTAAACCTTACGGCATTCTTACCCTCATTTTCCAGTGAGGAAATGGAGGGTCAGAGGTTTGCCCGAGGTTACTCAGCAAGTGGTGAAGCTGGGAGGGAGCCTATCTAACTGAATCCATGGGGAACATTCCAAACTGCTATTGCCTCTGTGTTGCTAGAGTTCAACCCCACAAAAGTGCAGATATAGTGCTGATCATGCTCATAATAATAAAATCAATATGGCACCTAAATATGGCGGCGCCCTGCCCCGAGTGTCGACCTATGAAGAGAATGTTATGTCTGAACACTTCAGGGCCTCTCCACATGGTCGAATGGCAGGGAGAGCTGCCCTTTTTGGAGGGTCTGCTCTCTGCTAGGCTCTACACTTATCCGAGTAGCTCTGGGATAAAACCAAGGCCCAGTGAAATCACTGGGTGAAATCACTGCCCAAGGTCACAAAATGAGTGAATGGCAGAACAGTCTGGATTAGAACCCAGATGCCATGCCTGTTGGGGGAATAGGCTTCAGGGATGGCAGTGGGCATGGGCAGCTGACCCTCAGGGTCTCACCTCACCTCTGCACCTACTGCCATTCCGGAGCTCCCTTTCCTGGGCGGGGGTAGAGCCAGGTGGCAAAGGGAGACCCCTGCCAGCATGGGTGGCCCTGGGCTAAAAGATGAAAGAAAGGTTAAGTCTGGAAAGGGCCTTATTTAAGAACCTGATGAGATAATAATGCCTGGGTGCGACCAGTTGGGCAAGGCTGTTCAGAGGTGAGGCGTTGCCATGAGTGGGGGACAGTCACCATCTGACATTTGTGAGATGCTCGCTGTGTTAGGGGCTGGGAAAGCAGCAGCGGCGTAGACACGGGGTTGGGTCCAAATGAGCGTATAGTCTAACTGGGGAGGTAGGACTGAGACCCAAAAAACTAAGCCTCAGATGGGAAGAAATTGATGCCCCCAGAGAAACATTACATGCCAGAGTCCCTAAGTGGAGCATGCCACCGAGGGAGAAAAGCATTTGAAGAATGTGTGTTTGGGAAGGAAAAAAACTTTCTGGACTTTAAGTCAATGCTTAGGCTGAGCTGTGAGCCATACCTGGGCTGCCTGGGTTCTGGCTGTGTGACTTGGGGCCCACACATTGCTTCCTTCGCTGAGCCTGGGGCCGCCCTCCCGGCGTGCTTACTGATGTGTTCTCACCACCTGCCCCGAGTCACGCCCTCCTCCACACCAGCGGCTGCACGCTGGGGAGATGAGAAGAGGCAAGTCTCCCTGCTCTGATGGCGGTTACAGTCTGGTGGATTAAATATAGAATTCAGTGAGGCCATGGGTATAAATTGCTTTGCTCAGAGTCTGGCCTGCAGTCACCAAGAGCTACAGGGATTATAATTAGAGCAAGTGCACTCTTACCTCCCCTGCCCTGACCACATGGGTGACCTTGGGCAAGTCATTTCACCTTACTGTCCGGTTCTGACCCGGGGATTCTACAACCTTTCCCTGGAGTCCCAGGATATGAGGACAGCCTTGGTGTCACTGGGTTTCCAGTTTCTGGGTCTCCTGAAAATGGAAAGGACTGGGGACAGCCAGTCACTGAGAGCTCAGGCCCTAGATCTAGGGTGGCTGCGGGGGGTGGGCTGGAGCTGGGGAAGAGACAGGGCCTCCCCCATCTGACTGGTGCTTCTTCTCCACTGCAGTCGGCCCTTGCAGAAGGGCAACAACCCCATGTGCAAGGAGCATGAGGACGAGAAAATCAACATCTATTGCCTCACGTGTGAGATGCCCACGTGCTCCATGTGCAAGGTGTTTGGGGCTCACAAGGCCTGCGAAGTGGCCCCACTGCAGAGTGTCTTCCAGGGACAGAAGGTACGGTTGGGGCTGCCTCTACCCCCAGCCTGTGTCTGTGGGGCACGGCCGGATGATTCAGGATGTGGATTTGATCCCTGTCGATCTGCTGAGCCGACCTTTCAGGAATAGTCCCTCTGGAGGGACTTCCCAGGCCACAGCGGGAGGTGGCTGAGCTCATGGGTTATACTTAGAACCACTTGAGAGCACCTGGGTGTGGCCACAGGGCAGAGACCAGACCCCTGGGTCAGGCCACCAGGGTCCTCTCGGGCCACGGCTTCTAAATCCCAGGGTGCTTCAGGCCCCAGATACCTCTGTGCTGTGCTGATTACCTCTCCTGTGGCAGAAAGTAGCCGAGAACCTTCCCCCGGGGCCCCCATCCCTGCGGGAGTCCCATCATCCTTCCCCCGGGGCCCCCATGCCTGCGGGAGTCCCATCATCCTTCCCCGGGCAGTAAGCTGCGGCCCCTCTTTCCGGACACTTCTTCCCTGCTTCCCCCTCTTCTCTTGTTCTTTCTCTTCTGGAACTCTCCAACGCTATTTCTTTTCTGCGTCCCTTCATTCCTAGAAACACAGACCCCTCCCCTACGTTGCTGTTGTATTTTGGTCCCATCCCCTTTTCTGGGCCTCATTCGTAACATCAGGGATGCGGTATCTCTCTGATGTTCTTTGCTCTGGCCGTGAGCAGAAGAGGCTCTTTCTGGCAGAGAGGGGAGGGAGGGTGCCCCTTCCGAGAAGACAGGCCCTGAGACTATTTCTGTCCCCTCTCTCCTGCTGCCCCCGCCCCCCCAGACTGAGCTAAGTAACTGTATCTCCATGCTGGTGGCGGGCAACGACCGCGTGCAGACCATCATCACTCAGCTGGAGGACTCCTGTCGAGTGACCAAGGTGAGGGGGAAAGGAGCTCTGTCTGGGGGGTCCGAAGCCACTCTGTGCGGCCTGGTCTCTGGGGTGAAGGCTCACCCAGGGGGTGGTGGCTGCGGGTTGGGGCCTGGAGGCTGGGGTGTTCAAGGAGCGTTGGTGGGGCGGGGACCGAATCACCCATTCATCCGCTCATTCACAAAATGCTTCTGGAACACAGCTGTGGGTCAGGCCCTGCCCAAGGCGCTGGGGATGGGGTGGTGACCAAGACACCCCTGAGCCCTGACCTCAGGGAGCAACCTAGCAATAATTCTCAGTATTTCTTCAGCACCAGTAGTTTCCAGAGAGTTGTCTTCAATGTGCGGTAGACTAAAGCTTCTCAAACTTTAAAGCACATTCAGGGATCCCTGGGTGGCTCAGTGGGGTAAGCGTCTGCCTTCGGCTCAGGTCGTGATCCCGGGGTCCTGGGGTTGAGTCCTGCAGTCCTTGCTCAGAAGGGAGCCTGCTTCTTCCTCTCCCTCTCCCCCTCCTTGTGCGCGGGCTCTCTCTCTGTCAAATAAATAAATAAAATCTTCAAAAAAAAAAAATAAAGTGAATTCAGATCACCTTTGGACCCTGTTAAAATTCAAGTTCTGATTCAGTAGGTCTGGAGGGAAGCATGAGGTTCTGCATTTCTTTCTAACAAACTCCCAGGGTTTTGCCCAGCTTGCTGGTCTGTGGACCACACTGTGAGTAGCAAGACTGTAGAGGCAGAAGGAAAGTTTTCCATCTCTGCAAAAGCAGCCATGATTTTCCATCTCCACTTGAGGGGGCGCCTAGAGAGGAGATGGGGGAAAGGATCGTCATACTCCTGGCGGGTGAAGAGTTGTGTGAAGGATGGTTTCAAGGGAAGGAGGGGGGCGTTGTTACTACTCGTAGATGCGCCCAGTCTGATAGAGGGTACTAGAGCCCCCAGTCTGATGAGATACTGTTATTATACCCATTTTACAGCTAAAGAAACTAAGATGTAGCATCTGTGTTGGAGAGAAGGGAGCCTCAATGAGGAGGCCACTAGAAGAGACCCTGCTAGGACCAACTGAGGCAAAGTTTCCCGAATCCAGTCTTGATCCCAAAATGGTGGCCAGGGGGAGGGAGAGAGTGACTTGGGTACACACAGAGGGCCCAGAATCGATCATCCCATCTGACCCTGGCGTCTCTATTTTTGAGGAAGGGGCTAACTTTCTCCATGACACCAGCCTGCAAACATTACTGGTCTGGCTAAGTAGCTATGAGACCTCAGCAAGTGCTTCCTTTTTGCTAAGCCTTCATTTTGTCTTCTATAAAATGGGCGCATCGCAAGACCTCTTCCAGCTTCACACCTGGGATTCCTAGCACAGCCATCCCAGGAAGAAAGTGCCGGGGATAGGGAGGAGGACCCCACAGGGTGCAACTCTGAGATTTCTGTCCCCAGGAGAACAGTCACCAGGTGAAGGAAGAGCTGAGCCAGAAGTTTGACGTGCTGTACGCCATCTTAGATGAGAAGAAGAGTGAGCTGCTACAGCGGATCACGCGGGAGCAGGAGGAGAAGCTCAGCTTCATCGAGGCCCTCATCCAGCAGTACCGGGAGCAGCTGGAAAAGTCCACTAAGCTGGTGGAGACAGCCATCCAGTCCCTGGACGAGCCTGGCGGGGCCATCTTCCTCTTGGTGAGCAGGACTAGGAGGGTGTGGGCGGTCACTTGGACCCACTGGCTCTGACTAAAGTGTAAGTCATGCTCTGTCACTGGTCACCCATGTGCTCCTGGGCAGCCCACTTAAAGCTCTAAGCCTCAGTGTCCTCATCTGTAAAATGGGCACCCAATGATTCCTACCCTCTTTCTTCTTAACTAATTTTGTGAGGATCCAATACGAGGATGTCTGTGAAATGGCGTTGTAAACTGCAAAATACAGTGTCTGTGTAGAGACTGTTCATCGAGAATATTCTATAGGTCAGCCACAGAGGCCGAGACGACAGAGATGAACGAGACACAGCCTTGCCCTAGTAAAGCTTGTTGGGGGGGAGGGGGCACAGAAAAGGATCAACGATAAGATTTCACGGTTCAATAAAAATTCCCAAGCACATACTGTGGTCCAGGCTTGGTATAAAAAGGTGATTAGGGTATGATTCTCATCTTGGAGTTTTGGGGGTTTAAGAGTGTTTAGAATGATACCCCGAAAATCCAAGCTTCCTGCCATGACAGTGGAAGGGTCCTAGAGTGATCACCCAAACTCGCGTGGACCATGAACCAAAGGAAAAGACCCAAGTGGTGTTCAAGTCAGGGCAGGGGGCAGGTTCCACCGAGGCTACGGAATGGCACTGAGGGCCCACTCACCAGTCACCGTTTTTGCTGATTTCTTGGGGCTGCTTCCTCTGCACTCCTAACCCTTCACTGTCTCTCTTTCCCCCCACAGAGTGCTAAGCAACTCATCAAAAGGTCAGTATCTCTCCAGGACTATGATCCAAGGCCCCAGCTCCCAACAAGGTCTCTGATCTCTGTCCAGTGGGCCTCCCCCTCTGCATGAGGTCGGCTAAGAGGGTCTTGGCCCAGGTTAGCTTTGCTGGCCTTTGCACCCCCTGCCTTCTCGGCCCCTCCATTCTGCTTGTGACTGGAGAGGAAATACCCCACCATCCAGGGGGTGCCTCTAGGTGCAAGGCCTGGGTGTGGGCACAAACATAGGGACTGATGTGAACTGAACCTAAGACACCCCTTTCTCTCACTGAGGCCCAGAAATCTCACCCTGCCCCTCCTTTCTCTCTCTCTCTCTCTCTCCCCCACAGCATTGTGGAAGCTTCCAAGGGTTGCCAGCTGGGGAAGACAGAACAGGGCTTTGAAAACATGGACTACTTTACTTTGGACTTAGATCACATAGCAGACGCCCTGAGGGCCATCGACTTTGGGACAGGTAAAGGAGGTGGCCGTGCCACGTGTCTGTTTCCCCGATCCACCCTGGGAATCTGCTTCCCTTCCACTGAGCCCCACCGGATGCAGGTGCGCTGGCAAACAGCCAAACTCCGACAGCCAAGTTCTGCACGAGCCCAGAGCCGAGCACAGCACCTGGCACATAGTTGTTGCTCAATTACGAATGAACCCGCTGCTGGGAGGCATATGGCAACTGGAGGCAGGCGGATTAAGTTCAAATATTGGTTCTGCCACTTGTTATCTGTGTGACCTTTGGGGAGCCCCTTTCCCTCTCCAAGCTGCATTTTCTTTTTCTTTTTTAATTTTTATTTATTGTAAGTAAGTAATCTCTACATCCACCATGGGGCTCGAACTCACGACCCTGAGATCAAGAGTCACGTGCTCCTCCACCTGCATCCGCCAGGTGCCCCTGAACTGCATTTTCTAACTTTAAAAATTAACTGTGAGCCTACTAGTAATGACCACACCATGGTGCTCTTGCCACAGATAAGATAGCGATGCGGGGTGTTCGCTGGGTACTAGACGGAAACTAGTTATTGCCTAAGGCTGGGCTTTAGCTCCAGCTTCTTAATGCTATCACCTCTGACACCTTGGGCACCTTAATTTACCTGGATTACGTCCTCATTTCTGTTTGTAATTACTCTACCACACAGTACTTATGATAATTATAACAACATCACCATCCCAATAAGGGGAAATGAGGAAACCAGATGAAGAGCAAAGATTTAATAATTTGCCCAAGGTCACACAGTTGCAAGGTAGCTATTGAGCAACAGAGAAAGAGAGAGCGGATCCAATTTTGCTAAGTGTCGTATTGATTTGGGAGGGGTGACTCAGATGACCTGCGGGAAAGACCATGCTGGCCCATCTCGGGTTGTGTCCCGCAAGCAGAATCTGGTGTTGAAGATTCTATGCTCAGCACTCCAAAATACCCCACTCATTAAATTCTGTCATTTAACTTTATGAGTAGTTTCTATCATCGTCTCCATTTTGTAGTTAAGGAAATAAAGCCCAGAGAGGGTCAGTAATTTGCTGGAGGCCACACAGCAAGTAAATAGCCCACGCAGACTCCAGCAAGGGCCATCTGGCTCTCAAGACCCTGGGGAGCATTCTATGAGACAATGCTTGTAAGGTGTTGGCACACACACACACACACACACACTCGGGCATGCACACGCACGCGCACACACACACAGGGTGCTTGGCACAACACTTGGCACATAGTAAGTGCTCAGCAGATGCTGCTAAGAGCAGTTAATTGTGATAATAACTCAACAACGACAACAACCCCCCTGGGTGACACACAGGTCCCAGCTGTGCAGCCGGAAACTGGGCTGACGTTTTGGAGGCATGAACCCTTTCGAACCTCTCCCTACACACTCCCGACAAATGCCCTGCTCTCGGTGACCCCCTCAGGGTCCCAGAGCAGTAAGGGAGCGGCTTGGGAGAGGGTGGGGGGTGGAGAACAGATGAGCTTGAAGGCGATGTCCCGGGATGGGAAGGTGAGGACATAGGTCGCCGCCTGTCTGTCTGGGGCTCAGCTTCAGAGAGCTATCGAGGAGAAGGCCCAGGAGCGTCCCTCACCCCTTTGTAGGCTGTGGAATGGGGAAGGCCGGACAAGGAGTGCTAGGCAAGCAGATTTCAAAGGCTGAGCAAAATCCTTCAAGACAAGGACTCTGATCTCTGACACCCAGGGAGCCCATCCCCCCCAGGTGGTGTGTCTTTAACTGGGAGACGAGCAGAAGCACCAAGCCTGCTTCCCCCAAAGTCCCCTCTGGTCACGGGCAGCTCAAGCAGCAGGAGCTGCTGTTGCTACTAGAACAAAGAGGTGTGTGGGAAGGGAGGAGGAGGCCGGCGGGAGGAGCAAGCCGGCCTCTGTGCAGCTTAGGTTTGGCACGCTTGTCACCTCCGGCGCCACTCAGGTCACCGCATGGCCATGGGGTCCCAACTGGGGGTGGGAAGGGGTGTGGATAAGAGCCTTTGAGCCGCTCTTCCGAGGAGCTGGCCCCATCCTGATACAGTGGTTCTTTGTCACACACAGATGAGGAAGAGGAGGAGTTCATAGAAGAAGAGGAAGGTCAAGAAGGGGAAGAGTCCACAGAGAGAAAGGAAGCAGGTAAGAAATTCATCGTTCATTTGTTCGTTCAGTCATTCGACACCACGACATCCTGATTGTGGGCAAAGTCCTGCGCTGGACCCCGGGGATGGGGCCAGGGCGTGGTGACGGTCCTGATACGTGTTTTATCCCTTTTGAGGGAAAAGTCCTGTTCCCTTTATCCTTAGGGAAAAAAACCCAAAAAACTATTCACAATAAAAAGCCCTCATTTTATATCTAAATGACCTTCCTGAGTGGAAAGCAATAACATAAAAGACAGAAATGACAAGGGACTTATGAGCCAGGCGGGGCCCACTGAGAACTTTTGTTTGGCCAGCACAATGTTCAAATTTTTTAAAATTAGTTGCCAACATTTTAAAAATTAGGAGATTGGGGGGTCAGGCCTTATGTTTTTTATGAGAGGGAGAGGGGGAGAGAGCAAAGATTTAATAATTTGCCCAAGAGAGAGAATCCCAAGCAGGCTCCATGCCCAGTCTCATGACCCTGAGATCGTGACCTGAGCCCAAATCCAGAGTTGGAGACAGGCACCTCTTTTCTTTGTTTTTTAAAGATCTTATTTATTTATTTATTTATTTATTTATTTGAGAGAGAAAGCATGAAAGGGGAGAGGGTCAGAGGGAGAAGTAGATTCCCCAGCTGAGCAGGGAGGCCGATGTGGGACTCGATCCCAGGACTCCAGGATCATGAACAGAGCTGGAGGCAGTCACTTAACCAACTGAGCCACCCAGGCACCCCAGTTTTTTTGTTTTTTTAAAAGGAACTTTCAACTGAGAATCTGGATCTCTACCTTCTTGTGAAAATTTGGGAAGAACTAACAATGCTTGCCCCGCCCCCACATCCCATTGGGTCCCATCACGCTGGCGCTGGGCAGGGACTGCCCCCTCTGCCAGTTTGCTCCGCCCACCGCTGTCAGCCTGCCACTCAGGCCTGTCCTCCCAGGGTCTCTGGGAGCATCTGATCACCCACGTGCCCTGCGGCAAGTCATTTAGAAAATTCCCTGGACTGGGGCGTGTGGGTGGCTCAGTGGGTTAAGCCTCTACCTTCAGCTCAGGGCATGATCTCAGGGTCCTGGAATCGAGCCCCACATCAGGCTCTCTGCTCAGCAGGGAGCCTGCTTCTCCTTCTCCCTCTGCCTGCCTCTCTGGCTACTTGTGATCTCTTTCTCTCTGTCAAATAAATGAATAAAATCTTTAAAAAAAAAAAAAGAAGACGAAGAAAAGAAAACTCTCTGGGTTGCAGAGCATGGTTAAGTGCTTGGGTCCTGAATGACAGCTTTCCCAAAGACGAATGGTATAATCTTGGGCGGTTCACAACTTTTCTGAGTCTCAGGCTGCTCATCTGTACATGGGGAATGATATCACTGACCTCAAAAGCTTCTGGTGAAAAGTGAATGAGATCATCATTTAACACAGAGACGCATAGAAAGGACATGTTTGCTATTTAGCACATGTTTGCCAATATCGTTTTTCAAGCAAGTTACTATTGGAGCTAAATTCTAATCCAGTTGAAAAATACAGGATGCTCTTTCCGAGTTTTGTGTTGGATGTGCAATCCATCGTGTTTTGATGACTAAATTCTATCTTGGTTTAAGAAGGCAGAGGCCAGGCAGGAATTGGAGTCTGATAATTTTGTCCCTGGGGTTTGGTAAGCCCCGGATCACCCTCCTGTGCCCTGTCTCACCTTGTGTTTTTTTTTTTTTTTGTCTTTTTCTTGCAGGACACCAGTAAGGAACTGGATGAGGGCGAGACCGTCTGGATGCAGAGAGACCAGGGAGGGTGGGGATGGGCCCAGCCACCTTGGGGACAGGCCCAGGGTGGGAGGGGTCGGGGCCCCTGGAGGGGCAATGGGAAGGTGTGTCTTCTCTCCACTCAGAGAGCAGGGACTAGCAGTAGGAACCCCACCGCTGTATCCAGCAGCCACTGAACCAGAATTGGAAACGTGCTTGAAACAACCACACAGGACACTTTTCTACGTTGGTGCAAAATGGAATATTTTGTACATTTTTTAAATGTGATTTTTTTTGTATATACTTGTATATGTATGCCAATTGGTGCTTTTTGTAAAGGAACTTTTGTATGATAATGCCTGGTCATTGCATGACTGGCTATTGTTAGAAAGAGGGGAGGGGAGCCAGGCTGACAAAGCCTCCCTCTTCCTTTGCTGGGAGGGAGGGCTGGGGAGCACTCACAGGCCAAGAAAGGGATACTGTACCGAACAGGTGTCAATGCCCGTCCCTGACTTGGGGGCTGGCAGCTGAGTTTGTGTTACGTGTTATTCAATAAAAGCACTGCGCTCTCTTTCTGTTAGTAGCAGAGAGCTGGGGTTTCATTCCGCCTGTTATTCTGGAGAGACGAGCTCAGAGCAGATGGACAGAAGGCCTGATGAGAAGCATGCCGCGGGCTCAGTTTCCACCCCACCAAAGAAGAAATTCTTTAAACTAGCATTTCCCAATGGGGGCGCCATGGAAAACTGGCCCCGAGAGGGCGTCCCCAAGAAACAGGTTCAGTGCCTTGTTCTCTGGTTCTCCAGAATCCCAAGACTGAAGCAAAGCCTCCACGCTGTAGGCTCCGTGCGATCCCAGGGCAGCCAGAGGGAAGGGAAGAGGCAGCAGGACAGGAAAGGAGGGAAGCAAATGTGACATGTGACGTGGGGCATCCCTGAGCCGGCCACAGCTTCACCAAGGGACCCTTTGCTGCTTGCTCAGTCCCGTGAGATGTTTCCAGCAGGTCATAAAGAACACAGCACCGCTCAAAGCAGTTCATCAGAGGGAAGGAGGGAGGGAATTTGTCTCTGTCTCAGAATCCAAGTCGGCCTCCCAGAGTGTTAATTCCCTTGCATTTGCCGGTTGCATCACTTGACCCTCCGTTGGGGCAGCTGCAGGGGTGAGGTTTGGAGGGGGCTGGAAGGCACACCTGACTGCAGGTGGTGGGATGAGCAGAGCCTCCTGGCCCAGTTAGGTTGGACGTGGCTGCTGGAGCGGCTGCTGTTCCCACCACAGGGCACACAAGAGCGGCTCTGCGGGAGCCCAGCCCTCATGCAGGGGAGGCCAAGCCGGCCATCAGACCTAAGGGATGGGTGAGGCGGAGACCAAGGCCAAGTAGCATCCTGGGTCTTGGGAACAAGGAGCCAAGGGGCCAGCAGAGAGGTGAGGCTGAGCGGATCCTAGGAGGCACATTACTGGGTCTGAGATGCCGCAAACTTACGCATTTGAGGAACACTGCAGAGTCTGTCCCCCTTTTTTTCCGACATGCAGAACACAGCACCAGGGTAAGGGCTCGGAGCAGTCCTGCCATAAAGAAAGCTATTTAACCTTAGACAGTGATCAGTCCATCGAGCTCATGGTGCTTGAAATACTGCTGCTTGATATTTCCCAGTGGACTGAGTATTTAAGCGGCATTTCCCAGCTTATTCATTCATGTGACATCACCCAGAACTGGTGCTCTGTGGAGCTCACTTTAGGAAAGTGCTTTAAACCCATCATGCCTTTGCCCATTTCCATTCTGGGAGTTTTTCCAATGCTAACTCAGTCCCTAACTTTGAATTTTTAAAGTTTTCTCTCATTTCCAATCGTTTCTCGTTACTATTTTTTTAAATCAATTGTGGTGTCTGAATAGGGTGTATCTCCTGAGAGGATGAGGGCCCCCAAATGTAGGGGTGACTGATTGGGGGAACATCGGTGGTGTGGGCGATGACAAGAATTCACCTGAGGCAGGACAACTGGCTGGCTCAGTTGATAGAGCATGTGACTCTTCTTTTTTCTAAAAGATTTTATTTATTTATTTGAGACAGAGGGAGAGAGCAAGAGAGAGAAAGAGAGATAGTGCACAAGCAGGGGTGAGTGGCAGAGGGAGAGGGAGAAGCAGACTCCCTGCTGAGCAGGGAGCCCAACATGGTTTCCCTCCCAGGACTGCAAGATCATGACCTGAGCTAAGGCAGACTCTTAATGGACTAAATCACCCAGGCATCTTGAGCATGTGACTCTTGATCTTAGGGTTGTGAGTTCAAGCCCCACGTTGAGCATGGAGCCTACTTAAAAAAATATATATATCACCTGAGGCAGAACAAAAGCGATAGAAGTTTACTGAATACACCTGGAAGAGAGCAGAGAGCAGAACATCAAGCTGTCTGAAAGGAGGCAGTAGGTGATAGCTGCTTTTTTTTGAGGAGGTGTGGTGAGGTATGGAATCTTCCCCCTTTTTGGTACCTGTGCCTTTTTGTAAGTAGCTAATTGGCTAGTTCGGGCCTATGGATACTTTGAGATGGGTCCCCTGATGGGCCTGTCTGTATTCAGCCTTTCCACATTCCATCTCTCGAGACTGTTTGCCTAAAAGCAGCCTCGACCTCCCCCTCCCTCCCCAAAGGGACAACGACAACTCTTTGGCATTTGGGCAGAGGTCTCATCTTCAGTAGCTTCTTCCTGCTGAATGAGGGGCCTAGAGATGTCCCTACCTAAACTTCTCGGTCCATCAGGGGTTCTGTGCATTACAGACCAGAGCATGGTAATACATTCATGTGCTGATGGGTGATTTGAGTGAAATTCCTTGGCAGCCATGCCCATGGGATTTGGGGAGGGGACCCTCCCAGGGCATGGGTTGGAATCCCTGTTCAGCCATCATCGTCTATGGGGAATTGTTGGATTCTAGAAGAGATAAATTTAACAAAGAGATTAAAGAGAGGCAGACCAATAATTAAGAGTAGGAGTATTGAGGCCACGGGTCCTAAGAAGGGAAGGAGTTAGGATAGCCATGAACAGGTTTCTTTCCAGGAAAACCATCCCTGCAGTGCATGGTCCCAGAAGGAGGGAAACCAAAAGAAAGACAAAGCTTATCCCAAAAAGGGGTCAGGTCTGTACCGTGAGAGCAGGACATCAAGGGGGAACAGCTCCGGGTAAGTTATGATTTTTGACCAAGTAAATTTGGAGAAGTTACCCTGAAGGAAAAGGTCAAGAATGAAGTCTTAGAACTGGGAAGGAGAAATGGTGAGAGTTTCAGGAAGGAAATATTTGAGGAGTTTTCTAAGACAATATCATAGAATGATTGAATGGGACAGTGTAGGTAGGGGTTAGCAACAGGCCAGATTCATAGGTCTCCAGGCCTCTAAGAGTGTATCGCCCAAGTCTTGTTTGGATAACAGGTGTAGATCTCCAACGGTTGTACTTAGAGGAGGGCTCCTCATCCGGGGCTGGAGTGGTCTTGATTCTGGAAAGAAGGATCCACGGGGAGAAGCCCAGACAGGTTCAAGTGGCTTTTTGTCCTGCAAAGATTCTTAAGGTAAATTAAATCCCCAGAAGTAAGTTTTGGATGTATGTTACATGAGAAACAGGGGTTAGGTTTTGGGTTGTACTGGTTTTGATGGTCATTAATGGCGGAGACAGTTTGTCCTAGGGATAAAACATGCTATGTTTTAGAATAAAATAACAAAATAGTATAACAAAAAGAAAAAGAAGCCCAACTAAGAGTCCTTTGATGGTTGACAAAAATCTTCCTCCAGTCGGTGGTTTAACCAATCACTAAAGGAGAGAGAGAGAGAGAGAGAGATCTTTTAAAGCACCAATCTGAGTATTTATGTCAGTAACCCTGTCACATTTTGTCATTTGGAGGGTACATATAACACTCTGTTTTAGTAAAGTATAGGTTCCTCCTTGAGCTGCAGTCAGGATAACAAGGGCCCTTGAGTTTTGGAGGGCTACCTTTCGAATTTGTGGGTGACTACAAGTTGAGTTTCGTTAAAGATGGCTGCTGAATGCTTGGCTAGGGCCTCCATTTGCAATTTTGTATCATTAGAGGTAGTTCTTGGGACAAATAGCGCTCAGGGATAAAACCATCAGGAAGCCCTCTTTGAGGTGTAGCCTTAACAATATCCTAATTATGAGAAATCACTGGTGAGTGGGAGAAGGCTTGTCTGGGAATATGGGTATCTGGAATGGCATCATCCAGTCCAATCACAATGAAAATGGGGCCATCTATTTTCTCCACAAGTCCATAGTTAACCACATGGAGTGGGGTACACTCTGGCTTTTAAGGAGCCATTTTGTCATTCCAACCACACAAGGTGCTAGTTGAGTCATACAATTGTTGGGGAATCCATTCCATTTTCCAGTTGTTCAAATAATCATACGTCCACAGGGTCCTGTTGTTATCCTCACAGGATAACAAGCACAAAGATTGTCTCTACATGAGCTATTGTGGCAATTTCTCTGAAGTTTACCTCAAGTTGTGTAGCTCAGGCAAACAACAAAGATTCAAAGACAAGCAGAACTAGAATTTAACATCCACAAGTGTGTTTTATTGAATCATAATTTTTCTCTCCGAAATCACCCTTATTTCCAGAGATAGGCAAATCAAGAATAACATGTCTGGAAAACAAGTCCAATGTTAACAAATTTGACCTAATCATTTACACAAGTTCATCAAGAATAGTGGTCGATCATATAGATCTTTTAGAAAAATTTGCTTTGCTGGAACTCTTTATAAGGAATCTCAGTGGAACTTTTAGTAGCCTCTTTAGGCCAGAAACCAAGACCAAGTACTTTTCATCAGTCATGCCTGCAATACCTGTGGATTTGGGCAAATTCCTCTTCTCCAGGTCCCCCAAATATCCTGAGGTTCCCACACCTACCAGGAAGTGAAATTCTTTACTCACCTGGTAAGGCTGCTGGGAACTCTGTAAGCAGGTATCAGGTCAAATTTTCAAGGGGTTTTAATGGCTTCATGTTTCATAAAGTCAACCTTAGTTCCTTAAAGCTGTCTGGTGATATCTAAGTCTATTCAGGTCTCTCTCCAAAACGACACCCCAGTCAATGCCTTTGTAAAATAACCAGTGTTCCCAGTGGTGTCCTGTTATAAGGAGAACAGATTTCTATTGAACTTAGGAAAATGACTATGATTGCCATGAACGAAAGAATAACTCACTGAGACTTTTTGAATTTCAGAAGGTTCAGATAGAGAGAGAAAAGTTAAATGCTTTGGGGCACCCGGGTGGCTGAGTCAGTTGAGCTTCTGACTCTTGATTTCAGCTCAGGTCATGATCTTGGGGACGTGAGACCGAGCCCCGCATCAAATCAAGCCTGTTTATGATTCTTTCCCTCTCCTTCTGTCCCCCCCCTCACTTGCGCACTCGCAGGCGTGTGTGTGTGTGCGCACGTGCATGCACACGTGTACATGAACATATGTGCTTTCTCTCTCTAAAAAACAAGAAAAAAAAATTAAAATATCTTAGGAGAAATTTTCCTTAATCTGGAAGAGCAAACATTAGAGAGCCAGCAATGTTTTATTTATTTTTTTCCAAGATTTTATTTATTTATTTGAGAGAGAGGGAGAGAGCATGAATAGTGGGGAAGGGCAGAGGGAGAGGAAGACAAATAGATTGCACTGAGCAGGGAGCCCTATGCAGGACTCGATCCCAGGTCCCTGGGATCATGACCTGAGCCAAAAGCAGACACTTAGCCGATGAGCCACCCAGGTGCCCCAGGAGAGACAGCAATGTTTTAAATAGGAGTCACAAAAACTATAATCATTTTCCTCAGTTCATTTAGTTCTATGTTACTAATTTTGTTCAGTTTGAATGCAACTTTTTAGCTAGTTCTAGAAATTCTTACCATTTCAGTTTTATGATCTTAAAGATATCAAATACCTGTATTTGTCAAAAGTTCTTTTTATGACTCTCCTTGAAGATGAAACATAGTTCACAAGAGCATCAGGACAGTAACTATAAATGACAAAGAACTCAGAAATGGACATTGTTAATGATCTTATATGAGAGTTCATTATAGTGTAATTGACCAGGAAAGTCAGTTATTTCTGTGACATCAAATCTCAGGGAAGTTTGTTAAAAGATTTAGAAACCTTCAAAGCACATGCCTAAATAGGATTTCGGATCATCGAAGACCTGCTAAAGACAAAACATAGAAACTGGTTTTTCTGGGAAAAGAAAAGAAAAAACAACTTTGTTTACATTTTCTTATCAAGAGCAGACCAAGAATCCAAGAAAACAAACTTTTTAAAAGAGAGAAAGCAGGGGTGCCTGGGTGGCTCAGTGGGTTAAAGCCTCTGCCTGCAGCTTGGGTCATGATCTCTGGGTTAAAGCCTCTGCCTGCAGCTCAGGTCATAATCTCAGGGTTCTGGGATCAAGCCCCGCATCAGGCTCTTCTGTTCAGCGGGGAGCCTGCTTCCCTCTCTTCTGCCTGCCTTTCTGCCTACTTGTGATCTCTCTCTCTCTCTGTCAAATAAATAAATAAAATCTTAAAAAAAAATAAAAGAGAGAAAGCAGAATTTCAATCTTATACCGGTGTACTTTTAAAATTCATTAATTTCAATCTTTGTTCATCCTGATTACATAACATTCCTTTCCAAAGATTTCCCTTCATAAACTTTCCACAACTTTCTTTTGCATTCAGATTTTGTCTCAGGCCATTTCTCTCCAAATAACCAGTTTAATTTTAGGACAAATTTCTTTTTTCCTTCAACAAAAAATGTACTTCCATTCTTACATCTTTCTTACACATCTCTTACTTTTCTGCTTACAGAGTTTCTTCCCTATTTCTGTCAGTCTTAATAACATTTAGCAGAATTCTGAACTCCTAAGATCCTTAGTCTCCAGTGAACGCTAAGTAGTAGCTAACTGCTATACCAAAATCCTCTAGATGGCAAATTTATGAACCAATTAAGCACAAAGCATGTTCCTCGACACTCAAATATCCTTATTTCCTCTGCAATGAGAAGTCAAAACCACAAAGCTACATTCAGTAATCAATGCTTTAGCACTCCAGCCTATTTGGCAAAGACCTAGATATCCAATGAATTCAATCCATTCTATCATCCAAGCAAAACTTTAAACTTTAGGTTACCAAAGACTCTCTTAACAATTACGCATGAAAACTCTGAGACAGAAAAATTAACCATCCTTATAAGGGATCATGTTGAGGATGAATTACCACAGAGATAACACGAGCTTATGTGACCTTCAGCGAACCTTCGTAGAATAAAACTTTCAATTAATTTAAATACTGAATTATGTCCCACTTGGGTTCACTTAAAAGTCAATCAATTTGTTCCCCATTGCCAGTTTTTAACTGGGGCACTGGTGGGGAAATCTGGTGGGCGGCGGAAGTCCGAGGGGGGTGCTCTTCAGTCCTTGACAGCAAGGGTAGAAGGAGGAGCTAGTGGCACCGGAAGCACCGTGGATGGTGTGGAACCAGTTACGCAGGCTGCACCCAAAGTGGTGCCGAAACAGGAGGAGGAGAGGGACGCAGAAGAGATGAAGTGCTGCCACAGGGCAGAAAAAGAGGGTTCCTGGTCGTAAAGCTCACCAGCTCGGACAGATGAGCAAACGCCATGTTTTTTCGGCAACCAGAGGGAATAGGCAGTCCCTGTCAGGCTGGAGGAGACAGGAGCATCCCTGAACAAAAGTTTTGGCAGCTGCTTGGGAATATTCCTTAAAGTTCCCGTCCAGAGGTGGACTAACCACAGTTGGCTCCAATTATCATCGCCATTAGCCCAGGAAATGAATGAGGGAGAAGCCCTCACATATAACAAGGGTCAGCTGGGTCTACTGGGAGGAGGTACAGAGAGAAGAGTCGGCATCCGATATGTCAGGAGGTGGCTGGTTAGTAGTCCAACACATTCTGTAAGAGGCTCTTAGGTCGAGGTCCTGATTTAGGGCCATGAAATCGGGCAGGACCTGTATGGGACTTCCCACCATTTGGAGTTCAGCAAAGGAGGTCAAGCTGGAACATAGTATTATAAGAAAGAGGTCTGTGGGAGGGCCATATCTCTTGATCTGGGAGTTTGTCAAATTTGTCCTAGCTTTTAAGAACACAGCCCAGGGGTGCCTGGGTGGCTCAGTTGTTAAGCATCTGCCTTCAGCTCAGGTCATGATCCCAGGGTCCTGGAATCAAGCCCCGCATCAGGCTCCCTGCTTTGTGGGAAGCGGGCTTCTCCCTCTCCCACACCCCGGCTTGTGTTCCCTCTCTCAGTGTGGCACTCTCTTTCTCTCTGTCAAATAAATAAATAAAATCTTAAAAAAAAAAAAAAAAAGAATGCACCCCAAGGGTGAGTCCAAAAGAAGAGAGGGGGGTCCCGTTGTGGGAAAGACTGTCTGCCGATTCCTGAAGAGGTGCCCTCACCAAAGAGAATGGAGATCCCACTCGTGGTCACCTTTCACTCAGGAGCTCTGCTGAGCTGAGAAAGGACCGGATCTATAAGAGGCAACTGATGGTCTGATGGTGTCCCACCACAGAAAGGGGTAGCAGCAAATGGCATGGCACGTCCCTTGGCAGCGTCCCCTGGCAGCAGGTAGAACAGGATGCTGTTTGGCCAGACCCGGAGGGAAAAAGGAGAGGGAGAAGTGACCGCTCAGATGTGTGGGAACACGTTTGCCTGCAGACCAAGATGGCGGCTGCGCCCTAGCAAACAGAGGAAAAGCGGTAGAGGCTGAAACAAGCGAGGTGGCTGAGAGCCTGCATCAGGAAACGGTTCCAACCGAGTCCCTAACATGAGGGATTCTCTAGGGGAGCAGCCAGTTGTGCTGGACTTTGGGGGCAGCGCCCAGGAGGGAGTGAGAAAACAGAGGAAAGGAGTCTTCCTCACAGGCCTACAGTCTGACCAGTTCGGACCACACCAGGAAACTGTCCTGGCCTCAGGCCTTCAGTTATCTGGAAGGTACTAGGGTTAGACTGAAGCGGGCCTGAAAAGAGAAAAGAGAGGGAGAGAAGGGTCCCTCCCAAGGGCAGAAGGGGAAATCTCTCACCCTTCAAGGCACGGGAGGTCCAGCTGGGTCCCCCTTCTCTTTGGTCCTCACTGAGTGGGAACCTCAGCAAGACGTTATCAGTTCCCTAAGGAGTACTAGAGTTGGTCCACGGAGGGAAAGTCCTGAGAAATTCCTGGAGAATCCGGGGAGAGTCCTGGACCAGCAAAGGCTCCCCCTGCAGGGTTCCCTCAGATGTGTCTTGGGTGGGGAAGCCACAAAGTCTCCCCGTACGGGCCACCAAATGTGGTGTCTAAATGGGGTGTATCTCCTGATCAGATGAGGGCCCCCAAATGTGGGGCTACTGATTGGGTGGAGGCTGGTGGCGCAGGTGGCGACAAGAATTCACCTGAGGCAGAACAGAGGCGATAGAAGTTTACCAACTACACTGTCAAGGGAGCAGAGGGCAGGACAGGAGAGGCTGTCTGAGAGGAGGCAGGGGTGGCCGCTGTTTATAAAGGAGAAAGATGAGAAGGTGCAGTGAGATATGGAATCTTCCCCCTTTTTGGTACCTGTGCCTTGTTGTAAGTAGCCCATTGGGTAGTTCGGGACTATGGGTATTTTGAGGTGGGTCCCCATTTGCCTAAAACCGGCCTCTACACAAATTGTGTGATATATTACACACAAGTAAACCAAACAGGCTGGAGAGTTTAAGAAACTGCTGCATAATTAAATTCCGTGTTGCTACCGTGCAAAGCAAGAAGAACACTGCTAGCCCCTGGCAGCCCCATGTGGCCCCTTCTTGGAAGTAGCCACTATCACGCTTTTTTTTTTTTTTGATAATCACACACGTGTTTTTCTTTATAGTCCTGACATATCTTCCTATAGACGACTGAAGGAATTTCCAGCCAGAGAGAAAGAGGATTGTTTGTTTGTTTTTAAAATATTTTATTTATTTGACAGAGAGAAACACAGCAAGAGGGGGAACACAAGCAGAGGGAATGGGAGAGGGAGAAGCAGTTTCCCATTGGGCAGGGAGCCCAATGCAGGGCTCCATCCCAGGACCCTGGGATCATGACCTGTGCCGAATGGCAGACGCTTAACAAATGAGCCACCCAGGTGCCCCAAGAGAGAGGTTTTCATCATTTTGAAATCACAAGAATCAGTATTACAACCTGTCCACGTTCTGCCTCCTGGTTGCTGATAACATGAGAAACAGGCACATCAGTGCACTATCTGGTGGACTGATCTCTTATCGGAGAGAAGAGGGAAGGCGGTCAAAGCTGGTAGGCAAAGTTTTAATTCCAGGGAGGTATCTCTTGATTGCAAATGGGACGATTTCTACTTTGCCACACAAAGGGCTCTGCTTGTCCTCGAAGACCAGAACACTGAAGGGTAGTATGAAAGGTTCTTGATCAAAAACTTCCTTTAAGATCATGCTGTAAGAGAGGAAAGATTCAAGGGGGTTATTCCGGCGAATCTTCATTATGGTTCCATAACCTGCTGCATTAGAATCACCAGAAAAGGTTTATTTATTTCCCTAAACCTTTGACTTGGGAAAATTTCAAGCATATGGAAAGGTAGAGGGAATAGTATAATGTACCCATCAGTCAGTTTTAACAGTTTTTGACGCATTTCTTTCTTCTCTATCATTACCCATTCCCAGCACTGGGATTATTTGGGGGCAAATCCCAGATACCATATCATTTTATCTTTCAATACTTTAAGTAAAGGTACTTAAAAAAAAGATTTATTTATTTGAGAGAGACAGAGGGAGGAAGAGAGGGAGCACATATGCTAGAGGGGAGGACGGGCAGGGGGAGAGGGGGAGAGAAAATCTCAAGCAGACCATGCTGAGCGTGGAGCTCGACACCGGGCCCGATCCCACAACTCTGAGATCATGACCCCAGCCAAAATCAAGAGTCGGATGCTTAGCAGACTGAGCCACGCAGGCGCCCCTCGAATCTATATTTTTCAAATAAAATTCCTTAGTTTGAGGTCTGAGAACTGCTAGGTCATTCCCTTAGGCCTCCCGGAATATGAGTGGACCTGGCACTTTGTCACTATATTAAAGTCTTGACTGGTCAAATGCTTGCAAATCGATTGAAGTGCAACTTGGAAAGTATTAATTTAAAGGAAATTTGACATAAAAGTTTTTTATCAAATGAATCTATACATCTGAATTCAATTTGTAAATCTGCATCTATTAAGGACTTACAATGTGCTCTGCACTGAAGGGAACGAGGGACACAAAAAATATGCTTTTTAAAGCGTAAACATTTTGCCATCAAATAAGTTAATCTTTTTTTAAAAGATTTATTTATTTGAGAGAGAGAGCGCGCACAAGTGGGGGGAAGGAGCAGAGGGAGAGGGAGAAACAGACCCCCCCCCACTGAGAAGGGGTCCCGTTCGATTGGGGGCTCGATCTGAGGCGGAATCCCAGGACTCTGGGATCATGACCCCAGCAGAAGGCAGACACTTTACCCACTGAGCCACCCAGGTGCCCCAAGTTATACGATTCTGATTGAGTTGGTTGGATGCAGCGTTTTGGGAACCTGCATTTTAACACCTTGTCTAGGTAATGCTGGACCTATTGGTTCTTAGACTATACCAGGAACCACAAAGCTTAAGGTAAGGGTTTTTCACACTCAGAGTCCACGGGAGGTGGAAAGGGACTCTGGGTACCCAGCCTAGGTAGGCAAGGTGCTGCCACCCTCACTCCTTGCACCTGCTCTCCAAATACAGTGACTCTCGTCCAGGAGAGACTGAAGGAACCTCTTATTCTCAGTGGTGTGGCCAAGTGGCTTGCACCTTAGACACTTGGCTATGTGAAGGGACATAGCCAAGCCATGTTCCCCTAGACCAAGGGCATTGGGGATGATGGAGTGACTGGGCAGAGAGGTCAGCAGTCCAAAGATCTTTCTATATAATTGGTTCCTATCGGAGTCCATCTGTAAGGCTCAGCCTTAAGGTCTTGACACCTGCCCCGAACCGCCGCGAGAAGACGAAGCTTAAAGGGGGTGGAGCACTCAGCCAACCCAGACAGGCCCGCTTCTCTCGGGCGGAACACCAAGTATAGCACTTTCCTGGGGCTTCTGTGAGCTGCTGTAGGGCAGGGAAGGGGGGAGTGTCGGTTCTCCGCAGACGGTGACTGCTGCTGAAGGGCCACACTTCTCTGCGTAGGGGTGGAGATGAAGCTACTCCAGATATCAATCGGAGCGCGCGGGAGGGCAGGAACTGGCGCTGCTGCGGTGGCTAGGATGGGCCCGTGGGTCACAGCCAGTCCTAAGGAGGGCTCCTGCCCCAGCCGGGGGGTACGCATATCCCGCCCCCAGGAGAACCCCTAGCATGAGCGGAAGGACGCAGCAACCTCCGGAGCCTTCAGCCTGATGGGACGACACACCTAGCCTCAGGTTCCACATTTCTGTTCTCAGGGGACCCAAAGCGGATTTCCACAAACCGAGGTCCGAAAGCGCCTCCGCGAGCTGCGGCCAGCCGCGCGCGCGCGGGGGACAGTGCGCGCAGCCGGCTCCCAGTCCTAAGTCACGCGGGATGGGCTCCTCGGGCCCCAGGGGCGCTGGAGACCCGGTGCTCCGGGCAGCGCCGGGGAACCCTTTGCAGCCGGCCTTCCCTCCCCCTTCCCCGCGGGCTTTTGCACACGACGCGCAGCAAGCGGCTTCACACGGGGTGGCCCGGGCCGGATAAAGCGGGCAGGCGCGGGGCGCAGCGGCGTGCGCGGACCGGCTGGAGCGGTCGGAGCAGCCAGAGCAGCAGCGGGACGGCCCCAGCGCGGCCCGTGCGGGAGCTGCGGCGCGGAGCAGCGGGCGGGCGGGCTGCGCGGGCGCAGGGGCGCGGGGACCGGCGCGCGGGGTCCTTCGGGCAAGTGGGCGCGTGCTGCGCAGCGTCCCGCGCACAACTTCCAGGGCGCCCTGGGCACGGCGGCCGCGTGCGGCTTCTCGGACCCAGCGCGGGGCGTGCGGGGCCCCATGGAGTCCACAGAGAAGCAGCATCTGGTGGACGCCAGGCCCGGAGCCCGGTAAGGCGAGAGCCTGCGGAGCGGTGGGGATTTGAGCGCCTCCGGACGCATCTTCTGGTTTGCCGTTTACAGTGGACGGTTTTGCCGGAGGCTTAAACTGGGACCGCACAGAGGGGGCGGAAGGAGGGGAGGGAAAGGGGGAATAGAACTTGGGCAGGGGGATCATCCCCTCCTCCCCCTCCCCCCGCGGCTGAGCACGGATCCTGACCCCAGTCCGCGTGCTTGGAGCCCCGCCCTTGGCCCGACACTTTGCCCCCGGGCAGCACCGCCCTGGGAGGCCCTGTGTCCCCAAGTGCGCCAGAGGGGCGTCTGCCCTCCCTGAGCCTGAGCTGTGTTCCTTCTCCGTGCTTGGCTGCGCTGGCCCGGCCCCTTGGCCGCGTCCCAAGGTCTTTCCCTCCTCCGTGTTTGCCCTGGGTGGGTTAGGGGAGGAGGGAACGCCCTGGGTGGGTTAGGGGAGGAAGGAACACCCTGGGCCAAGACCCCAAGTCTCTTGGACTGGTCATTTCCCCAACACTCCACTCCAAACACGAGTTTCTGGCCACTCCTCAGGGACTGTGGAGCTTGGAGTGCCTTTAGCTATTCTTTGAATTGGATACATGGGAACGGTCAAGGCCCCATAGAGAGAGAGGGCTGAAGTCCAGCCTCCTTGCCCCCAACTCAGAGCTGAGTCGGCCCTCTCCCATCCTCTCTGGCCAGGTCTTACACGGGATCTCTATGGCAGGAGGGGACTGGCTGGATCCCTCTGCCCCCATCTGGCCTGGACTTGCAGGCCATTGAGCTAGTCACTGAGAGTAATCATTACTGTCATGCCCAGAAGGGTCCTGGCAGTCACTTCGACCCCAAGAAGGAGCGGGCCCGGCGACAGCTTTATGTGGCCTCTGCCATCTGCCTGGTGTTCATGATTGGGGAAGTCGTTGGTAAGAACCTTTGTGCTAATCAAATGAAATTGGGTGCATGGATAGTCTCGTGATCCAAAAGGCTTTTCTCTCCAGGATGGTCCCAGTAATATTAATACTAATAGCCTCGGGGCATCTGTCTGGCTCAGTAGGTAGAGCATGCTCGGCTTGATCTCAGGGTGGTGAGTTCAAGCCCCACCTTGGGTGTGGAGCCTTGGGTGTGAAGCTCATACTCTCGTGGTTATTGTTATTCTTATTTTACAGATGATGAAACGGAGGCACGTTAGGGTTAAGTAATCTGCCCAAGATTACACACAACCAGTGTACAAGGAATGGCCTGAATGCCTAGAAGGAAAGAGCATTTACTGAGCGCCTCCTGTGCTTTCCAGGCCCGATTTGAACTTGATTTTCACAGTCACCCTCTAATTAGATCGTGTCAGTCCCATTTCACAGATAGAAGTTGAGGCTCCGAGGAAGTTAGTCACTTGGCCATGGCCACACAGCTAATGGGTGGAGAGGTCCCAAATCCATGGTATTTCTCCGGAGCCCATGGTTTCCCTGCTGCACACACAGCCTGGGAAGCCGGCTCCATGGGGAGCTGATAAGGCCCCTCACCTCGGGTCCCGTCCGCGCAGGTGGGTACCTCGCTCACAGCTTGGCGGTCATGACCGACGCAGCCCACTTGCTCACCGACTTTGCCAGCATGCTCGTCAGCCTGTTTTCTCTCTGGATGTCCTCCCGGCCAGCCACCAAGACTATGAACTTTGGCTGGCAGCGAGCTGGTGAGGACCCCAGCTGGGGTGGGAATGGGACCGGAAGAGGGGGCGGGTGAAGAGGTGGGGTCTTTCGTGGCTACCCCAGGCGGATCCCTGAGTGAGGCCAGGAGGGTGACTTGGGCTGGGGAAGAGGATGTCAGTGTTGGCTTCTGTCCCCTGGTAGCTCCCAGTCTGACGGGGGAGCCCTGGACCCCTGTCCTCTGGGAATTTCCAGTCTGCAGGGAAGGAGAGTTCACCTTCCGAAGAAGTGAAATGGCCAGACTTCAAGAACAAATAACTATGGCATCAACTCCGTACATAATTCCATGTGGACTGTGCCAGCCGTACCTGCGGCTCCAGACCCTGACTTTGCAGGGAGGGGGCGGGGGATCATGGAGGGACGGGGAGGCCTCCTTGGTCTTAGGGCCCCAAGCTAAGATGGGTGTTGGGTTCTTCCTCAGAGATCCTGGGAGCCCTGCTCTCCGTGCTGTCCATCTGGGTCGTGACTGGGGTGCTGGTGTTCCTGGCGGTGGAGCGGCTAATCTCTGGGGACTACGAGATCGAAGGAGGGACCATGCTGATCACGTCGGGCTGCGCTGTGGCTGTGAATATCATGTGAGTGTCCCCTCCGTTCCCTGTGAGTCTCCCCGCCCCCTTTCCACACGCACGTCTGCAGGCCTGCTCTCCATGGAAGGAGGCCATGCACAGGCCACAGGACCAGAATTTCCCTAGTGCCCTGAGCTCTGGTTTCCGAGTCCTGCCTTAGGCCTCGGCTAAGGCCAGTGAGAGCTGGGAGTCTGGGGTGGCATCATCTTGGCCCCCTCCCACCCCGCCATATGTATGCTTGAATAAACGGGGGGCCTTCATACCTGAAATGGGAAGGGGTGAGTCTAGCTCTTACAGGAGCAGATGTCCGTAGAGGCAGAATCCAAGTTCTCTTTCAAGCCAGTGGGCCTGAAAGCGGTGTCAGTGAGAGGCAGAGTGTGTAGAACATGGGTGTCTTTTTTGGGCTTCTTCTCCCTTGCTCTGTGGTCTTGGGCAAGTCATTTCCCATCTCTAGGCCTCAATTTCCCCTTCTGTGAAAGGATGGGGAGAGCTAGATGACCTCCATGGTGCCTCCGGCCTGGAGATTTGGCACCTGTGTGCCCAGATTCAGCCCGGCATCGGAGCTGAGCCCGTTCCCCCGTGGCGCTCTGCACCAAGGCCATGGGGGTTTGGATCCTCACCGGGCAAAGGGTTAAGGGAACAGGCAGTTTGGGGATTAGGATTTTTTGTCCCTTAGGCAGGCCAGCTCTACCAGGGAGCCTCTCCCTGCTACGTCAGTGAGCCCTTGGCTTGGCCTCTGCTTCTGCAGAATGGGGTTGACGCTTCACCAGTCTGGCCATGGGCACAGCCACGACGGCGGCCAGCAGCAGGAGAACCCCAGTGTCCGAGCGGCCTTTATCCACGTGATTGGAGACTTTCTGCAGAGCATAGGCATCTTGGTGGCGGCCTATATTTTATACTTCAAGGTCAGAGCTGGGGACAGAGGGAGGTAGGCTGGGTGGGCGGGGGGGGGGGGCAAGAGAGTGTAGATCATGTGGGGGTTCCTCTCTACGTGGCCCTTCCCAGGTTCTAGCTCCCTCCCACAGCTGGGTGGGTACCCAGCGCCTACCAAGTGTCCGCACCTCTGATCTTCACAGTAATCCCGAAGAGGAGCTGGTGGTGTTTTCTGCAGCTCAGAAAGGGTCAGTGACTCGGCTGGTGTCACACAGCTGGGCAATTGTGGAGCGAGGTTCAAAGCCCCAGGCCTGCGGGCTGCCAGTGCGTTGCCCACCACACGGAGGCAGAGTGGTGGGGTGGAAAGAGCTAGGTGCTGGGGTTGAGGCCTGGCTCCAGCCCTTGCTAGATAGTCCGTTGCGCTCACTGATTCTCAGTTTCTCCTTCTATAAGATGAGATGTTAGACCAGGTGTCTATGATTCCTTTTAGTTTTGCTTACACTTCAATCCCTCGGGCAAGGAGGGCTGGGGAGGGACTGTGCCTTGTCCTGAACTGCCAGTTCTTGCGGACACGATAAAGGCAGAGAACTGGGAGGCAGAGCCCGGGTGAGGCCTGTGCCCACCCTACAGAGAGCCCACCTCCCCGCCTCAGTGCCGGCTGGGAGGGGAGAGAGGCCGAGGCGTTGGGTGGTGAGCCGCAGCTCTGCCTTCCCCTTTTTCTGTAGCCAGAGTACAAGTATGTAGACCCCATCTGCACCTTCCTCTTCTCCATCCTGGTCTTGGGGACAACCTTGACCATCCTGAGAGATGTGATCCTGGTGCTGATGGAAGGTAACCTGGGCTCGGGGCTCTCCAGCACTAACAAGTTTGGCGGGCGGGGTGGGGGTGGGGTGAGGGGAGGAGAGTCCTAGCACATTGGCAGGGAGCCATGGTCTGGAGCCTGGCACGGGCTGGAAAACCTCCTGGGGCCCCAGGCCAGTCTTGGCATCGACTGGAGCCCTCAGGTGTGACTGTTCCTGGAAATACCACCCGACCCGAACCTTCCCTTCCCTCTATCTAGCCCCAAGGTGTCCCCTCCCTGCTGGGGTGTGTCCTCCCTGCCTAGTCAGGTAACTTCTAGGTGGTGTGTGTACCACCCCTCCCCCATGCATCTCCGCAGTCTCCAGCTGCCTTCCCTGGGGCAGAGAGAGGGATGAGGATTCGGCTTCCGGTTGCCCAGGAGGCAGACTGAGGCTCAGAAAAAAAAAAAAAAAAAAGATGGTGGGTGCTGGACAAGCCTCCCAAATGCCCTCCAGCTCAGTGCCTTCCTTTCTGAGGCCTCCACCTCAGGAGCACGCGGCTCGAGCACATGGCTCGGCTCCGGGGACTTCCTCAGCGCTGGCAAATGGTCCACCTGGAGTCGCCACACTCACCAGCTTTCTTGTGCCCCGGGGTCGTGGGGTCCTGGGGCTCTGTGTGGCCAGGGTCCAGTCCGAAGTTGGGCGCTGATGTGGGGTCAGCGGGAGTGTGTGGCTGCGAGTCAGCATGTCCCCCCTGAGTGTGACGGCCCCAGATACAAGTGATGATGCTGAGGGCCCGTGTGGGCACGGGGGTCCCCAGGTTCCCGTCTTTCCTTCTCCTTTCTGTTCCAGAAAATAGTCATTGGGCACCTGCTCTGGGCCAGGCACTGCTCTGGGCGCTGAGGATACGGCAGTAAACAAAGTAGACTCTCCCACGCTCGTGGAGTTTCCGTTTTAAAAAGGGGGACACGGGCAAGAGTCTGACAAGGTCGTTTCAGACAGTGTCAGGCGTGAGGAGGAAAATACAGAAGGGCAAGAGGATGGCGATCATCTGGGGGGTGGGGCAACACCGGATCTGCTGGCCAGGGCGCTCTTCTCTGCGGAGAAACCAGTAGGGGCAGGAGGGAGCAGGCTCCGTCAGCCCCTGTCCCTGCCCCCCTCAGGGACCCCCAAGGGCGTGGACTTCACGGCTGTACGGGACCTGCTGCTTTCGGTGGACGGGGTGGAAGCCTTGCACAGCCTGCACATCTGGGCCCTGACCGTGGCCCAGCCTGTGCTGTCTGTCCACATCGCCATCGGTGAGTGGCCAGGATCCTCAGGGCGGGCTGAGGGACAGAGGCCGCCCGAGGCCTGGGGCCATCCCTGAAGCACCCGAGGACCTCACAGGTCTGCAGTGCCGCTGCTTTGAACCTGGCCCCACGCTGAGTGCTTTATAGACCTTAGTTCGTTTGGTCATCACAATCCCATTTGTGATTTACAGATGAAGAAACTGAGGCGAGGCTGGGTGGTGGAGGGGAGGGCGGCCAGGTCACTTGGCCAGGCTTTGACAGTGCCCAGGTGGCGGGGCCAGGATTCCTGGCCTTAAAGCCAGGGCGGCCCCTGCCCTCACGGGATTGTGCCAGGTGTGGGGGTGGGATGGGGGGCTCCCTGATGTCCGGACCCTGTCCTGCTGGGGGTAGGGAATGAGCTAGGCTCCTGATCGTTCCCCAGGGCCCGAGCGAGTAGCTCATTGTGTGGTGCCTCCCCCAATGTGTCCTCTTGGCCTCTAGCTCAGAATGCAGACGGCCAGGCCGTGCTGAAGGCAGCCAGCACCCGCCTGCAGGGCAGGTTCCACTTCCACACCGTGACCATCCAGATCGAGGACTACTCGGAGGACATGAAGGACTGTCAGGCGTGCCAAGGCCCCTCCGACTGACTGTCTGGCCAGGTGCCCACGGAGGCATGGACGGGACCCGCAGCCGGTGGGGCTGAGTGTCCCCAGGGCCCAGCCGGGACTCGGGCTCCCCTGGCCGTGTTATAAAGCGGGTCCCTCTCCTGACCTCTGCTCTGTGTTGAGTGTGAAGGAACTGTCCCCTGCCTCCCCCATCTGACTAGATAGCCAGTGTAAGGATGGAGACGTGGCAAGTGTAAAGCTAGCGTGACCCTGCTCCTCCAGCTTCTGGGTTGGCGCCTGGCGGGCCTGGGTTTGGGCCTAATTCCTACCACCAGCCTCCGGACAGGCAGGGAAACACAGTGAGCGGTGACAGAGGGGAGACCGGCTCCAACGTCTCCTTGCCCACCTGCCTTATTCCTCGTGTCAGTGTGGCCTTTGCCTTATGAATCTGTGAAGAAGCCCTTCTCCCTCTGCCTCTAACACTGCAACATAAGGTGGCCTTGGGGGTTGTCCCCTCACGACCTGTCCCCTGAAGTGGGAAACCAGCGGGCCCCTGAGGCCTGCCTGTGCCTTAGTCACTTCAGCTCTGAGCCATGTTTCCCTTTCCTGGAGGGACGAGGCTTCTGACCACGTCAGGACCTGGCTGGTTTCTTTTCTTTATTCCTGCAGCCCAGGAACCCTGTGCCAACACCATGATTCCCTTGCCCCAGGTGGTGGTGGGGGGTGGCCCCACAGTCCCTGGCCCACTTCTCTTGTCCTGACAGAGTCTCAGGGATCTCAGAGCCTGACTTCCAGTGCAGTTGGGCCAGCGCTGTGGCTGGTGTGGCCTGACCTGCCCAGAACTTGAGGACGGAGGACAAAGAGGGGTTGGTTGTACAACGGACGGGAGACGTTGGCTTCCTGAGGTGTATGTAGATTCCTGAATTAGGGGCAGCTTGTGTTGACAAGATGCAGAGGGGAGACTTGTCCCTAGTCTCACAGAGAAGGCAGCAACCCCACTCATTAGGTGGCCCTTGTGTCTCACCAGAGAATGAGAGACCAAGAATGAACCTACCTCACAGGGTTGTTGTGAGGAACCAAAGTCTGTTTGGTTCACCAAACAGGCGCCTGGTGTTGCCTGAAGAGCGCGTACTTTGATCGTCAGGCTGGAAAGATGCAGCCTGAGGCCACCTTGCCAAAGTTAGCCAGGCGGGCTTCCTAGCCTCCCCAGGGGCAGCACTGTGTCTTGACTCTGCCCTGATTTGTGGCAGGAAGAGGAAGGGTTGGTCGCTCGCCTTCCCCTGTGAGCTTCTTCCCATCTATGAAATAGCCTTTTGATGCCTTTCAACCGTTGTCATCCCGTCTTACCTGTGCTCTAGGTCAGTGGGTTCTTCAGCCCCTCAAAATCTGTGAGAAGTCATGTAGCCTAAAAGTGTGTGTGTGTGTGTGTCTCAGGGGTAGGGAGGCGCTGATGGCCGAGTTCTACTCCACTCCATTCTCTGGGCAATCAAGCCGCTTCTCCCCTCCAGGCCCTTGGAACCTGGATCCTGAGAGGCTGTGTGCCTCTCAAGAGATTCTACTTTTCCAGATGAGAAAGCCAAAACTCCGAGGGGTTAAGTCTCTGAAGTCACACAGCCACTGTGAAGCAGGTCTGGGGTTTTTGCCTCAGTCACCCAGGCCTCCCTCTACAGCAGGAGCTGAGAACCTTCTGGGCTGCATGTTGGTACAGTGTGAGCCCTTGGGCCATGCCAAGGCAGTTCAGTACCTCTTTCTCTTGGCGGGGCCTGGCACTCAGAGCCCTCCCCACTGTGGGAAGGCTGCCTGGGCCACAGCTGTGCACTTCCTCACCCACCTTCAACTGTTCTTGACCCTGGGCCAGAATGCCTTCCCTCCTCTTTAACTCCCAGGCACCCCTCCACCTCAATCTAGTGGCCCCATGCCTTCCAAAGGAGAGTTCTCTCTATACCCCAGCTGTGACCAGTTCCAGGGAGGACCCAAGTCATCCAGGGGCCAGAGGTCAAGCTGGAGGGTGGGGATGGGAGGCTGTGGAAAAGCCCTGGGAGACAGCATGTTCTGGCCAGCCAGTGTGAGCTCGTCACGAGTTTCCAAAGCCACGGGGCCATCAAAGCAGGAAAACACCTGACACCCTGGACCTGGGCTGGACTCATCATCCCCACCTCTCTAGGGTCACCCTACTCTCCTGTGAGCCCTGAGTCGTGTCATCCGTCCCCCCTCTCCTTCCAGCTGCTGTAGGGGTTATTTATAGTCTGAGCATGAGGGGGCAAGGACACGCGCTTTATTTCGGAAGTGATAATTCCAGTTCCAGGTTGATGAACCCCAGAGAACCCAGCAGCCCTTTCCCCACTCCACTCTCCTTGCCAGGGCGCTCCAGACCACCCCATCTCCCACCCAGCCCACCTAGAAATAGTCCTGAGTATATGGGCCAAAGGAGTGGTGCTGTTCTTTCAAATTCCTGCCCCCAGTTTTCAGACCTTGGGCTGCACCCCACCAAGACTCCTCACCCCCTTGCCCGGTCACTCCTTGACGGAAGGGGCGCTTAGAACTCCATTCCCTTTTCTGAAAGAGGGAGCGTGGCGCGGCGCTGACCTCTAGTGGTCATGGCCGGTAATGCAGGGCCCTGGGCGGGGCTGGCAGGACCGTTGGAGTTCCCATCCTTTCTCCCCCAGCTCCTGCTCTGCCAGGTGGGGAAGGAAGCCCCCAAACTGGCTTCTCAGTGCCTCTTTGTGCGAAGATCACACCTGGCAACCCAGGCATCTGTGGGTGGCTGCCTTACTGCCGGACTAAGGACCCCGGGAGCGGGGGAGGACGGAGTTTTGTCTCACTGGGCACACAGTCCACACTCCTGACTACCGCACAGGGCCAGGCACGCAGTTGATGTCTTCTATCTGTTCGTCAAATGCTTGTGAAGCACTTGCCAGACCAGAGAGGAGAGGACATGGTCCTGCCCTCCTGGGGCTTCCAGGCTAGTCCTGGGGCCTGACTGTGTACCTTGCAAAGCAGCATGAACAGTGTGGGGAACACTTGGCTATGAAAGCACAGAGGATCTGGGTCTGGGATGGGGTTCAGGCAAGTCCGTGAAGGAGGCGGAGATCTGAAAAACAAGAAGTCAGCTCCCGCAGAGAAGCCGGGGAAAGGCATTCCAGGCAGAGGGTCAGCAAGGGCTGAGGGCACAGTCGCAGAGCGAGCACCATGAACCTGTGACCTGCCACTGGTGGCTGGACGGGAGGGTGGGCCGAGGCCCCGCAGCTCGGTGCATTGGGCCGATTGGCTAATAGGGATCTGATGTGTTGGCCAACTGGTAGTCTTGATTGGCTCTGAACCACCCCTCCCCACCCCCGAGCAGGACTAGGGGCTCTGCTGATCCATGCTAGGGCTTCTCCAGGCTGCGATACTTCTTGCGCAGCACGGAGACCGGGTCCTTGAAGAGTACTGGGTCCAGACGGAGGTGAGAGGAGACCAGGGGCATGTAGCCAAACTCGGCCGCCATCTGATTGATGCAGTCCTGGGCCGTTGGCTGCGGCTCTGGGCCCCCAGGCACCTAAGGGGAAGGAGAAACGCTTTGGAGGTCTTCTCTGCCCTTCTGAACCCACCCCCATGCCCCCAAACCCTGCAGCAAAGAATTGGGGTTAGACAGTGAGGGGGAATCCCTTCCCCGACCAGGGCCCTCCCAGTGCCATCACCCCGGACGTCCTTCTCACCAGGGGAGAGCTGGCCTCCGAATGCTGCTTCCCATAGGGGACCTTGATAGGGGGCAGCTTGGTGACTGCTGCTACCAGGAAGTTCATCAGGATGTCCACACAGCTGGGTGCTTCATCTGCCAGGGTTCTCAAAGCCTTGGGCAGGGAGTGGGTGAAGAGGGTGTGGTAATACCTGGGCGGGGGGGGGGGGGGTGGTGACAGGGAGCCCGCTGCAGTCAAATTGACCCGCCACTCCTCCCTGCCAGGCCCCCTCCTCCCTCCTCCTGACCTCACTCCCCCTTTGACTTCACTCTCCACGCTTCCTTAGAAACCCCTGCTCCCCCCTCAACCCTGGCCGCCTGAGAGAGCTCACACCAGAAATACAAAACTCTCTCTACTGTTCTAGAGAGAACAGTACTGTTCTACTGTGTTTCCTCTACAGCGAATGATGTCCTCCCTGCCCCCTCTGTTAATAGTTCCATGGGGCCCCCACCCCTGGGCTCTGAGGTCTGAACTCAGCCAGCATGAGGTGGGGGAAGGGGGCTCGTCAGCTAGTTCCAAGGCCATTAAACATGGCAGCTCCAAAGACTTAGCTTCAGGAAGGCTGTGGATGAACCAGACTGATGCGGCTCAGGGTGAGCCTTGCTTCACACAGCCTTCCTCTAGAACAACCTAGGCCCTGCAGACCTTAAGGGTGGTCTTCACTCTGCTGAGACTCCCCTGCAGAGCTCCTGGGCAAACCTACTAGAGGTTCCAGGTCACACATATTTGGCTTAAACATGTCTAAGGAACCCCTCTGAAGGGGCCTTCCAGAATTCTGTCCCTACCCCAGAGACAGGTGCTTCAGTCAACTTCTGGAAGGCCCGGGACAGTCCAGCCCAACACACATATGCTTATGAAGCTTTAGAGCCATTTTCTTGCCACCGCCATCACGAAACCCCAAATCCCTACTCTCTGCCTACCTCTGTTTAAAATAACACTAGCTACCATTCACTGACCATCTGTGTGCCAAGGCCTTCGTATGGTTTTCTCATCTGATTATCACAGCAGCCCTGTGAGGTGATAAGGAAAGTGAAGCTTCGCAAGAGCTGTGGAGATTTGTCCCTCATACAACTTGGATGTGGCAGATCTGAGCCCCAAACCTGGATCTCTGGGCTCTAGGTTGACAGCTGCGTTTACCCCCACACCGCCCTCATGGATCAAGGAGGGGGTCTCTACCCCTCTGTCCTAGTGCCAGGCTGGCCATCTGTACCTGTGGTAGAAGGCGGCAGATGTGAGAACCATGGAGAACTCGTTGGCCCTCTCGGCAGTGTAGCCCCAGCCACCCCGGGCCTCATCCCAGAAGTGGCTCCGCGTCAGGAAGCCCACCATCCGCTCGGGGAAGCTCTGCCACACCACAAAAGCAAAGTCCGCCTGGGGAGATATCAAAGTGAGGCATGAGGAGGGACTTCCCGACCGGCTGGCCGGGAACATCCAGAGACATGGAGGCCAGGCCAGCCTGGCCGAAGGGACTCAGGGGAGAGGAGATGGGCGCATGAAAGTTTCCAGGAGTGCCGGGGTGGGGTGGGGGTCCCCTACGGGGAGCTGGAAACAATGCTTTTCCAGCTGGGAGCTGAAAACTTTTTGAAAGTTGCTGCCAGGCTGCTGAGGAGGAGGCCGATGGGCTCGCGGGGCGGTTTCAGAAGCAGGAGGCTGCACTGGGCGCTGGCCCTCTGCACTCCCTGCTCTGGGAATCCGAGGTGGCCCTGTCCCCCCCATACACCCTGGGCTCCTCTTGGGCCGCATCCTCACCTCACTTGTGGTAAGACTGCTCTGGGCATCGAGGCTGAGGATGGCATCCGTGCCGAGCGCTCTGTGCGGGAAGAAGCGGTCGCTGGCCTGTAGTGGGAGGGAGGTAAGGCCGACTCAGCCACGGGAACCCTCCCCAGGCTCCCACGGTGACTGTCTACACAGCCTCGAGGCGGGAGCCCCCTGCGCATAGGTGTAGAAGGCAGGGCCGCAACAAGAGCCCAGCTGCCTGGAACTGGGGCCCAGAGCCCTCTGTGGCTCTTCACACTTCCATGCCCCCTTTGGTAAAATGGGGCAGATGGCATCTAGGGGCCCTTCTAGTTTCGACCCCTGGGATTCCTTTTGTCACATCACATGCCGGCCTCAACCCTGGGAGGGGCTGTCAGACATCCTCCCTTTGGACGAAACAGGTCCAGAGGGAAGAAGGGACTTGCCCAGAGGCACACAGCACACGGGCCTCCCAGCATCCCGGGTTCTCAGAAGCCGCCCTCTGGCTCTGTTTGCTGCCATCAGCCTTCATTTCCTCAAGACCCCACGTTTCTCCTCTGGCTCATCTAAGGCAGCCAACATACTCCCTCTGCCTTCTCCCATCACATAAAATGCCGGCTCTCTGGGAGCACAATCCTCAAGGGTCAGGCACGGGAGAGGGTCATCTCTATCGGCCCGCAGCTGAGACTCACGTCAGAGAGCCCGCCATCCCCTCCAGAGAGTTCTGCCGCACCCCCGCCGCACAAGCAGATCCTTAAGGGATGTGTAAGGCGCGACTTCCTCACCAGCCTCGGCCCGACTGGAAGTCCAGATCTGGCTTGGGCTGCAGCAAAGCTTCTGTGTGTGCTGTCCCCGGGTTCCCAGCATGCGGGGCTGGAGCCCTCCCTCCCGTGCTGCACCCTCACTCCTCACCTTCCTCTGCCCGGCCAGGACTGTCAGGGGCACTGCTGTCTTGGGCCACCTGGATGGGGGTGGCTTCTCACTGCTCCAGAGAACCAAGATCTAGGAGGAAAAGGGGGTGTTCCCGAGGCTGGGAGAACGGCTGTGCTTGGGAGTTTGGGAGAGTTTCCTTGGAGCCAAGGTCCTTTCTTTGGTGGCCTGTTTTTGCCTCTGGGCGTCAGGAAGGCAGGAATTCCAGTGTGACACGAAGGTAGCTACCTACTGCATCGGAACTGGGGAGTCAGTTGTGGTAGCCCCTAGCCTGAGCCCTGGCCCCTCAGCCCGTCCCCATCTTCTCTCAAAGACCTTCGTCTTCTTCTGCTCCTTTATCATTCGCTGCCGGCTCAAACGGCCCCTCTGTGGGGCTCCTCTGTCTGTCCCTGGCTGAGCTAAGGGCTTCCTTCCCCTGTGAGTCCCCTCAAGAGTCTATGTGGCTTCTCTGCGAGTGAAATTTGACAGCGTGTGCCAGGAAATACTAGCTGAATCTGAATCCGGGCCAGAATCCTTTCCTGTTTTTTCTCTGCATCCTCAGCATCGAGCCTGTGGGCCTGGCACTGAGAAAATGACTGATGGGTGAGCACATCCGTGAACGCATGTCTGTTTACCTCTCCAGCGGCCCCAAGGGGAACCTGCTTTTTACATGATTTCAGCAGTTTCCATTGGGGGGGCAGGGAAAAAAGGAGCAAGAACGTTGGGAGTTAAAGAAGAGGGCAGTGAAAACTCCTTGAAAACCCCTTCCAGACCTCCCCCAAAACATATAGTTATGCTTGGGGTCCAGGTGTCTTCAAGGACGCTGCCCTTTCCCTTGCCCCCGCCCTGGATCCCAGGACCCCAGCTGGCAAAGGGGACAGACCTGGGCACAGTGCTGGGAGCCTGCCACCGCCTGGATGAGCTTCAGCGGGGGCTGGCCTGGGGCCCCCACCCAGATCAGGGCGCTGAACCTTCCTGCAGGCCGAGAGCCTGGGAGAATGAGACACAGGCTGTTAGGGTGGGAGGGGACAGGACCCCCTGAAGAGTGGCCTGAGCCCGAGACTCCAGGAACCAGGAGAGATGTGGACGAATCAGGGAAGGGCGTGGCAGGGCTCTATGAGGCTGGGACAGACTTGGGAAGAGTTGGCGAGCGGACTTCGAGTTGTCCCATCCCCAGGCATACCCCGTTGTAGGTGGTAGAAGGGGAAGTCCGAGGGGCTTGTGGAAAAGGTGGGGAGGGCCAGGAGCGCGCCTGGGGGGCTGTTCCACAGTAGCGAGGGGTGAGCAGATGCTCCAAAGATCCGGTCCTGAATAATCTGTGAAATGAGAGAGGGCTGTGTCGGTGTGCTCGTGGGCAGGGTCTGGGGAAGTTCGGACCTGGCGTAGCCCCTCCCCACCCCCAACCCCCCTTCAGGCTCCTGGGAGGGCAGAAGCTGCATCATTGCCCCAGGAGTTCAGGTGCAGAAGTCTAGAGTAGGGGGTACTCAGTGATGGTGTCCAGAGGTGGCCAGTGATGGTGAACTTGCTGCCTCCCTTTCCTTCCTCACTCAGGGCAGATGTGGCTAACAAGTCGTGACATTCTTTCCCGACCCAGAATCCCCTTAAACACAGCACTCCAGGCAGCCACTGACCGTCACCGGGGCTGACACCTTGGCACAGGCTTTGGAATCTATCGGCCAGAGTTCTCTCTCTACAGAGAACTGGGGGGAAACTGAGGCCAAGACCGGAGAAGGAACTTGTCCAAGAGCCCAGAGCCAAGTCTCAGATTCATCCCAGAAGCCTCTTCAAGGGGGAAGTCCAAACAGCAGGGCAGAAGTGATGTTCGGAGAGAGGGGTGTGGAGAGGGAACGGGGATGAGGCAGGAGCCAAGCACCACGGCCCCCTTCATGGAGTCCCCCTCACCTCCAGAGTGGTATGGATGACCTTCTCCACTGAGGAGAAGTAGGCATCCCATAGAAACTGGGTCTGCTGACGCAGGGCAAGGACCCGGGTGGGGGGCATCTCTTGGAGGGCAGCGAGGACCTGGAAAGGAGAAGGCATGGGGCCTTGTCAGGCTCTGACTGACTCTGAGACAGGACCACCCAGGTTGGAGGTCTGGGAACCAGAGGCCTTCTCCCCACAGTTGCCCAAGTGAGGTGGTAGCTGCAGCCACCTTTGGCCAAGTCCCAGGTGATAATCAAGAGTTCAAGGGTCACACAGAGTTGGGCCTAAATGCCACTTAGTGACTGTGTGACTGTGGACAAACTACTCAACCTCTCTGAGCCTGTGTCCAGTGGGGAGAACAATAACCTACCTCATAGGGTGGCTGTGGGGGTTCCGCGAGATGATCCAGGGGCGCCTGGGCGGCTCAGTCGGTTAAGCGAGTGTCTGCCTTCGGCCCAGGTCATGATCCTGGGGTCCTAGGATCGAGCCCCGTCTCGGGCCTCCCTGCTCTGCTGGGAGTTTGCTTCTCCCTCTGCCTCTCCCCTTCCCCTGCTTGTGCTCCCTCTCATTCTCAAATAAATTTTTTTTAAAAATCTTAAAAATAAGTAAATAAGACAATATACATTAAGTGCTCCAAATACGGTAGCGGCTCAGTGCGGGCACCTACTATTATTAGCTACCGCACCATTTTCGCTTCTCAGGGGAGTCAAGGCTTACGCAGTTTTCTCACAGCCTGGCAAAAGTAGTTTCATCAGCTGGAAAAGTCACCGTGCATTTTGCTTCCCCCCCCACCAACAACCCTCAGGGAGGCACTCAGATTTTGGATTTTTGTGGCTTTCCCTTAAACTGGTAGAGTCATGGGCTAGGCCCATGGAGATCATCTGGTCTAACTTGTCCCATTGTACAGATGGGGGAAACTGAGGCTGGAAAAGGCTCAGGACTTGCTCTCAGAGCCGTCAGGAGTCTCTGCCTCTCTCCAGTCCTATGGGAGCCCCAGAGGCTTGGGGCTTGGAGCAAAATCATGAATATACACACATGGTGGGATAGGAATGAGGACTGAGATCAGCCTGGGGGCTGAGATCCCAGGTTCCTCCCACGTCCTGGGCCCAGTACCCACCCTGTGGGCAGGGCCCTGAGCTACCTGAAATGGGAGCCTCTCGTCAGCCACGATGGCAGCCTTGGTCCAATCGATGACCTCGGAGAAGGGCAGCTCCCACCGAGGGCTGAGAAGCACAGGGATACAGCCGGCCTGGGGGAAAGGGAGGTACTGGGGAGCTGGTTGTATCCTACACACTCTCCTCCTCCCCCAGTTCCAAGTTGGCAGATGCTTCGTTTGGGGACAAGGGCCCAAGAGGAGAGAAAGGCGGTTGTTTGGGCGGTGGGTTGTTTTACAGAAAGTGTGGTGAGCGTGGGTATCGGCAGCTCGCTGTCCCTTCCCGTGGGCCTGGACCAGCGAGCCTGCCAGCTCGGGAGCGTGGGGGGACAGGGCCAGGGGACGCCTAGGTTGGGCTTGTACCTGCAGGGCTTGGAGGAAGTGCAAGGCATCGGGACGCTGGCCAGGGATGAGGCAGAAGGTAGCATTGGGGAGCATTGCCCCAGGGTGGGACCTAAGGAGGTACAGGAAGGGGCATCTGAGACAGCCGCCCCTCACCCCACCTGGCTCCCCTGACATCCCCCCAACGCTCCCAAATTCTCAACGTGCAAACGCATCATCTGTGCTTCACATGTTAACAAACACTCATGCACAGCCACACGTGAACACTGACACGAACACAAGCTTCACACCCGCCCCTCACCCACAGTGGGCTGGGTGCCAGGAGCCCTGGGTTCCAGTTCTGCCTCTGTCCCAGGGGGGCTCAGGTATCTCCCCTTTGTCTTCTCTGGACCTCAGTTTCCTCATTTGCAAAATGGGAGGGGGCGGGACCAGCTATTTCCAAGGCCTGGTCTCACTGGGAGAGGCACAGGTCTGTCCCCCCCCGCCCCCCCGCCACTGCTCCGCCACACGCAGATTCTGGGGCAGCCCTCACCTGCGTGGCCTCCATGCCCTGCCTTCCCGCCATCCTGAGAGCCCAGGCCCATGAAAGGCTCCTCTGTCAGGAGGTGGGCTGGGCCTCCAGCCTGGAACCGCACAGGAAGCTGCTGCCCAGAGGCCCCCTGGCCCAGAGGACAGGCCTCCTCTGTTCCTCCCACCTTCTCCCCCCAACCCCAGGGCCACGCTCAGGCTGTGTGTGTGTTTGTGGGGCAAGGGGCTTGAGTCACAGCCTCCCCCCGGGACTGCCCACCCAGGGAAGCCGTGCCCATGACCTAGCTACGGGGAGGTGCGGGGAGGGCGTGGAGGGGGCAGGACTCCTGGGCTCACAGGCCTGCTCAGAGTGGGACTGAAGAATAGGGCCCAGAGGTCCCACGACCCTCCTCAGCTGCAGCCTGTCTGGTCCGAGTCTGCGCCATTGAACAGATGGGGAGACTGAGTCTCAGAGAGACCCGAGGACTAGCTTAGGGCTCAGAGAAGGTTAAGGCTGGAGGGGGAACCAAATAGGCCGACTCCTGCCCCTGGGTTATTTGAACTACCCCAGAGCTGCGGCTTCGGGGTCTCCCAGGGGTTCGGCCTCCCGCCTGCTGTCTCAGCTGCTCAGGCGGCCACCAAGCTTCTCCTGGAAAAAGCCACACCCTAAACAACAGAACATTCTCGAACTCTAGAAGCTGCCACAGCACCAGCCAGCTACAGCCCTCCTCCCTTCCCCAAGACAGCCCCGAGGGACTGAGAAGCCCTAAGTTCAAGGCTTCCAAGAACCCAGAGACAAAGAACTTTCTGAATAAACTGTACTCCTCAGTCCTCCCTAACAGTGGAGGGTCTCTGTACATCCTCCCTCAGCCTCGAGCGCCCCTCTCTGCCTTATAGCCCAAGGAATTCTTCCTACTTGATTTTTTTACTAATATTTTTTTGTTTTAAGATTTTATTTATTTATTTGAGAGAGAAAGCAGGAGCGAGAGCAGAAGCAGGGGGAGCAGCAGAGGGAGAGGGAGAAGCAGACTCCCCGCTGAGTAGGGAGCCCGATGCGGGACCTGGGATCAGGCCCCGAGCTGAAGGCAGACGCTTAACCAACTGAGCCACCCAGGCACCTCTCCTCCTACTTGATCTTAAGGTCTAAGCTCAAACCTCACCTTCTCCAGGAAGCCCTCCTTGATCTTTCCAGAGATGGCTCCCTCTTCTCTGCTCCCACAGCCTATGTGCACGCAGTAGTAATGAGCCAGCCGACCTTTACTGAGCACTGTTCTAAGTGCTTTATGGGCAGTAACTCATTTCATTCTCACAGAGACGGGAGGTCTGTGCTGCTAGTCCCCTGCTTTACAGAGGAGGGAACGGAGGCCTAGAGGGGCCCCACAGCTCAGAAGTCGAGGAGCCAGCAAGCAAGGCAGCTTGCACAGCATCTCTCCGCTTAACAATATGGGTCCTAACCGGGGACTTGCCTGCCTCTCCCACAAGACCAAGCAGCTTGAGGGCTGGGGCCCACGTCCCCATGGCCTGGCGGAGCACCTGGCCAAGACTGGGCACATAATGACTGCTCAGCAAATGGATGCTCAGTGTGTGATAAACGATGGACCCAGGACCCAGGAGCCAGATGTCTGAGAGGTCAGTTTTGGCACAAATTCTAGGAATGGATCTGGCTGACAGTAGCCGGGGGTGGGGGGGTGGCCTTGGGAGATGGTGAGATCCCCATCGGTAGAGGTAAGTAAGCAGAGTTAGATGAGCACCTGCCTTTGTGTGGGTGTGTCTGTGTGCATGTTATGCAGGGGATATCATGGGAACTGCCAGTGAGGCCTTAGGGTTCTGTGACCCTATAAGGTGTTGGCCACAGATTCAGGGCCTCGGTGCCCGAGGATGGAGTCAGTGTGGTTTCCCTGGGCCCTCTTGCGGCCTGGCTATAGGCAGGGCCACACTGTGACTTCCGTGAGCTCTAGGCTCTTTCGCCTTTGGGGTCTCTCTGCCATAAATATTATATATAAATTACATTTGATAATTTCATTGGTAAAAAGACAAAAACACTGGGGAGCCTGGCTGGCTCAGTTGGTAGAGGATGCAACTCTTGATCACGGGGTTGTGTACATTTTAAGATTACTTAAAAATAAATGAAAACATTAATATTATATATTAGGGGCACCTGGGTGGCTCAGTCAGTTAAGCATTTGCCTTTGGCTCAGGTCACGATCACAGGATCCTGGGATCGAGCCCTGCATGGGGCTCCCTGCTCAGCGGGGAGCCTGGTTCTCCTTCTCTCCCTGCCCCACCCCCACCCCGGCTTGTGCTCTCTCTCACTGTTAAACAAAATCTTTAAAAACATGTATATCGAAACATTTTCTTCTACTTAAAAGTACAGTTTTTCCTCTGATTTTCAAAGAAATGAAAACGCTTTCCTGGGTCCCTGAAAGTACCACGGACCTAGGCACTGCCCCTCCTAGATCCAAAGGAGACTTTAAAACATGCATTGAATTTATGTTAAAAAAACAAAACCAAAACCAAACCCTAAGTGGGGGAAGAGCATATACCCCCATCGCTTGTGCGCACACAGAGTACCTCAGAAAAGACGTGAGAGGAACCAGAAACGGTGTTTGGCTCCAGGAAGGAAAACTGGGTGGCCAGAGCCGGGGGGTGGGAGGGAGTTTCACTGTATACCCTTTTGTGCCTTTGGAATTTTGTACCCTGTGAATGAATTCCCTATTCATGAAAATAAATAAATAACAATTTGTGTGGGTGGAGGCTTATTCCAAAGCAACAGGAGACTGTTCACCGAAGGTGGAAAAATACAGGTTTGGGGGCCAGAAGTGCAGGGTTGAAGCCCAGCTCCGCAGCCGCCCTGTCCCAAATTCTGAGGGAGGCCGTGGTGAGTCAAGGAGTTCGTCACCAAAGGGCCTTGGCTGGCTCCCTCCGCTGCTTTGAACCTCAGCGTCCTGTTCCCTGAAATGGGAATGACAGCGCCTCCCTTGCAGGGTACTCGAGGGTGTGTGACGTGTGCAAAGTGGCCGGCACAGCACTGGCCCAGCGTGAGCTGTCCCCGTGTGTTCGCTTCCTCTCCTCCCCCTCTGCCACCCTGCCTGCCCAGTGAATGTGGGACAGTGGCTGTGGGATAGTGGCAGGGACTGTGAATTACCTCTTTCTCCGGCCAGTACTTGTTTATTCGGGCCACCTTCCAGGGGCTGCCTGTGGCTGGTGGCCTCCCTCTCTCCTTCTGTCCCTATACCCTCTGGCCGCTTCAGGCAGCTGCCGGACACCTCAGGGAAACTGAGGCTTCCGCTACTCCAGAGATTACAAGGCCTGTCCCCTGCGCGGGGGTGGGGGGTGGGGGTTGAGGCCAAAGACAGAACTTGGGAAATTGCAGAGGACAGTCAGAGGCTGCCAGGCATCAGACCTTGGAAATAAACTCACCCACCATGCTGCTCAGGGGGCAGCCCGCGTGGATGAGAAAGCCGTGCCCAGTTCGGGCCGATTTGGGAGCCATCAGTATACATTCAGCGAGTCAACGGTTCAACTGCTGTATGAAGCTCCCTAATTTCCAGTTTCTCAAAAAAGTTCAGGCTGAAATAGCTTTCAGATTCACCAGTGCGGTAATTAAAGTCAGCCGAAAGAAGAACTTCCTATAAGCAAGAAGAGCTAAAAGCCTAATCAGGAAGGTCAGGCGGGGCCATGGTGAACAGGAAGGTCAGCTCTGTCTGAGCTCTGAGCTTCAGGGGCCCGGTGTGAGGGGGATCCCCAACCTTTCAGATCACTGCCGAGGACGCCTGCTGGGGACAGGTCTGGGTACAAGGGCCGGGGGGACTGAGGAGGCCATTGCCTTCCTACCTGTGCCTGTGGGGCTCCCTGGAGGCCGTGTGCCCTGAGGAGGTAGAGGGATTGCACTCCCAGGAGAGCTCTCTGGCTGAGAGAAACCCCTGAGAAGCAGAGGCAAAAAGGGAGCTTGGCCACGTGAAAAATTCCCGGGGGGGCAGGACGGGGAGGTGAGAACAGCCCACGTTGTTCTAGCAGAGAACAGGGAGTTACCTGAGGGAGGGAGCGAGGGAAGGACACCAGAGTGATAGGTTCCAACTCAGGTCTGCCCCAGTCATGGAGAACGAACCTTCTGCCGCTCGGGCCCTGGACAACCTCGAAAGGACTTGAATTCCTGCCTGCCCAGCCAGTCTTTGGACACTGCCAGCCTCCTGGGGGCACAGAGGGGCTTGGATACTGAGGGGTTAACTGCTTTATCACCTGAGGCGGGTCACTCCAACTAGCCCAGGGACAGGAGGAGTTTCTGAACACTCTCCAGGGGTCCCACAGGCCACCATGCCCCTTACAGTTCTCCAGGCAGTTTTGCGTTGGTGGGAAGTTCTTCTGTTGGTCTGACTTCATTCATATTTGCTGTTTCCTTAAGAGATTAATCTCCCAAATTAGACTCAGGAGCAGCTTCCTTCTGTGACCAGTCCTTAATCTCCATGGCTCTGAGGCATTGGATGGGTTGATCGTATACCCTTGGTTAAAACTCAGAATTCTAATGCTGAAGGCTTTGGAAACAGGCGGCTCTGGATTTCAACACTGGCCATGCCCTGTCTGTCTGGAGGGCCTCGGACAAGTTCCTTAACCTCTCTGAGCTTAGCATCTGGTACACAAACAATGATAGCAGTTAGTATTATTTTATTATAACCATTATTTATAACTTAGCAACAGACTGAGCATAATAGACGTGTATGTTAAAATATTAGGGAGGGAGGAATTGGAATGAGAGAAAAAGAGTAAGTAGGAGAGAGTCATGTTTTTGTTTTTACGGACCCCCAAGGGAGAACCCCCAAACCTACTCAGGGCACCCCGTGTGACAAAGGACCTTCTGGGTGGGGTGTCTCTCGTTCTAACCCAATTCCCCCTCCTGCTGCCCCCGGGGCCACGGTTCGTCAGGCCTTGCTGGTTTCTCCAGTCCCATCTCCACCCGGCCTCCACCCTGGCCCCTGGGCTCGCTCCCACGGCAGATCCCTCCCACCCAGCACCCTCACCCCCCACCCCGGGGTGGCGGTGGTAGAGGTCCACTTACTGCTCAGGTCCGCGGTCCTGCTCACAGCGCCCATCCCAGGGGCAGGCAGAGGACTCAGTGCCTGCCGTGCGCCACCCGCCCCTCTCCTCCGCCAGGGCTAGCAGGGGCACCCCGGGGTGGGGGCTGTGCTGCCCCAGCTGGCCAGGGGCCCCACCTCGCCATGGGTGGGCTTCGGGGAGAAGCGGGAGGGCCACGTCAAAGCCAGGCCGGAAGGTGTCCACCGTGGGGTTGGCCTTGGCCACCATCGCCTGTCCCAGTTGGAAGGTCTGGGGGCAGGAGGCTGGGTGGAGACTGAGGACCAGATGGTTCCTTCCGCCGTTCCACTGCTGGGGCGAGGGGCTGTACTCCCCAGCTGGGGCTTCCAGGCTGAGGAGGAGGAGGAGGCAGGCCTCGTCGGGGCTGGCGGAGCGGTAGCGGGAGCTCTCAATGGAAGCCAGGATCCCGCGCTGAGTGTCAGAGAGCCGGCCAGCCACCGGGTACGCGAACACCTTGAGACCACCACCCCTGCACTTGGAGACGTCAAAGCAAGCTCCCCAGTCGCAGCTGCCACCACGGGGGGCTGGAGGAGGTTGAGGGTCATCTTCTGGGAGCTCCCCAGGCTGGGAGAAACTCTGCAGGAGCTCTGCATCCAGCCAGCGGGGCCAGCCTTGGGGGGCACCTGCCCGGGGGCTGGCAGGCACGGCCAGGCGGAGGAGGGGGAGGACTCTCAGAAGGACGAGGAGCCAAGAGGCCGACAGTGCCAGCCAGAGGGACTTTCTTCTCCACGACTGCATGTGACCACCCGCGGCCAGGGCTGGGGGAAGCAGGAGGAGCAGGGGCTGGAGGGTGAGTCGCTGGAGCTGGGCTCTGCCTTCTACTTCAGCGCCTTCATTGCACCGATGGGAAGACTGAGCCCCAGTAGGAACGGGCGGCCTGTGTAAGGTCAAACCGCAAGTCACGGGCCAGGCGCCGGGAGGCCAGGTAGGACCTGACTTTGTGGCCTTGCCTTCTTGCAGTCACGAATCTGCTTCTTTGGCCTTTGGACAACCAAGCCGGGCTTTGCCCTCGCAGCAGGGCCCCCTGCCCCAGGCACTGCTCAGGCTGATGCAATCCCCTGACCGCACTGCAAGGCCTCGTCCTTCTGCCCTCCTGGCTGCACCCCCTGACCTTGGCCTCAGCAGGGAGGCGGGCAGTCTGCCAGGCCATGGGGAACCCGTCAGGACTCTCGCAGGAGGTGGCTTGGCCAGGGAGCAAGGCTGGACAGAGGCGGGGTGGGGGGCTGGCCTCCCCGATCCTCCCCTTGCCTGAGTGGCTCCTGAGTAACCCACTGGCAGGCACCCCTGGGCTGTGGGCCCTGCGGCTGGAACTAAAATTAGACCCCGCACCCCATGTGGGCTATCAGGGTCGGCTGAGGTCAGGGCCTGGGTGCAGCCGGTGCCCCCTGCCTGGGGGGCTGGGGGTGCCCTGGGTCCTAGTCCTCTCCCACCCCGCCACTGTCCCCTACTCAGGCAGCTCGGCCCCTCCTCCCCCACCCCTAGCAGCTGGTCCTGCGCCCTCTCTGACTTGGGGCTATCACGGGGCAGGCACGGAGGACCCTGTCCCACGCCCCAGCCCCACGGCCCCCCGGCCCTGCCGGCGGCGGCGTCTTCTCCCGTTCCCTCTCAGGGTGGCATCTGGCCGGATGGGATCTCTTTCCCAACCTGGCTCCTCCCCTGCCAGCCCTGATTCGCTCCTGCCTGGGGGGCAGGGTCTCTACTTAACCCCTTCCATCCCTGTTTCCTCGATGGTCAATAATCCTCACCTGCAGGACCCACACCTCCTCACAGATGCCTCGGGCCATCACAGCCCGAGTCTCGGATTTCACACGTCGTCGACGCTCGAGGCAGAGGTTTAGCCCTGTCCACAGAGGAGGAAAGCGAAGTGTCGATTTGGGAGAGGGGTAGGTGGGGGCGGGATGAGGCAGGTGGTATTGGGTAAGAGGCTCTCACCTATTCCCAGGATCAGCCCCTCCTCCTTCAGCACCCCCGCGCGATCTCACCCAGCTGCAGCCTTTTCAGGCCCACTCCTGTCACCTGTCACTCAGGTGCCCAGGTCTGCTCTCACCCAGAGCTCTGTAGGGAAGGTCTTGATGCTCACCCTCCAGTCCATATGGTGAGTTCTGCCTGACATTGAACTTGGCTATCCATTAGGTCACGGCCATTGAAGGGTTCCCCTTAGTTCCTTGGTCTGTGCTCTGAGAGGGGAGTCGAGAATGGGGAAGTCACCCCCTAAAAAATCGCTAAGACAAAGACCCTGGTCGCCAGGAGCCGCAGTCTGACGAGAGAGGCCACACTGGACCAGGCTGGCCTAGGGCACACTCTGCCTCTACCTCTTAGCTGGATGACGTGGGACCTCTGTCCCCTCATCTCTACATGGAGGTGAACGTCTTCACCATGAGAGGGTTGTCGGGTTAAATCCAGGCCTACCCCATGGGGTCTCTCAACAAGCGGCAACCTCCTTTCCTTGCTTGCCTTGTCCTGATCTCAGAGGACCATTGATCTGACCAGGGAGAATGTTTTGCCCTCTGTGGGAATGTTTTGTCGTCTGGGGGCAGCAGGTCTGAGGGAAGAGCACAGTTCATTCGCCCAAGAATGCCCTCAAGATGGCCAGCACAGGGGAAACCTGGCCTCTTCGCCTAGAGTGCCCATCACCAAGTCATGGATTGACTTTCCCTGCACGCATCAGGCTTTCCTAAGTGGGGAGAGGCTTTTGCACTTACTGTTTGCTGCCCCGGACATTCACCTTGCTCAGCTAACCCCACCTCATCTGATAGAATCAGCTCTCCTCCTACAGGAAGCCTTCCTGACTCTCCTCGGGCTGGGGCTGGGCCCTCCTCTAGGTTCCCACACCACTTCTTCATCCTTCTATCCCTGTCCTCACTCATTCATTTGTTCATCCAACAGGTACTTAGTAAGTACTCAATGTGGGCCAGGTTTTGTGCCAGGCCCTGGAGAGATGACCCTGAAGAACAATAACTAGCTAGCATTCCTATTACATGTACCATGTCTCACATTCAACTCCAAGTGCAAGTGTATGAGCTCATTAGATCTTCTCCTAGGGGCGTTCTGAGGAAGGTACTATTATTATCCCCATCTTACAGATGGGAAAACAGAGGCCCAGGCAGCTTAAGTAAGTCGCCTAAATTCCCAAATGTTAGCCAGGATTTGGACCCAGGCAGTCCATTCCTTCAGCCATTGCACCATCCTGCCTCCTGAGTGAGACAGGTACGCCCCCCATTCCTGCAGAAGGCCCACCCCTGAGGACACCAGGATCCAGGAGATTATAGGACGAGGCGGGAGGGGAGCATGGCCTCACGCAGTCACACCTGCCGTAACACTTGAAGGACACAGTATGTTTTTTAGAAGAACCACTGTGGGGGCACCTGGGTGGGAGCAGGCGGGAAAAGGCAGGAGTGGAGGTGGGCACTGCTTTTTTTTTTTTTAAGATTTTACTTATTTATTTGACAGAGAGAGAGAGATCACAAGTAGGCAGAGAGGCAGGCAGAGAGAGGGGGAAGCAGGCTCCCCGCTGAGAAGAGAGCCCGACGTGGGGCTCGATCCCAGGACCCTGAGATCATGACCTGAGCTGAAGGCAGAGGCCCACCCACTGAGCCACCCAGGCGCCCCTGGGACTGCTTTTTTTTTAATGACTGTCGCCCCCACAAGTCATTCATTCCCTCATTCCATAACTCTCCTCCGTGAGCCTGTACTGTGGGCCAGGTGGGTTCTCAGGGAAGGGAACAAAGCCGACCAAACCTTGCCCTCCTGGAGTTCACGTCCCAGGGCCGGGAGATCGGCAATGAGCAAAACATAAATAAATTATCTCGTGCTATTTGGCAAGAAAGGCTGTGGAGAAGGGGAGAGCTGCAGTGTTAGATGGGATGAGTGGCGAGGGGTACACCGAGAAGCTGACTTTGGAGGCGAGGGAGTGGGGGCGGGTGTGTGTGTGTGCAAGGGCAGGTCACTCAGGCAGGGCAGGGAGAAGCCAGGGGACAGGTTCTGGGGGGCCGTGGACGTGCGACAACGCGAGAGGCAGGACCTGACTTGTTTCTGAGGCCCTGCTCGGACTCCAGGGAAGAAGTTGCCGCGGGGGTTAGAGACAGAAGCGGGAGCCCTGTCGGCCCAGGGGAACCATGCCGGGGACCCCTGATGGTGGCTAGGACCAGGGGGCAGGGGTGAAAGGGGTGAGAAGTCATTGGGTTCTGGGTATGGTTTGAGCTAGGGCAAAGGGACAGATTTGCTGCTGGACTGGATAAGGGGTTCGGCCTGAGCCACAGGCTGGAGAAAGCTGCATCAACCGGGATGGGGAAGACGGAGTGGGGAGCCGAGGTGAGGGAGGGTCAGGGATCCAGTTCTGAGGCTAGGGATTTTGTCTCATTCACTCTTCTCATCCCAGCACTAGGGTAATAAATGGCCAACAAATACTTGTTGAATGAGTGGGTGAACCGACCCCCGAGGGGCTTGGTAGGGGACCCCTCCCCCTGCTCCCCCAGCCCTGGGGACCCTGGCTGGCTCCTACCCAACTCCTACCTTCAGCCCTGCGGGGAGGCCCTCAGGCTGGCTGGGCCCTGGGCTTGTCTGGCGTACATTCACATGGCGGCCCTGCGGCTTGGCCGGAGGAAGAGAAGGCAGGCCATCCTGGCAGTCAGGACTGAGCTGGGCTCATTCTAAAAATACATCGTCAGCCTCTGCCAAAAGCTCCGGGGGCCTCCGTCGTGGAGATCTTCACGGCTCATCAAAGCCACCGGGGCTCCCGTGCTGTGCCCGAGCTCCGATCAATGGCCCAGTAGCCCACACTCTGGGGAGAGGGGGGTGAGACACCGCAGGGAGGAAGGGACCGCAGGGAGAGGGAGGAGGAGGAGGAGAAGGGGAAGGCCCAGTCTCTGGTTCAGCACGGGGAAGCTTCTGGGAGAAGGCAGCCCCCCTGTGACTCGCAGGGCACGGTCAGAGCAGACCATGAGTGGATTGGAGACCAGGAGGTGCTCCGGACCGCATCCCCGGAGCTGGAGCACTGCGGTGTCTGCGTCGAGGTTACTTCACCTCTCTGTGCTGCTGTTTCCCTCTACGAAATGCTGAGAATAGCACATTCTTCCAAGGCTTTCTGGAAGAGCATTCGATGAGATCATGAATGGACAACCTTCAACACACCACACCTGGCACAAAGCCAGCACCCCACGAATGCACCCTCTGTCCTCCTCGGACCCCAGGGGAGGTGAGCCGGCCTGCACCAAGCTGTCCACATGGAGTAGATTGGGGCGCAGACTTGGACTTTCTCCCCTGTGCCCATGTTCTTCCTGCTGCACCTCCATCTCTGTTTGAGAGAAAGACACTTGGTGCTTGGAGGTGATCACCATGGCAACCATCTGCTGCTTCTCGTCTGTTGCTGCTTTTTCCTCCAGCTCTGAGTTTCTGGGTGTCTCACTGCAGAATTCGCACATGTGGGGGGCTGGTGGCCATGGGAGGCTCCGGGGTCTCAGCTCTCACTTGCCTGAGCACTGATGACCCCAAACAGTGGCGAGTCCCCACGGGACTCTGTGATAGCCATCCAGCTCCAACCAAAGTGAGTTTCCCCCTGAGGCCCACCTCGATGCAGAGCGATTCCTGCCCATAGCAGAGAACTCACACCTAGAACCCAGACCCGGGGCAGGCCCAGGGAAGCTGCTCGGGGGCCCTGGTGACGGGAGTCAGGGAACGCAGGTCTGGCCTCTGCCACTCCCCCAGGTATAGCTGTGTGACCTTGGACAAGTCACACCCTTTTCCTGGACCTTCAATTTCTCTCCGTCACCCTAATGTCATAGCAGGACTAGCTTTTTTGAGCAAAAAGATCTGGAATTCTTACTGAGAAGTGATTCTGACAGTTTGGAAGCCCAATCCTTCCCTTTCTCATTCTGGGAACACTTGATTTGATCAGGAAAAACGTGCAAAACTTGGCAGTGAGGCAATGAGGAGACTGTGTGTACTTTCATCATTCTCCCGGGGCTTCATCCAAGAAGCCCCCAAGGGTCATGTGACCCCCTATGTACTGGAGGCCCAGACAATTTACAAGTATGAGAATGAAGATGCTAAGTCGTAAGGAGACCTGGGTTGCTCAGTTGGCGAAGCCCCTGCTTTCAGCTCAGGTCATGATCCCAGGGTCCTGGGATCGAGCCCTGAATCAGGCACCCTGTTCAGTGGGGAGCCTGCTTCTCCCTCTGCCTTCTGCTCCCCCTGCTTGTGCTCTCTCTCTCTCTCAAATAAATAAATAAATAAAATCTTTAAAAAAAAATCTTTTTAAAAATCTAAAAAAAATCTCTTTAAAAAATCTCTTTAAAAAGAGATTAAGTTGCAGAAAGCAGGTAAGATACAGACGATTTTTATCTAATAGCAGCAATACAAATAATTTCTGACCAGTAGAGATCATCCCAAAGGTTGTCAGTCATGCCCTATATGGTATTTGCCAGGTTGGATCTGATTAGCAATCTTATTCCAGCACTCTCTGTGTTTCATGGGCCGTCCTGCACGAGTCCCCTAGACCAGCGCTATCGTCCTGTAAGTTTCCTTATGAATATGAATGAGTGAAATACAACTTTGACACGTACTCGCTATGCAGCGGTATCATCATTTTTTTTTAAAACACTTGGAAGATTATAATTTGATGCCTCAGTGAACCTCATTTTCCTCTTCTGTACAATTCAAGAGGGGAATTCAAGGGAATTTAAGGGAGGGGCTGGTACATTTGCTCGCCAGTGCCAGGCACGACGGAGCTCTTTGGATCTATGATTTCATTTAAGCCTCGCAGTAGAATTGCCTGCTCGGGCAGCCGTTGTGCCCATTGAACAGGTGAGATTAGTGAGGTTCTGAGAGGTGATGTGATTGCCCCAGGACTGCACAGCCGGTGAGTAAGAGGGCCTAGATTTGAGCTGCTGCATCACAGGGGCCTCACTTCTCCTGCTTCGGAGTTTTATTGTGGGGCTGATCGACGGAGACAACGCGTGGGAAAGGGCTTGGCCAACTGGATGGGCACGTGCACGGGTGAATAATTATTGTCAGCCGAGGCTACCTTCTAACCAGCCTCGCCTAGACACAGCACAGGGCCTGGGTCCCCACCCCTGGGCCGTGAGTCTCTGCTTCTTACAGGGTAGGGGTCTTGAAGCTGGAGAAAGCCAGAAGGGGGTGAGGTGAGCAGGCACCACTGGGCCAACCTCTCACCAACGGGGACCATCCTTGCCTGAAACTGCAGGCTGAGCTTTCGGCCCTGGCCACTCCTTTGGGGCCTGTATTCCTGGGACAGGGGTCTCAGGGTGGAAGCTGGAGGACGGCAGGACCGGCCTGGTCAAATAAAGTAAAAAAAATTTTTTTTAAGAGTTTATTTATTTGATAGATCACAAGCAGGCAGAGAGGCAGGCAGAGAGAGAGGGGGAAGCAGGCTCCCCGCCGAACAGAGAGCCCAATGCGGGGCTCGATCCCAGGACGCGACCTGAGCCAAAGGCAGAGGCTTAACCAACTGAGCCACCCAGGTGCCCCAAATATAGTAAATTTCAAACTCCATTAGAGTCATTCTGTTCCCTCCTCCTGAATGTTTCGCTTGAATTAATCCCTCTCCGAAGGCTCCAAAGCCATGCCCAGCCTCCCCAAGTTCCTCGACCCTCCCAGATCAGCCCACACTCAGACTCCTGGACCTCAGCCCTGGGTGCCAAGGGGTTAACCGACAGGCCGGCTTGGCAAGTGTTTACAGAGCAGTGGGGCTGCCTGGAACCCAGGTAATTAACAGACTGCTTTTCAAAGCCAAGGCAGGAAGATTTGTTTCTCTTCTCTTCCCTCCCTAGGGATGCCACTTGGCAGAGTAAACACAGCTTTCTGGTGGCTCTTTGAGGAGATGCCCTGCAGAGGAGTGAGAGCTAGGGGCAGAAATTGGGCCCGGAGGTGGGCTTCAAGGAGGAGATGAAGGGGACTCAGTGCCATTACTCTGGGAGTCCCGGCCCCACCTCCAAAGCCTGGCTCGACTGACATTCCTTAAGACGTGATGATTATGGCTGTAATTGATGTCCCCTTACAGACATGGGGACGTTGCCTCATTTAATCCCTGCAATCACATTTTCTATTTTCTCACAGCAGTCAGAGGATCTTGTTAAAATGTAAACCCTAGGGCGCCTGAGTGGCTCAGTTGGTTAAGCGACTGCCTTCGGCTCAGGTCATGATCCTGGAGTCCTAGAATCTAGTCCCACATTGGGCTCCTAGCTCCGTGGGGAGTCTGCTTCTCTCTCTGACCTTCTCTCATGCGTGCACGCGCTCTCTCTCTCTCTGAAAAAAAAAAGTGTAAACTCCATCCCTCATTGGCTGAAACTCTGTATTAACCAGGTCTTTTTATTTACTCTATTTTGATGCTTTGACGTGGAGGGGGGTGGCTTGCTGACCCTGGAGGGACTGCCCCTCCCAAGGCTAGCCGGTTCCTGGAGATAATAAGTGAGTGACTCTTGAACTTGTCTTGATGCAAGCCAACCAGTCCAGGGCCTATACCCCCAAACACCTGCTGGAGGGCTCTCCCGCTCACGGCCACTCTCCCCCTACCCTGTTCACCCCAGGGCCAGGTGCTAGACAACGGCGGGGTGGGGGGGCACTGCCCCTCTGTCTCAGAGCCTGCTGATGTTACTTATACTAGCCGATCCTGAGCCACCTTTCTCTACCTTATCTATTCCTCCCACAGAAACCACAATAAAGGCTTTTGCCCAGGCTTTCCCCCTTGCTCCCTCTGCCTCCTGACCAACCTGGTGCTTTTCCAGGTGACCCCCTGGAGCATGGTATGGCCTCTCCTCTCGGGATCTGCGAATATGTTGGCCTTTCCATACTTCATTAATAAAACCTTTTTTAAAACAACCCACCCCCCTTGCCCCAGTGGTTTGCATCACCTAGAATGAAATCCAAGCTTCCCTCCAGGGCCTAGAAGGCCCCATGTGACCTCCCCCCTGCCGACCCTCCAGGACCTTGTCTCTGGCCGGAGTCTCAGACTCACTGCACTCTAGCCCACGCCTGATTGCTACTTCTCAGACTCAGCGAAGCCACTTCCCACCTTAGGACCTTTCCTTGTCTCTTCTCTCTGCCTCGAACATTCTTCTCCCAGGGTTCAGCACGGGTTCCCCATCCAGAGCTCTGTGTCCACGTCACCTTCATGGAGATGCCCTCTCTGAACCCTGGCCATCACAGAATCAAAACAAAACCAGTAGCGCTCCTTGAATGTTTTCCACGTGCAAGGCACCATTTCACATTTCCCCTGTTTTCATTCTTTGAATCATCACGACAAGCCTCTAAGGTAGGTGTTACTATTATTTCCATTTTGTAAGTGACGTAACAGGCTCAGAGAGGTTAGGTGTCAGGACCCAAGTTTCACAGCTAACAGGCAGGAGGGCTGGGACCCCAACCTGGCAGCCCATTTCCAGAGTCCACACCCTGAACCACAGCCCCTTATTTCCTGGTGCGGAGTCAGTTTGTAATTAGCTGTTATTGTTGTCATTGTTAACAGAGGCTGAATTTCACTCTCCAATTTTCTTTTTTTGTTTTTTTTTTGTTTGTTTTTATGTATTTATTGATTTTTAAATTTTATTTATTTACTTGACAGAGAGCAGGAGAGCAAGAGAAAGGACAAGGTGAGACAGGGGCAGAGGGAGAGGGAGAAGCAGGCTCCCCACTGAGCAGGGTTCGATCCCAGGACCCTGATATCATGACCCAAGCCGAAGGCAAATGCTTAACCAACTGAGCCACCTGAGTACCCCATTTTTAAAAAACATTTATTTGTTTGAGAGTGAGAGACCGAGCGTGAGCGTGCGAATGGCAGGAGGGGCAGAGGGAGAGAAAGAGAGAGAAACAGACCCCCGCTGAGAGTGGAGCCCAACCTGGGGCTCCATCTCACAGCCTTGAGATCATGACTTGAGCTGAAATCAAGAGTTGGAGGCTCAACCAACTGAGCCACCCAGGCTGTCCCTCTCCTATTTCCTTCCGTGGAATTCAAATTCCTTTAGACAAATCACTCTGTGCCGTTGGCCACCATCTGTCCCGCTCCCCAGCATTTCACACCAATTCACTTGACTTGCTTGGACCCCAGAGTCATTCACGTTTCCAACCCCCTGCTCTCTTACTCGTTCGCTCATTCTCTTAACCAACACCCACTGTGCCCGGCACTGGGCTAGGCCCACAGAGAGGAATAAGACGGCTTCCTTGTCCACAAGGAGCCCCTGGCCACGTGAGGAGGCAGACCTGTCACGGGATGTCGGCGCATGTCCAGGAGGCACCGAGAGGGACGCACCGAAGAGCACAAGGGGGTTCAACCAGGATCCCCCAGAGGAAGTGACATTTACCTCTGCTGGGTTTGGAAGGCCGGATAGGAAGCAGATAGGACCAGTGCAGTAGGCACAAATGGAAATGGCATAAATCACACGGAGGAGGCTGAGCACGTGCACGCCTAGGGAGCAGGCAGTCCCTTTGCAGGAGAAGGGAGAGTGAATCTGACTGGCTGAAGGCAGTTGACTCAGATCTTGAGGGGCTTCTGGGCTTTCTGGTGAGGATGCTGCACTTAGTCATGGAGGCCGAAGGCAGTCCTAGAAGAATTTTGAGCAGGGACTGACGGGGCATTACTTATGTTAGTAAGGGATCCACCCCTACGCACTCCCATTTTCCCAAACCTGCCAGTACTTGGTCCCCACCAGGCCAGCTCATGTTCTGCAGGCTGGCCAGCCTTTGCCAGACATTTGATGGGCTTCATGATAACAAGGCTGGGGACCAGGAAGAAAATATTGAAAGTGGGAACTCAGGACCTCCTTGGCCTCTGGGCATCCCTGAACCGGCCTAGCCTCCAAGAATCATTTTTGATGAGAGATTCTGGGAAGCAGGCCATCGCCAAGGCCAAGTAAACTCCTGAAGGATTAGAAGCAGCCAGGAAATTGAAAGGGTAATGCCTTCACCAGTTTTCCCCTCCCAGGTGGGCGTGGGCAAGATGCCCAGCTTCTTCCTTTGTGGGAAACCCCCTCAGCCTGGCCTCCTTCCTCTGGGCTCCATAGTCCCTGCCCCTCTCAGTCGGTGCTCTAGTGATTGCCTTGGGGGCTGTCCCCTTAGCTACAGAGTGAGGTCAGATAGAGGGGAAGTGTGGGAGCAACTTCAGAGACCCCAGTGCCTACCCATTCCCTCCAACCAGGAACCAGGTTAAATATGAAATGATAAACTTGAATACTCGAAAGATCCATACACAGGCCTATAAAATATGGTTGAGAGAAGTTAAGAATATCCAAATAGAGAGAGATCTAGTGTTTATAGTCCAGAAATCTCAATAGTTAAGTTATCAAATTGATCTATAGATTCAACACAATCCAGTGAAATCCAGCTCACATTTTTGTAGAAACTGACAAATTGATCCTAAAATTCATATGGTACAAAGGGCCTATAATAGTCAAAACAACTCTGAAAAAGAAGAACAAATTTGGAGTACTCACTAACTGATCTCCAGTGTTGAACACAGTGCCTAGGACAGACTAGGGGCTCAATATTTTTTTGAATGGAAGAAGAATCATTATATTAACAAGAGAGAAGGACAGTTACTATTCTTGACCTTTATGAAGCATATACTCCATCTGTTTACTGGACATTAGACTTTGCTGGATTCATTCAGACTCTGG
>CM052798.1:16880930-16923594 GCA_028533885.1 Nasua narica | reverse complement strand
AGTTTGTGACCTCTAATCAGCCACCTTATTTACAATTGTCTAAAGTAAAAGCAGGTAGTCGGAGAGGGCGCTAGAGACTCTCCTGCAGTTAAAATGCACTGCCTTTAGCACTTGGACTTTATAATCCTCCCTTTGCTCAGAAGGGATATCACAAGGCCTTTGGTCTTTTGTCTTGGTTTTTTGTTCACTTCCAGGGGGTTGAAAGACACCAACTAAATAGGCCTTTAGATAAGTAAGGTAATCATGCACATTATTTGGCATTTGCTGGTAAATTACCTTTCCAAAAGCTAAGAGGAGGTCTTGGGTTTCCTTTGCATCTTGTTCCCCATCCTGTTCTAGGACTGTACTTCAGGAAGCCTGCTCGTGGTACATGGTGAAGCTTCTGTGCGTGGGATGGTACGTGAGGAGGGAAGGTTAGTCAGCATATTCTGGAATGAGATTCCTCATCCCTCCCCATTCCCGGACTTGTCAGGCTGAGGCCGATCGGGTTCTCGCTGTGCTCCCAGCACAGTCCCTAGGTGCCTTTCTCGTATATGTCCCAACATGGCTGCCTCCTTGCCCATCCTCAGAGGACTACGAGGCTCTTGAAACGTCAGTCAACTGCGTGTCTGGGCCTTGTGGGGGTCCTGTATCTGCTCCCCTTTTCTTCCGGGGCCCCTGGGCCTGCCGAGGACAGAGGGACAGGAGAGGATCCACGCTCATTAGGAAGATTACTTCCTGTCCTGTCACAACCACACGCAGATGCCCAGCGTCCCCGGCTGGTGCCGCATGGCGAAGGAACCGAGGTGATGATCGGCACAGCCTGTGTTTACCAGGCCCTTCCTGGGAGTCGGGGGTTACACTCAGGGTTTCACATGCATCATCTCGCTTGCTTCTCACAGGAACCCCCTGAGCTCAGGTGCTATTGGCCTCATCTTACGGAGGAGGAAGCAGGGCCCTAGGGAAGTGACTTAATCAAGAGGTCACAGCAAGGGTTTGGCAAAGCTGGCATTTCGGCATCAAAATCCAAGCTCCTGATCACTGAGCCGTACTGTCGGATACACAGACTTGGGTTTGCACCTTCCTCTGTCTCTTTAAACTGTCAGGATATGAAGAATGTAATTTCATGAGAAATGGAATCAAAAATCGCAAACTATGGGGCGCCTGGCTGGCTCAGTCCCTAGAGCAGGCGACTCTTGATCTTGGGGTTGTAAGTTCAAGCCCCACACTGGGCGTAGAGCTCACTTAAGAATAAAATCCTTAAAAAAAAAAAGAAAGTCCAGCAATTTTCTGTATGACTTGTATTTAGACTCTGTGACGCCCCCTGCATTATCCAGAGATGGGTTGGGGAGGGAAGTGCGCCTCCCCAAGGACTGTGGGTTCGGTGTTGGGTTGATATTAGCCCTGTGACTTCATGCTGTTCTTGAACTTCAGTTTCCTCATTTGCAAAGAGAGAATTCTAGTGGTATTTCCATCTTTGAGCTATTGTAAAGATCAGACGAAGTACTGCGTGTAAAGTGCTTAGCACAGTCTGTACTAAGGGCTGCATCAACACCAGCTGTGACCAGTGCTGTGTCCTTTGTCCTTCTGACACGCCTGTACGGTCAGGCGCCGCTTGCCCTTCCCTGAGTGGCCCCCGGTGGGCCTGACCTCAGCTCTCGCTGGAGCCTGTCTGGTTTCCCTGGTATTTCCCTCACAAGAAGCCTGCCCCCTGCCACCCGGCTGCTCTCGCTGTGCGAGGGAGAAGCTAGATGGAGACAGTTTTTCTGTTCTCTTGGCTGTGATTTCCTGCTTCTCACTTCAAAACTCAAAACCCACCCCGCAGCTCTAGCCTGGCCAGCTCTCTTCACCACCGGGAGGGGTCGGCACTCTTAGGTTCTGGTCTGGGTTTTAGTTTTACTCCTGATCATCCCAGCACACATGTCGGTGCTCCAGATAGAACCTGGAGGACCGAAAATGTTGAGTGGGAAATTCGGGTCTGTGTAGACATTGGTCGGAGGGAGGAGGGCCTGCGGGGGGGTCGCGTGTAGTAGTTGTAGTGATTGTTGTCTGCTGCCTTTGAGGTGGGCGTAAAGGGGTTCAAGTGCCCCGTGACCTCCTCAGGAGACACCCCCCCGGGCCTGACGAGGGCCTGCGAATGACCTCAGCTCTCCCCCTGACCGCCAGTTCTGCTTTCCCACCAGCTCCGCTGCCCCCTCCCCGCTGCCCGTTTCCGGGTGCTTTGAGGCCGGTCTGACGAGCAGCTCACCCCCGGACTAAACCCTTTCCCCTTTGACCTGCTGCCAAATCTGCCTAAAGCGCTACTTTTGTATCAAAATGCCAGTGTGGCAAGGTGGTCTGAGGGGAAGAGGCCCAAACTGCCGGCCTGGAGCCCGGGGTTCTCGTCTCTCAGTCACAGTCTCTCTTGCATGTGCAGGTAGGTGCTTTTCCTCTGGTGACTTCAGTCTATCTGTATATTGGGCTTTGCGGTGGTGGTCGTTGAACTGGCTGGTCCCTGAAGCCCGTTTGGTTCTGCCATTCCGGGGCTCTGGCCTGGAGTTGTCAGGAATCGCCAGGACCCCCTTTTCCCTGGAGGATGGCATCTCGCCCCCCACCCCCTCTGTCTGGTCTTGCTCTATCCCTCCTGTCCTCTGCTTCTTACCCCGCACTTTTCCCCCAGTCCCCCTACTGTGCCCTCCCACTTCCTGAACCAACGCGCATGCCCTTTCTCACGATGTTTTCTTGCTTGGAGGGGCCTCCCAACCTCCTTCCTGTACTGCTAATCCTTTAGGCCCCTTTCGAGTTCCCCTCTTCTCTAAAAGCCTTCTGCATTAGACTCAACCAACATTTGATCTCTTGGCCTCCCGCTCCCCAAGAGAAACACATCCGTGCCATACTTAGTGTTGGGCTGGGTTACGTTATTCCAGGAGCAGGTCCCATCTGTTGCACGGGCAAAGCATCCCCCTGTTGACTTGACACAGGGAGCAGGGATCAACTGTCCCCTCTCCGCCTGTCCCCCTCATCAGCAGGCTTCGTGTTCCCCAGCCAGACTTGGGAACAGCTGGTGTTCGCCCAGCCCTCTGATGGCTCCAGCTGCCCCTGCTTCCCTTTCTTTTGGTTTTCTCAGACCCCAGCTGTGGGGCCCAGGGGCAGAGCCAGTGACGATGCGGCCCAGGGCAGCTGGAGTGAACAGAGACTCACGGATACGGAGCACCTGAGAGTCAGAAGGAAGGCGAAACTGAGCCCAGATCACACCGATACTGAAAACGAGGGAAAGTTTGCCAGCTTATTCTCCCCATCTTGCTTTCATCTAAAAAAAGAAGCTGCTCCGAAATCCAGTCCTCCTCAGCTTGCGAAGCCAGATGGTCCCTACATGCTCAGCCTGCCAAGTGTGCGTGTATAATTATTCATTTGCATGGTATCACACCCAGGTCTGAAGCCAGACACACTTTTTTGCCATTTGATCTGGAGCCAGTGAACCCTTCTGAGCCTTTCTTTTTCTGTAAAATGGGGTCACTGGTGTCTGCCATGCCCACCTCAGGACTGCGGTGGAGGGAGGGTTTCAGGGTCAGATGTAAAAGTGGCTTTGTAATTCACAAGGCACTAGACAAATATATATTGCTATTAATAACAGAAGTGCCATATTTTGTTTTTGCCAGGGCGCTGCTACATAATGAGCACTTGTTTCGTGCCAGATTCTGTGCTAAGTGTTTCACATACATTGTATCATTTAAGCCTAACAACATCCCTGCAAGGTAGTGCATGTTCTCCCCACACTGCCGCTCGGGAAAATGAGGTTCAGGAAGATGGGCTCGCTCAGCCACAGTCACCAGCATGTGATTAAGTCCTGGGGCCAGGATTCGAACCGAAACTGTTGGGTTCAAAGGCCAGTGCTCTTAATTTCTGATCATTCCTATCTCACAAAAAGAAAGCAGCTCTTTGCCCTACGTAGGCGAAAATGACCCATGATTTGCTCTCCGGTAAATGCCCTCAACGGTTGGGTCATACAGAGAGTCGTTTTTGTTGACGATCCAACTGAGTCCTGATAGTGCACCTGGAATGCTTTTCTAGCAGTAGAGATGGGCTGGTTCCAACAGTCCATCTGTCACCTGTCCACCTCACAGAAAGCAAACGGTTCAGAGAACAAACCCATGGGGCCAACCAACTGGCAGAAAAAAAATTTTTTTAATCTCTGACATACATGGTATAGATCAATGATTCTCAGTTCTAGACACACACCTGAATCACTTTGGAACTTTGTACACATACAGATGCCCTGGCCATGTCTCCAGAGACCCAGAGAAGCTGATTCAGAAAGTATAGGGTGAGCTTCAGGTATGTGTGTGTGTGTGTTATAAGCTCCAGGGGTATTCCTGATATGCAGCCTGGTTTGAGAACCCCTGCTATAGTTTAACATTAGCCTATTTTTCTCTCCTTTATGGAACAAGGGTACTAGCTGAAAATATAAAATCATTAAATTTTAGAATTGGAAGAGCCTTTTGGTGCATGAGGAGGCCAAAGCTCGGAGAAGTTCAGCAAGAAGTTGGTAGAGAATTAAAATCCATATCCCAGGCTGCCTGGGTGGCTCAGTCAATTAAGTGGTTCCTGATCTCAGTTCAGGCCTTGATCTCAGGGTCGTGAGGTCAAGCCCCGTGTTGGGCTCCACCCTGGGTGAGGAGCCTACTCAAAAAATCAAATGAAATTCAGGTCTGACTTCCAGTCTAGTGCTTTCGATGCATCTAGAGATGCCAAGTTTTGTTGGATTTTGTTGGATTTGTGAAGAAAATCCTCACGACTCACTCACGATGACATCCATGGTTTCCAGCAGTCATACCTTGGAATTTTGTGTAGAGGAGAAGCCTGGGCTAAAAGGTCTGTGAGAATCAACTCAGATGGCCTTTCTCACTTGTGTTCATGTACTCTTTTTTTTTTTTTGGTTGGCCCCGCCCACATGAAACTGAATCTAGAAGGCAAGAAAGGCCAACAGTTGGGCCAGTTGGGCCCTGCGTCATGAGCGCTGTAATGGGGGCTATCTAAGGCTCTGAAGGGGTACAGGGTGATTAGCTCAACTTCAGCAGAGGAGAAAAGCTCTCAGAGAGTATCATACACTTGAGCTTGGTATTTGTGTTAGTTATCACAGCATAATAACCCCAAATTCAACACCTCAGAACAATAGATGTTATCTCACACTTGATGGCCCAGGAATTCTGGAGTGGCTTAGCTGGGTGGTTCGGGCTTCATATCTCTCTTAGGTTTGAAGGCAGGATGTCAGCTGGCATTTCTGTCATCTGAAGGCTTGACTAAGACTAGAGGATCCACTTCCAAGCTGGCTCACTCCCATGGCTGTTGGCAGGAGCCTTACCTCATGGAACTCTCCATGGGGCTGCTGCTCAAGACATGGCGGTTGGCTTCTCCCAAAGCAAGGGATCCAAGAGAGAGTAAGATGGAAGCGGCAGTGTCTGTCATGAGCCATCCTTGGAACTCATTCCATCATATCCACAATATCCTATCATTCTTCAGGCCAGGCCTATTCAGTGGGGGAGGGGACTCTACAGGTGTGAACACCCGGATGTGGGTATTACTGGGGTCGTCAGGGAGGCTTGCTGCCACAGAATTGAAGATGAATGGAATTTCCGAGCACAAAAAATAACATGTAAAGATCCAGAAATATAAATAGCAGGGCATAGCGTATTCAGAACATCGTAACCGGTTTGGAAAAAATAGGTGAAAAGTGAGGATATAGGGGAGCTTACCGAAGAAATCAAGGCCTTCTATGTTAAGTGAAGGAGTTAAGCCTTTATCATTTGGCCTGTGGTTTTCAGAGGTTTCCACATACTGGAATCATGTGAGAAGATTTTAAAACTTCCAAAGCCAAAGCTACACCCGTATGAATTAAATAAGAATATCTGGGAGTGGACCCAGGTATTAGTAGTTTTAAAAATTTCTCAGGTGAGGGGTGCCTGGCTGGCTTAGTTGGTGGAGCATGCAACTCTCAATCTCGAGGTCATGAGTTCAAGCACCACATTGGGCGTGGAGCCTACTTTAAAAAAAAAAAAAAAGTTTCTTAGGTGTCTGTAACATGCAGCCAAGGTTGAAAACCAGTGCTGTAAGCCACATGAAGTAACCAAAAAGCTTGAAGCAAGAGACTTATGTGACCAGACTTCCAGTCTCTTCTCAGGGGTAAGAAAGTGCAGCTGTACTTTCCCTCTCCGCTTACCTCGAAAGCCACTAGTAGAATTAGAAAGGCCCCATCCTCTGCACTCGCCCCTCACTCAGGTAGTCTATGGTTCATCATCTTTACTGCCAAAAATGGAGCAGAAGCATCTAAACTTTAGCAGCCCTGAGTAACTTCTCATCATCCTAAATTGCCTATTTATAAATTTCCAAACCTAGTGTGGATGCCAACTTTCTCACATTAACATAATCACTCTTGAGAGTTTTTTTTTTTCTCTGCTTCACACTTTCATATATCCATTTGTCTATTTCTGCTAGGTCCTCCCATCCAACAGGAGAGTGTAATTGAAGGCCGGGGCCTTCCTAGTCAGATGGACCTCCGGATTGGGAGTCCTGATGTCATCACTTATTAACGTGGTGGGCGACTGAACCTCTCAGGGCTTCAGCTAACTCATCTGAAAAACGCAATCCTATCATCCTCAGAAGGTGCTTGAGGACATCAGATGAGGTCATGCACGTCCAGACCTCTCCTCAGGGCCCGGCACACAGCACGCCATCAACGTCGTCACCATTCAGCGTTCCAAATGACATTTTAATATTCCATCACGTCCACGACCACCCTCCCATTTGGGTTTACTTAGCAACTCTCCCCATTGCCGGGGTTTTGAGCCATTTTTAGTTGTTTTTAGCTATCATATTTTACATTTCTTTTATACATTGGTGGGATTTCTCTTTGAAGTTCTTTCCCTAATATTTAGACGTGGAAATTGAAAACTGGAGAGACGGGGCAACTTGTCAAACGAAGGCCTTACTGCTTGTTCGTGTCGGAACCAGGATGAGGGCCAGGTCCCAGGTACCCGGAGGCTTACCCTCGTGTTCTTTCTCGCCTGCCCCTCAGACCCCGTACTCACTGGAGACTTGAAGACTGGCCCTTCTTGCCCTCTCTTCTCCAGGCTCAGTGATTCAGACCTCCCAGTGTGCCCTCCGCCATGTCCTCTCCCAACATTTCATCATCCTAGAGGCCCCTCATCAATCCACTCTAATTGGAGCAGCAGCCCTGCTGATCCCCTGGGGGGGTGGGAGCAGACGATGACTAATGCTTTGGAGACCTGGACTCCTCTCTTGGCGCCTCTGCATCTCTGTTGGTTGATGCTGTGCCGTCGAATGGGGATGGGGATCCGACTGACTCATACCTCTCTCTCCCACCTGGAACATGGTCTGATTTCATCAAATCCACCTTCCTAGAACAGTAGAGCTTAAAGAGACTGTAGAGATTGTTCTCTAACCGGTTATTTACACAAAGGAAACAGACTCAGTGATGCAGGTCGATCAGTAGCAGATCTGGGACTGGGACCCAGGCCAGGAGACTCCTCGTGTGGTTGTGGGGAGAGGGCCCTGGAGCCGGGCAGGGTATGAGTGGGGGGTCCCAACTGTGTGAGCTTGGGTAACAGAATTAAGTGATGCCCGATTTCCTCTTCCGTAAAATGGTGATGCCCAGCTCAGGGATGTGATAAGGAGTGAATGAGATAACTAATGCCGAGTGTGGAGCACTGTGCTCCGTAAATGGTGGGTAGTCAGTAGAGCACAGGGGTTAAGAGTCTGGGCTTTGAAGTCAGAGAACTATTCAAATCCTAGACACCCACTCACCAGTTGAGTGGTGTGATCTTGGATGATTTATTTAACAAGAGCTAATACTTAGTGAATTTGCTTGTTCCAGGCATTATGCCAAGCCTTAGAGATACTATTTCGCGTAATGTTCGCCATACTTTTATGAGATAGGTGCCATCAGCATCTTGCTTGTACAACTGGGGACACTGGGGCATGCATCAATTTCATAATTTTACCTCGCCATTCATATTTCTGATTATTCTTGACTTTACATTCTTTTCTGCCAAGCACACCCATCTTCTTCCTTGGATGATGAAGAATGAAGAATTTTGTCCTGCGTTTGAGCTTTGGAACAAGCTGCAGTCTCTTCTCTCCCCCCTCCCCTCTGCTCTTCATCAGAATCTCTTCCTCCCCTCTGTTCCAGCACTGCCATGGACTTCCTTCTCTGAAAAAAGCCCAGCCTGCAAACCTCACCCGGACTGCTCCAGCATCTTCTCAGCCCTGCCTGCTGCCAGCGCCTGGGGTCTACTCCTCAGGGCCGTTAGCTTCTCCCACCCAGGTCCTCATGCACACTGGTGCCCTCGTCACACAAAGGACCCCGCGAAGGACAGGCGTCCCTGGCCAGTTCAGTTCGACCGACATCTTACCTGCTTGTGTCACTGCTGGACCAGATGTCAGGCGGTGACCCAACGGTTCAGCCGGGCTGACAGAGCCCGTCTGCTCACCCTTACTCTGTAAAAATGAAACGCAAATTTCACACCCCAAACGCGGAAGTCTGAAAACACAAATGCCAGCCAAAGTGGGGAAGTGGGGGGAATACTCATTGGGAATATTCACGCCCTTCTAGTGGCGCACCCGTCAGTTGGTGCAACCACTTGGGAAATATCTTCCAGAGTCGAAGATGCACGTACCCGACAAGCGGTAAGTCTACCCCTACGCAAACCCAAAGAAACCTTGGCTCACGTCTACAAAAAAAAAAAACAAAACACAGAATCGTTTCTTGCAGCACACGAATGTTTCTTTATCGTAAAAGTTACTGTTTCCCCAAAAGCTCCAACTAGGGTTTTTAAAAAATAATGAAAATGCTGAATTTTTTAAAAATCACATTTCCTTTTAAAAAGTTTATTGTGGTCAAATATACATAACATGAAATTTACCCTTTTAATTCCTCTTAAGTGTACAGGTCTGTGTATTAAATACATTCACATCGCATAATCTAAAAATCCCATATTTCTTGAGGAGCACAGATTGATTGATTGATTTTTGAGATTTTATTTATTTATTTGACAGAGAGATCACAAGTAGGCAGAAGGCAGGCAGAGAGAGAGAGAGAGAGAGAGAAAGAGAGAGAGCGAAGCAGGCTCCTTGCTGAGCAGAGAACCTGATGCCGCTCCATCCCAGGACCCTGAGATCATGACCTGAGCCAGGGGCAGAAGCTTTAACCCACTGAGCCACCCAGGCGCCCCAGGAGCACAGATTTAAATATCTAGATGGTAGAACCTAGTGAATTAGGAACCCCTTTTTTGTTAACAAAGCATTAAATAACCTGTTTTAATTTATCCTAGCATTTAACTGCCCCTTTTTCTTATTGACCACAAAAGCTACGTGCTGTTTAATTTTTTTTCTTCCTGATCCTTGTGCTTCTATTTTTTCCCCAACTTTGTATTATGAAAAATTTCAAACAGAGAGAAAAGTATAAATCATAGTACAAAGACCACCACCTGTAAACCCACCACCTGGATTCAATAATTTGAGACTCTTTTTTTTTTTTAAATAATTTTAAACTCTTATTCATTTATTCATGTAATTTATAAAACATCACCTTCATGGGTCTCTTAGGTTAGTCTTCTGTTTCCTGTATCCCATTTGGGTCCATTTCTTTCCCGGCTTCCTTTTTCCTTTTGCTTGAGTATGCATACTGCTTTGAAAGGTTGTGACAGGGAAACATGGAATCCTTTAGGACCTCAGATGTGTATGTTAATTTGGCTGGGGAGAAAATTCTAGGCACAAATTCATTTTTTTCTCACAGACCTTTGAAGACCTCACTCCTCTGTCTTGCAGCACGCAGCACTGCTGGTAAGAGACCTGATGCCAGTCTAGTATTGATCATTTATCTCTGGGAGCTCTAGAGACCCAACTTCTATCCTCAGAGGTCAGGCGTTTCACCAATAAGTGCCTAGGTATGTATCTCTTTTTCTCTGAAAGACATTTATGAGTAAAGACTTGGTTGATTAGTATAGGTAGATAGCTGGTGTAGGGTTTTTTTCCACAGGGGATCTCTTTTCTCCGTGGGAGGTCTGACTATGGGCTCTGAGAAGAAGGGCCCATCAATAAGCCAGCCTCCCTTCAGGCAGTCTCGGGATCCCCCAAGTTCTAAAATAAAGAGTGGAACAATGTGTTACTGGTCTGTCAGTTGCAATGGACGGAAACCAGGCATGATCCCGCTTAAGCGAAAACAATTTATTGGCTTAGGAAGTTTGAAGTAGGGTTGCTGACTATCCGCATGGTGGCAAGATGGCTGCCAGCAGCCCCAGACTCCCGTCATCTTTATAGTCCAGAGGAAGATCCTAGAGTGTTCTTTCCTAGGCACCATATCATTAGACCCTGTGGAAGGAGGCTGACTTCGCTTGGGTTCTGTACCTTCCTTTTAGACCGCTCGCTGTGGACAGTGGATAGGTACTAGAATTGGCCAGGCTTGAGCCTTGGCCCACTTCTGTTGCCTGGGGCAGGCATGACACTGTTTACCAGAACCATGTGGGATGGCAGAAGGGCACGCAACCCTGCAAAGGGCAGAATTCCAGGCAGGCAGGCCATTTATATCCTCATAAGGATTCTAGGGTTTTTTATTCCCGGATGGAGCTATCTCTTTTTCCCTTCCTTTCACCTGAGAACCCTCCCTGAGATCTCTTGCTTTGTTTAGAAATTGCTTCCAATACCTTTAGCAGATTTGAAAGTGGCCTTTCAACCCCGGAATGCATCAGCCCAGCACTGTTCATAGGAGGACTTCTACCCTAAAAACCAAATAATTAATTTATAACTTTTTTTTTCCTGTCAAGCGGTACAAGCAAAGCAGACATCCTCACTTCCCCTCTGAGCCCCGCCCAATACCAGCTCTCATTTCTGAACGTCGGGAATGATCTGCAGTGGAGGGCGCGTCAGAGACACGGTAGAAATCAGGAATGGAGTCAAGGTCAGATGTGGAATGAGAGGGGAAAGGGGAGGGTCTGAGAGAAAGTAAGGGTTGGATAGGTCTTTACTTGGTGATTTTTTTTTAATGGTAATTTTCTATTTTGACTCAATTCTATCAAAATGTCCCCCATATCGAATTGACTTCGCTGAATGGCCCTGCTTTGAGGCCCAGTTGGACTGAGACTCAGATAGCTGACTCCCAGGCCAGTACTCTTATCAGATGGTGCGCGGTGTCCTTGCAGAGAGGGCCCAGACCCAGACAGGGCAGATTCCAGCCCGCTCTGCCCTCGTTTGTCTCCCGTGGGTTTCTGCCTGGGCAGGTGCTCCGCCCATCCTGTGTCCCGCTCCCCACACCCCCTTCCTCCTCCTCCTGGGTTCAGATCAGGAAGGTGAGTGTGGAGCAGGCCAGGGTGAGCTAACTGACTGCTTTCTCCTGCCCCTGCCCTTCTAGTCTCTCCAGCCTCCTTGTCTTTTATCAGTAAAGGCTGGGACCCAGAGGATGCCCTCACCTCCTTGTTCCCTGCTGTTCACAACCAGTGCTGCGGGACATGGAATCTCCCTCCACACTGCCTCGGTGCCTGCGAAAGCCACAGGCCACAGTCCCCTCGGCCCTGGGCCCTGGGGCAGACAGAGCAATTGTTTCCCTGAGGAAACCTGAGGAGCAGTCCCTCCTCATGGCGGGGTCTCAGCCTTGAGTGAAAATTTTGGTTTTAATTTGGTTTCTCTTCCCTTCTTCCTGTCTTGTATTCCCCTCTCCCCCTGCCCCGCCCCGACACACACACACCCGCCACCCCCATTCTTTGAGTAAGAGATGCTCTCCTAGTTAGCTTGGGCTGCCATAGCAAAATATCATAGACTGAGGTGTGACATTGGAGGCTAGGAAGTCCCAAAGCCCGCTGATTTGGTTCTTGGGTCCCTCTGCATGGCCTGCAGACAGCTGCCTTTTCCCTGTGTCTTCACAGGACATAGAGAGAGCAATCTCTCTCTCTCTCTCTCTCTCTCTCTCTGTCTTCTGTTCCTCTAGAGCCACAGATTCCATCATGAGGGCCCCACACTCATAATCCCATCGAAACCCTATTACCTCCACAAAGGGCACCACTTCTCAATCCCATCACATTCCCAGTTAGAGGTTCAACGTACGCATTTTAGGGGGACACAAATATTCAGTCCGTAATAGATGCTTACTGTAGAAATTTTTGACAAATACACAAAAGTAAAACGGAAGAAAAGTACAACCTAGCCTACCAACTAAAGGCAGACAGTGTTGAGAAACTTCTAGTCTATTTTCCTCAAGTATTTCTCAGCACTTACTTTTTTCAACTTTAAAAAATATCATATATGCAACTTTGAATCTCATAAGCATTTTCCCATATTAAACACTTTGTAAACATTTTATAATATTTATGTATTCACCATTTTAAATGACTGAATAATTTTTTATCCTATAATTGTGCCATAATTTATGTGAGCAGTCTCCTCATGTTGTATGCTGAGGTTATTATTTTTACTTTTTAACAGTGATGGAACCTTCCTGTGCCTTGACTATGGTGGTGGCCCCACAAATCTATATGTAATAAAATTACATAGAACTAAACACACAGACACACAAATGAGTGCACATAAAACAGGGACATCTGAGTAAGTTGTGTAGATTGATGATGACATGAGATATTATTGCTATCAAGAGAATGTGTCCCCTCAAAATTCCTACGTTGAAACTTAATCCCCAGAGCGATGATGTTAGGAGCTGGGGCCTTTGGGGGCCTAGGTCAGGAGGGTGGAGCTCTCGTGAACAGGATTATGTGAGAGATAGCAGACTTCACCATTCCGCCATGTTGAGGACGCAGCAAGATGCCCACCTCTCAACCAGGAAAGGGGGCTCTCACCAGACATGTAACCTGCTGGCACCTTCAGCTTGGACTTCCCAGCCTCTGGAGCCGTGAGAAATAGATATTTCTATTTCTAACAAAATAGATGTTTCTAAACACTTCGTGGTGTTTTTGTTATAGCAGCCTGAAGAGACTGAGACTCTTACCATTGGGGAAACCTAAGTGAAGGGTACAGAGAATCTTTCAATATTACTTCTTATAATTGCATGTTAATCTAAAAATTAACTCAAGGGGTGCCTGGGTAGCTCAGTCGGTTGAGCGTCCGACTTGGTTTTGGCTCAGGTCGTGATCTTGGGGTCGTGAGATCGAGCCCCATGTTGGGCTTGGCACTGAACGCAGAGTCTGATTGAGATTCTCCCTCTAACCCTCCCCCTGCTCATGCGCGTGCGCTCTCTCTCTCTCAGATAAATAAATCTTTAAAAATAAATAAATAAAAATTAACTCAAAATAAAAAGGTTTAAGAAATACATTACAGTGGACATCTTCTGTATGTACCTATATATATCTCAACTTCTAATTATTTCCTTTAGGTTGATCGCTATGAGAGAAATTACTCATTAAAAACTACTCATTTCTGCTCATTAGTAGAAAATAAGAGCTCTCAGGGTGCCTGGGTGGCTCAGTGGGTTAAGCCTCTCTGCCTTTGGCTCAGGTCATGATCTCAGGGTCCTGGGATCGAGCCCCGCATTGGGCTCTCTGCTCGGCAGGGAGCCTGCTTCCCCCTCTCTCTCTACCTGCCTCTCTGCCTACTTGTGATCTCTCTCTCTCTCTGTCAAATAAATAAAATCTTTAAAAAAAAAAAAGAAAAGAAAAGAAGAGCTCTCAATCTCAGCACATTGGGGCTCTCTGGCTATTACCCAAGAAGACTTGTGGGCGCAGAAAATTGATCAGTTTGTCAGCAGGGCCATACTCACAGACAGTTCTATCAACCCAGAATGCTAGCTCGCTATTTACAATGAGAAACGTTAGTGGAGGGGACAAGACTCCCCATCTCTTGGCCAGAGCTTTCACTTCCTGTAGGCCCGCCACGGGCAGAGTCAGGGGAAATAGGTGACATGGTTCCGAAGTTCAAGATACCAAGCTAAGGCCTGCTACACACATCTCCCTAGTAGGACTAAACCATTGCCACCAGGGACAGACAAATAGGTTCTTGGACTAGGGCACCCCTCCCTTAGCAGTGCTTGAATGGGGATAGCCTGTATTTGCCATTTCTGTGCTCCCAAGGTTGCTTAACCCCTGTTCCAGTTATCACATTGTTTCTTTAGGTGTGTGATTATATTCTAGTGAATTACAGCCAGATCTTGTTGACCCTGGAGTCCTTCCATCTCATGAAAGCACTTTTTCTTAACCTCTAATCAGTAGACTTGGAAGACTCTGGAAGGCTCCTAGCCCCTGTGAAATTGTCTGCAGAATGTTGAGTGTATAGTCAAATGTGCGTTTTTCTGGTGAGGGGGTGTGTACATTTATCAGATTTTCAGAAACGGATATCAATTTAAGAGTGAACATCCATGACTCCCATGTTCTAGATCTTGTACTCAGGGTTTCACATACACTATCTCATGTTATCCCCACTGAGCCAAGAAACTTGCCCAAGTTATCAGTTTGGGCAAGTTAAGAACCCCTCTCTTCCTTCCTTCCCTCCTTCCCTCCTTTCTTCCCTCCCTCCCTCCTTCCTTCCTTCCTTCCTTCCTTCCTTCTACAGATGTATTTATATATTTGAGAGAGAGAGAGAGAGAGAACACAGTGGGGAGGGGCAGAGAGAGAATCTTAAGCAGACTCCAATGCAGGGCTTAATCTCCAGACCCTGAGATCAGGGCCTGAGCTGAAATCCAAGAGTCAGACGATTGACCAACTGTGCCACCGCGGCGCCCCAAAGAACCACTGCTTTCAAGTGACTCTGTGAATCTTTTCTCCGACAGACAGTCGATGTCTGTCCTACAGGGAAGTCCTATCCCCCCCACCCCACCCCTACCTTTTTTTATCTTCCTGAATGAAGAAAGAGTTATTGGCAGCAGCACACCCACGACCCATGCCAAATGAGGCCGTGGAATGGCTTTGTTGATTCTTCCTAGCTGCACTGTCTGTCTCAGCATCTCGAGTTACCTGTTTTATTCTCTGATTCACAGATCCCTGTGTGCGCTCCAATTAGCTTGTGAACTAGCGCCTCGTGTCTGCATCTCGCCCACCTTGGCAGCTCGGAGACCGTCTTCTGCGCTCCTTTCTTCCCAAAGGCAGGCCTGCTGTCTGTTTACTCTCCCTTTTACTCCATCAGAGTCTAGAAACTTTAGGTTTTCTAAAGGAGCACTGGGTTGCTTTTTATCAAAAGTGGTATGCATTACAATGTTAGTTTTCCAGGAGAAAGTCAGGCAAGAGGCTTTTCAACGTTTATTTGCTGAATATTCATTAATTTTCCAGCTACTGTTCTAGGCACCTGGTTTTGGAAACGGATATGGATAAAAATCTTTGCCTTCGTGGAGCCTAGGTTTTAGGGGAAGAACACAGATAGTAGACAAATAAGTAAAAATATAGTAGGCCAGATGCTTTTAGGTGCTGAGAAGAGGAAGAAAATAGGGGCAGGGCATAGAGAGCGCCAGGGACGGGGCTCTGCACGTTTGCTTCAGGAGGTCAAGGAAGGCCTTGCTGAGAAGTAACGACTGAGCAAAGGCCTCTGTGGTGTCGTGGAGAAAATGTGGGTTTTGCTGCCAGACAGGCCCAAGTTCAAATCCTGAGTCTCCACTTTTAACTATGTGGCCTTGGGCTAGAACTTCGCTAGACCCAGTTTTAGTTTCTTCCCTACAGAAAGCAGATCCAAGGGCCTACTTCATGAGAATGCTGGAGGATTGGAACAAAAGAATATACATAAAATGTCTAGCACCGAATACATGCATGGGAACCACTGTCCTAGCTTTGCTACGTGATCCTGAGGGTCCCTCCAGTCCAGCGTTCCCTTAGTTTTGGAGGAGGGTCTTACTAGGATTCAGAGTCCCCAGGGGAAGGTCTGGAGTCTCCTCCCTTCCCGACTCCCGCCCCAAGAGGAGGTCTGAACCTTCTCTAGTGATGATTTGGATGCAGGCCGCTCTGCAGCAATAACACGAACGCTCCTTTCCGAAAAGAGAGGCTTTTTGTTCTTAAGGAATAGTCTTCATATTCCTGTCTTTTCCCTGCCTGACAAGGGTGTGGTCTGCCATCCGTTCACTGATTGCAAAAACCTCCACCGATTCCACACCCTTGATCTATTTTCATCTCTCTACCACTCGTTTAAAATAAGGAGCTCATTGCTATTCTGCCCACGGCTGCGTCTAAATCATAACTGGGCTGGGAGTTGAATACATTTTTCTCTCTTCTGCTAAATACCACTTTTATCTTTCCGAGCCTGCAAGCCCTCGGACGACAGGCGGCTTTAGCAATCCAGGCGAGGACCCGGGGACCCCTTCTCAGCTCAGAGTGAGCCTCCCTCCCCATGACTTGTGTGTTTCCCCCTGAAAATCCTCCCACAACTACAGCTGGCCAAAGCCACCTTCCAAGCTGTCCTCTCCTATTTTTCTGTCCTTCGCTCCTTGGTGGGGGTGGGCGCTCTATGAGCCTGTGAATCTCCAGTCTGTCCTGTGAAGGCTTGAGTCTCGGCACCCTCTGGACTTCTGTGTCCCCTTTTTGGACTCCTGTTATAGGAGGTAAAAGACTGGCAAAATGAGGTATTCGGGGAACTCCAAAAAGCAATTTCATAAACAAGACTTAAAGGCGACTTTTGATTCTGAAAAGAAATGATGTCATGCTCTAAATTCAGCCTGAAACTCGTGCTTTTTCATCTCTAATCTTTTCCTGTCTAAGCCTTAACTCCTCCCACGTACCTCCTCTTCCTTCCCATGAGAGGGGTCAGCATTATTATCATCATTTTATAGACCATCAAATCAGCCCCCCTGGGGAGGGAGGCAGTGGCTTGGCCCAGATTAGGATCTGAGGCTCCCCCAAGGACAGACGAGCCTGGAGTGTCCCTCAACTGCCTCATTATTTTAATCATTATGAATTTTTCCTTTTCAGTTAGTCCCCGTGCACTTGTGATAAGAAACCCTTGCCCCGACCACTACAGTCATCGGGTCTAAGGAAGACGGATAAGTGCCCTGCTCTGGAGTCACTGGGAAAACAAAGGGTGAAGGCCCCAGAGAGAGTCGGGAGGACCAGTTGCAGGCCCAGAGCCAGCCTCTGCCTCAGCTGCAGAAGGGGCCTTCTGAGGGAAAGACTTCCCCAGCAGGGGAGGTGGGTGGCCGGAAACGGGCTCCGAAGCTAGTCAGCCTCTGTTCAGTCCTGCTTCTGCCCTTTCCCAGCTGTGTCGCACCGGACAAGCTACTTCGCCTTTCCGAGCCTCAATTTCCCCATCCGTAAAATGGGAATCACAACATTGCTACCTTGAGATGTTGTTGTAAGGATTACACGAGAGGATAAGCAAAAAAGTGTGTGGCGCAGTGTGCGACAAACAGTCGCTATAATTACTAAATGCCTCCAGTACGCTGGGCGCTGTGCCAGTCCCAGGAAATACTTCCGTGAATAAGGCAGATTCCTCGCCTTTGAGGAGTTGACTATCTGGCGGACGGTAGAAGAAGCGAGCAAGCATTTTCCACGCTGCGCATTGGGGGCGGCACTGTCTGCAGCGGGGACTAGAGCTCCCTGTCTAGGCGAAATTATGTGTGTGAGGACAGAGACTGAACCCATGACCTTAATAATGGAAATGTAAAATCATAATAATAGCAGCAAGTAGCAACTGGCCATTTCCGGGGAGAGGGTGTAAAATGTCACGGCGGCCGGTGATTCTCATTTCCTCCTCGGCAGGTCTGCTGATGAGTGATGGAAGCGCTGAGTGTGGCCTTCCTAGAACCTTAATAAAAGCAATCGTCCCTCAGGCCCTGTTCGTACCAACCCCTCCTCCAACAAAGGCCAGCAGGTCAGAACTGGTGTGGTGTGGGCTCCCCACCTGCCTCTTGGAGCGGAATATAAGTAGCCAAATGGCCAAAGGTCGATTTGGGAAGAGGCTGCTGGCCAGAACCCGGTGAAATCTACTAAGCAGATCACCAGGGCGCAGGGCTGGCTCAGGGCACAGAGTGTGCAACTCTCGATCTCGGGTTGTGAGTCTGAGCCCCATGCTGGGTGTGGCAATTACTTAAAAATCAACGAATAGGGATGCCCGGCTGGCTCAGTGGGTTAAAGCCTCTGCCTTCGGCTCGGGTCATGATCTCAGGGTCCTGGGATCGAGCCCCCGCATCCGGCTCTCTGCTCAGCTGGGAGCCTGCTTCCCCCTCTCTCTGCCTGCCTCTCTGCCTACTTGTGATCTCTCTCTCTCTGTCAAATAAATAAATAAAATCTTTTTAAAAAAATGAATAAAGTGATGGCAAGGTAAACAGATCGTTTTTATGAGGTCAAGGAATTTAGGAAAATGCCTTTTTGCAGGTTTAGGTTAAAGTGGAACCCGCTCCACTGTGCCTCCCTCGGTTGCCCGCGGGGCGTGGCGGGAGACGTGGGAATGATCCGACAGAGGCCAGTTCACCCTGTCGCCCTGCCAGAGGCTTCTGCCCACACACAGGGCTGCATCTGAGGGCATGTCCCTGCGAGAGCTCAGACTTGAGGCCTTGTCCGCCGTGCTTTGTTCGCCCCATCATTTTTGTTTTTCCCCTCACATGCCTATGGTACTTTAACAGGGTATGAATTCTTTTCAGCTCCGGAAACCCGCAGATTCTATAGCACCTCTGTGAAGCAAGTACCTGTCACTTCTTAGGAAACCGAGGCTCAGAGAAAGTGAACAACTTATCCAAGATGAAATTGCTAGAATGTGGAAATCCCAAACCTGGAATCCAACTCTGCCGGCTGTGAGCCCGGTGTTTCTATGGTTCTAGATGCTTCCTTCCTCAGGGCCATGGGTTTGGGCTTTTGCTAAGAAGGAGAGGGTTCCGCAAAGGGCCGAAGATCCATGTGGCCTCAAAGCTCCCTTCCTTTTCTCCATACTCCCTTTCGTGTGGGAGGTCACAGGGACATCAGGAAGGCACTGGAATGAACCCCAGCTTCAGAGGCAGGAGGTCAGAGCTCTCCTCCAACCCTGAGCCACCTCTCCTCTGACCTTGAGCAGGGCCCTGCCCTTCTCAGAGTCTTGGGGTCCTCCTCTCCTGTGGGTAATCTGTGCTCTCTCCCTGCCTACCTTGGGTGTGATGACAATCAAAATGACAAGTAACGTCAGAAATGACTTGAGAGTGTGAGAAACGTGGTAACAAGTGTCAGGCACAATGCTGAGCCTCTTCATACGAATACGAGGCCTGGAGGCCCTCAGACCGTTTCTCTCATGCATTCCCTCACTGCTGGAAAAAAAATGCTTATAGAATCCTTTCCCCACAGACACTGTGTTCAGCACGGAGGACCCGAGGAACTCTCCAGGCTCTGAGGAATGCAAAGGGAGAAGAGACAGATCTAGACAAAGAACGGTGGAACCTAGACGTGAGGAGTTTAGAATGATGCCCACTGAGGTGCTGTGGGATTGAGAAAGGGGTGTGGTGAGCAACAGTTGGGGCCAGAGAAGGCCCCACAGAAGGAAGAGGAGTAGGAAGGTGATAGGAGGGGTGTGTGGAGAGGAGGGAACATGCACGGTGTGAGGACGAGGCTGTGGGTAACGCAGCGTGGTTGGAGCGTGGGCTGTTGGGGGAAGCGTGGTAGCTGATTATTGTTGGAACGGAGCCCCGTGGTCTCCTTGGGGTTCTCTTTGCGCCGTGTTTAGGCAGGTATGTCTGTGTGTATCGGGTTGCCTTTCTGGGTTACAAGAACCCCGTATAAATGAAATTCGGTGATGGAAGTCTGTCGTGAGGTTCCCCTGGGTGGGGAGAGATTTTCTGTTGCCGTTTTAGGCTCTCTCAGCTGCTACCCGGCCATGCTCAGGATCCCCGGCTTCCAAGTGAGCGCAGAGCTGTTAGGGTTACGGCCTGAGCAGTAGGGGTCCGGCCTGAGCAGTAGGGGTCCCATCGGCTCCGCCAGCTCCCCGTGGGGCCAGTTCTGCAGAGAGAGGCCGGTGCACTGGTTTGCTGCCGCCTGATGTAACTCGCCCCAGTATGTGGGGTTTTCAATCAAGCCCCCACGGCAGGCGTTGGTTTCCACTGGGCCCAGCATCCACCAGGCTATCCCATCCCAGGTCCAGACAAGACTGCTTTTGATCCCAATCCACTACAACTTCATACAGAGAGAACTCAAGGAGCCTTCCTCAGAAGCAGCTGTGAATAGGGCAGGTAACTTAGCTTTCCAGAATGCATCTCAGGGACGCCATTTATTCGGCATAGACTGTGTTATTTATCCTGTGAGCCCTTTTCAGTTGGGACATGAGGCTCTGAAGTTACCACTCCATGATTTCTTCTTTCTTTAATCTATCCCGATCTTGACCCAGTTTCCCCCACGGAGAGCTGTGTGGATTTCTGTCTTGGACAGAGTCGGGGCGGAGGAGGAATCTTTAGAGATCACAGTCCTACTTCACGGATGGGGAGAGTGGGGCCCAGAAAAGGCAACAGACTTACTCCAAGTTGCACAGGAAGTTAGCTGCAGGGCTAGGCCCAGAACCAGGTCCTCTCACTCAAGTCGGATTTTTTTTTGGTTGCTGTGGAAAGGTGCTTTGGAAGTGTTCACGAAGCCATCTGCTGTGTGCGAGGCAATAGGCCATATCCTGGGAAGAGACCATATAATCCCTGTCCTCTAGGAAGTTACAAATAGAAAAAGATAGCTGTTTGATTTAAAACAGCCCTGGGGGAAGCCAGGAGAGTTAGGCACATTTGACTGCGTCTAGGGGAGAGGTCTATAAAGCTCCGAGTGCCCGCCTAACCCTCCATGAGCTTCCAAGAGAGGTGATCACCAGGATGTTTTGTTTAGAAAAGAAAAAAAAAGACTGCGGCCTTGTTGGAACCACACAAGCCACGGCAGGACTCCTGAACCAGCCAAAGGCCAGCAGAGAGCAGTGAGGAGCCCCGAGTAAGACGGGGGGACCTTATGACAAGTGAACCTGTTCCCGAAGCCATCTGCTGTGGCAGAACCCTCCTAGCGGCCCGGAGCAACCAGGGAGCAGGACGGGGGGGGGGGGGGGGGTGTCTCCGAAACACAAATCACTGGTGGTGATAAGGCCATTGGGCAGGAGGCTGTTTGTCTTTCCTCTCTCTCAGTGGGTGGAGTTTACAAAGGACACACGGAGTATTTTTTTCTGGCTGGCCCAGTGTCCTTCCCATGCAGTGGCTAGGGGATGCTGTCAGAGGCTCCTGGGAGTGGCCATGGATTGGCTTCCAGAAAGACGAGTTAAAACCCTGCTCCAAGGTAAGCTCCGGAGCCTGGACCCTGGCAAATTAGTCTTTTGGCCTGGTTGCCATGGAGACAGACAGGCAGCAGCTGCTCCGGGAAAGGGACCAGCAGCTTCACCAACATCTAGGACTCTGAGACGGCCATGGAGGGGGAGGGGCTTGACACCGCCCTTTCTCCCCCGGATTCAGAGGCTCCTGTCTGCCCCCCCACCCCCGCCCCCGGTGCCCAGACTCGGAGGATCTGGTGAGTTGCCAGGGTCACAAAAGGGGCCACCGCGGTGCTGGCTCCAGAAGCCCTGCTTTTCTTCCTTCCAGGCCACCGTAATTGTCTCCTGCTCAGCTTTTCAGAGCACAGAGATCTTCCAGAGCTGAGCTCCTGGGCCCTGGGAAGGTTCCCTAGCTCCCTCCTTGGAGGTGAGTCCCAAATTGTTGGCCACCGGAGGCCAATTTGGCCCCATGCTCTGTCGCAGTCTCTCTGGAAAACCTGGCAGAGGCCGTGTGGGAGGTGACCAGCCATTGTCTGGGAAAGGAGCTTAAAGCTGAGCCTGGAGGGAACTTGGCAAATGATGGGGTTTATTGTTCCCTCATTTGATGCTAACTGATATCATGAACCTGTGGCTTCAAGCCCTGTCCTCCCTCGCCTGGTGGAAACCAGTCCTCTGCGCTCCCTTGCTGTGGGTTATCTCTGGGAATTGAAGGTGGGAGAACAGGGGCCCGGGATCCAGGTCGCCTGTGTCCACTTTCCCACCAGAGCTGCCAGAAGGTTGTGTCTCAGTGTCTCGGTTTCCTCCTCTCTGGTAAGAGGAGAAATGAGCCTGGTATCGTTTGGGGCTTTGTACGCCTGGGCGGTGCATGTGACTCGGGTTGTTACCTAAGAGAGCCCTGAAACGGGGACAGCGGAGAGCTGGAGAAATCCAGTGGACTTTTGATGTTGCTGTTTTAATTATGAAGGTAGTTCGTGTGTGGGTGTGGAGAAAAAGTCCGTGCCAGAGTATACAAGGTAAATTGGGAAAACGACCCACTTCAAGCCCCAATCCTTCATTCCTGAAAACTACTCATAATTTTGTTATATTTTTAGATCTTTCTCTATGCATATACTTTCCCCTTTATTATATTGTTTTAATTACATAAATGATATGAAAACACATTATCATTATAAGAGAAACAAATCCTGCAGATAAATGTAGAGTTCAAAGCAGAAGTCTCCTTTTCAGTATATTGCCTCCCCCAAAGTCAACTGCTGGCAAAGTTTAACATCCTCCAGACATTTATGTACAAACACAAACACAGAGTTCCAGCTTTCCTTTCTTCAACATGAATGGAATCATAACTTGCTGATCCATATTCTTCAGCAAGTTGCTTTCCTATCACCGTAAGAAGTTACCCTGGGATGCGTGGGTGGTTCAGTCGGTTAGACACCAACTCTTGATCTCGGCTCAGGTCATGATCTTGGGTTCGTGGGATCGAGCCCCATTTCAGGCTCCTTGCTCAGCGTGGAGTCTGCTGGAGAGTCTCTCTCTCCCGCCTCCTCTGCCCCTCCCCCAGCTCACTCTCACTCTCTCTCTCTCAAATAAATAAAGAAATCTTTCAAAAATATATCTTCCTCTGTAGGTTTTTCCACATTGGTATAACTATTCCATTCTCCGTAACTGCTGCTCAATATTCTCCATTATGGATATTCTTTACTTATTAAGTGGTCTCTTCTGATAAACACGTGAGTTGTTTATAACCTTTTGTTATTCATATTATGCTCTGAGCATTTGTGCATCTATCTATGTAGGGTTTATTTCTAGAAGTAGAACTCCTAGGTTAACATGTTTTTATATCTTTAATTTTTCTAAATACTGTGGGGATTTATTTGTGTGTGTGTGTGTGTGCGTGTGCGTGTGTGTGTGTGTTTTGAATTATCCAAGACATGGATGCTCATTGCAAAAAAGGTGGAAAAAGGGGCGCCTGGGTGGCTCAGTGCATTAATGCCTCTGCCTTCAGCTCAGGTCATGCTCTCAGGGTCCTGGGATAGAGCCCCGCGTCGGGCTCTCTGCTCAGCAGGGAGCCTGCTCCCCCGTTTCTCTCTGCCTGCCTCTCTGCCTACTTGTGATCTCTCTCTCCCTGTCAAATAAATAAATAAAATCTTAAAAAGGTGGAAAACTATAGAAAGCTGTGTAGGAAGAAAAAAAATCACTGACAGTCCCTCCACCCACTTGCCACAATTATTTACTTTTTGGCATGTTTGTTTCTAATTATTTCCTATGTCCAACTGTTGGTACAGTGATCAGATCATACTGCAGAGAAAATTTCTGTGCAGCTTTTTAAATTTAATGTATTAAACATTTTCCTGTGTCACTAAAATATTTTTGTAAGCATCCTTTTTATGATTTCATGATAGGTATTGCATGTACATACCATAATTCCTTAGCTATTCCTCTATTGTTGCACTTTTGAATTGCCTATATCTTTTTCACTGTAACACCTCAGTGAATATCTTTTTGTATAAATCTTTGAAATCCAATAATATCCTTAAGCTAGGTTCCTGAAGGAGAATTACTGGGTCTAGAGGTAGGATTTTAGTGTATCTATTTTTTTAAGTGGAATTTTGAATTGCTAATAGGCATCCATGGTACGTAATTCCAAAGGTACTATTTTATTACACAATCAAAAAAATGTCTTTATCATATTTGGTCCCTCAGCTGTGATGTTCCTCTATAAAGGCAACACTATTCTCTGGTTTCTTGTGTATCTTTCTTAGAAAAAAAAAAATATATATATATATATACACACCTACACACACATATACATACACACACATATATATTCATTTTTTTCATACAGAAATATCATACCAGATGCATACTTTTGTACTTTCTCTCTTCATTTAATATTTTTTGATGATTGGTCCTTATATGAAAAGAACTGCCTCATTTTCTAGAAACATTGCATTGAATTTCTTCAAATGGATGTGCCATAACGAATCCTATTGAAATATTTTTAGAGTGGTTCCCATCTTTTGCTATGGAAGCTGTGCAGTAAGGAATGTCCTTACACATATACCATTTTGACCATGTATGTGCTTGTGCACCCATCCCTAGAATAGATTCCTTTTAGTGGAATTGCTGGGTCCCTGGAAATGTGCATTTCACCCAGGGCTAGCTAGTGGGGTCTCTCTCCTTAGATGGTGCCCATTTCCTCATTAAAGGGCAAGGACAGTTTTTAAAGCTCTCGATTCCAATGGCCAAACTGCTTTCCAGAAAAAGTGTCACCTACTTACACTCTCGCCAGCAAAACACCAGTGCTCTGTTCCCTCCTCCCACCGGGTAAAAACAGCTTGCCGATGTCTGTGGTGCTTGTGCTCAGTTGTCGTTTTTTCAAAAGGATCTGTGAAAGACTAGTGGGAGTGAGCAAACAGTTAATTTTTAAACCTAAAACAGTTTTCAAACCACAGGATCTGGGAAAATGTCCGAATCCCACTTTTGCCACTCCGTGTGAATGACCTTGGGAAATTGCGTATCTTCTCTGAGACGAAGGTCTTAGAGTTGTCCAGAGGGGGAGATGAGATAATGCACTTAGTACAGTGCTTGGCATATAACAAGGGCTCAAAACGTGGTAGCTAAGAAGAAAAGTTTGCTGAGGAAAAAATGCCAGCCCTCCAAGTAATCCCAACTGTGAGAGGAAGGGAGCCTTCCAGGCTCTGAAAAGAAAGACTGGGCGGTGCCAGCTTTGTTCTTTCCCTCAAATTCTCCCTCTGGTCTTTCCTGCCTTGAAGAAAAAGAGGGAAAAATCTAGCCAGCAGCCCCTGGGGAGAAGCACCTCACATTAAGACTAGCTCTAAGGAGGGGCTGGGATCTGGGACCTCACCCAGATTCCCCTCCGTGCGCCTCGGAGGGGAAATGCAGGCAGGGTTAGTCTCCATCCTCCATGGGGATCCCTGTCTTGGAGCTTCCACAGCCCCATCGGAAACTGGGAAGTGAGAAGTGCTGACCCAGCCTTGCGTCTCTTACTCCAAGCTAACAGCAGGCGGCTGCTGCCTGTGCCTCCTAGAGTCCAGCATCGCAGAGCTGCCCCAGTGGGCGCGGCCGCGTGCTCGCTGGCTGGCTGGGGAGGTCCTTGGGACTGGTCCTTAGTGCCTTTCTCTGCAGCGCCAGCTCCCTTCCAGCCACTCAGGCGTTGGCTGCGGGGGGGGGGGGGGGGGGGGGGGCCCCCCCCCCCACAGCCAGCCCACCCTCGAGGTGCTGCAAGTGGCAGGGAGGGGTCGCTGGGGCTTGTGCTGGGTGCTGGGTGCTGCGGTCGGCTTGGTGAGCCCGGGATTGCAGGGTGGCCTCCCTGGGCTATGCACCTGCATGAGTCCCTAGAGGCTTGGCCTCCCCCAACCTCCCAGAGCAGGGCTGCAGCACTGAAAAAATCAGCTGCTTAGAGACGCCATTTCTGTCCCCACCCTTGTCTGGGCTGGAAGAGCCAATCACGATTCCTGTGTGTAGCTGTGAAAGCTGCAGGTAGAAACCGCCTTGGGTGGGAGAGCAGATCCATGGAGCACAGTGAAGCCATTTTCTGGGAGGATTTGGAGTCCTTTCCACTCACAGTATAATCACCATGCTGGAGAATTCCAGCCATTCCCTCCCACCTACCCCCTTATGCGATAGCCTTTCCCTTGATTTTCCAGGGAGAACCGACAGCGACCATATGGCGTGGTGCAAAGATTGAGCCCCGCGGAAGCAGGGGGTGCGGGGGCTCCTCTTGGCCCTGAACCCAGCCTGCTCTGTGACTATGAGAAAGCAGTACGGCCCCAGGCCTGTCTTCTCGTTTATAAAGATGCAATAAGGAATAGAGTTAGACCACGTCACGTATTGGTGAGGTTGTGGGAAATGGATTTATACCCTGTACTCTGACAATTCTACTTCTTGGTTTCTACCCTGGAGAAATACTTAGATGGTATATTCAAAGGAGGCTGGCCACTGCAGGATCATATCTAATAACAAAGCACTGAAAACAGTTTAATGGCTATCAATAGGGAAAGTATAAATAAGAGTCTATTTTCATAATGGGTCACTAGGTTGCAGTTAGAAGGAATAAATTGGATCTATAGACACAGGGACATGGACAGAGCTCAAAATATATTAAGACAGAAAGTTGCAGAATAATACATACAGCATAATACAACGTTTGCAACCTACCCAACAGAACTGTGGTACATTCAAACATATGTAATGCATTTTCCGAAAAATGAAAAGACACATTCCCAACTCATAAGACTGGCTTTCTCTGGGGAGGTGAAAGTGAACTTGAGTTTTCCTTGTAACATTCTGATTTTTTATTTTAAAAAAATGACAGTGCCTTCATATATCGCCCAAGGAATTTAAAACTATATAGTCATAAAGAAAACATTGGGAAACAAAATATGTCAAAATGTAAACAATGGTTAATTTCAGGTGGTGGGGAATGTAATTGTCTTCTTCTTTGTACTTTTTGGGGTTGGTTTTGGTTTTTAAAATGTAGAGAAGGGGCTCAAGAGTGACTATAAGACCCATCAAGTCCCTCAGCCTGCGATCTTGTGATTCTAGGTCAGCATCCCTAAAGTCCTGCCCTCGCTGAAGGGTTTTCAAGGGCCCTGGTGCTCCTGCCCCAGCCATTCCCCAGGCTTGAATCCAGTCTTACCAGTTAAAACCCGAGACCACTTGCAGTTCACTACTGTGCTTGGCTGACTCTCTCTCTTGGGCATTTAGTTGCCCTGTTTCCTCTTCCTGGCACCCTCTTCCCTTCTGGAGACTGCCAGAAGCTAAAAGCATAGCACATGCTCCCTCATAGCCCTCAGAAGGAACGAACCCTGACATCACCTTTGATTTCAGACTTCGAACTCCCAGAACTGTGCACCAGTACCATTTCTGTCAGGGTCGCCTGAGTGACTCAGTCTGTTGAGCACGTAACTCTTGTTTTCGGCTCAGGTCATGATCTCAGTGTTCTGGGATCAAGCCCAAGTGGGCTCTGCATTCAGCAGCGAGTCTGCTTGAGGATTCTCTCTCTCCCTACCCCCCTCCTGAGGCTCTCTCTCTCCTTCTCTAAAATAAATAAGTTAATCTTTAAAAACAAAAACACTAAATTCCTGGGCAGCTGGGTGGCTCAGTCCTTAAGCATCTGCCTTCGGCTTAGGTCATGGTCCCAGGGTCTTGGGATTGAGCCCCACGTCAGGCTCCCTGCTCTGTGGGAAGCCTGCTTCTCCCTCTCCCACTCCCCCTGCTTGTATTCTCTCTCTCTCTCTCTCTCTCTCTCTGTCAAATAAATAAATAATCTTAAAAAAAAATGACAACAACACCACTACTAAATTCCTGTCATTAAAGTCACCACCCAGCTTCAGCTTGTGGCACTTCGTTAAGGCAGTCCCAGGAGAGTAACACACCCCGCTCCCTCCTGCTTAGATGAGGGGCTGCACTCTCCAGGGACCAAGAGTTGGCAGGTGCCCGTGCTGGGAAAGGATTTGAGGGAGGGGGCGGGCAGGAGACCAGCGAGGAGGCGGCTGTGGCAATCCGAGAGCGTGGTGGGGTCTGCCGGAGCCCAGCAGTGCCGATGCTAGTTATCGACACAAGGGCTCAGCAATAAGCCCGTGAGGGTCTATAAATCAACCCGAGTTCCAGCGACACATGAGCTTTTCTTCCCCTTGTGTGTTCGCTCTTGTTCAGCATCCCACCCTTCTCCTGACACCCCAGTCGCCCCCACCTTCCGGGCTTGAATTCTACTCAGTCTACACTTTCACCCGCCTTCCAAGGGGTGTGATTTCAGCAGACTTGGTTTCAGCTTCCTGTGACAGCTGTGACCTCTGTTGTCACTGAATTGCTAAGATTGCTGATAAATGCCAGCTGCTGGGAAGTTTTGGAAGTAGCTGGGAACGTGTCCCCATGCCAGGCTGTGGAGAAGAAGTCTATGGAATAGCCCAGAAATTGAATGAATTAAAAGTAACCTGTAAACCCCCTCTGAGCCCCAGGTGGGAAGAACAGTCCACGTACTTGTCCAAAGTCCCAGAGGCCCAGGAGAGGCCAAGGGCTGCGGCTTCACCGTCCCCATACCATCGTGCTTGCTCGCATTTTGATTATTTGGAAAAAGGTTGGTTAGAAGAAACAATAGAAAGCAGTCACCCCAGCCTCCGCATTAGGAGAAATGTCACTGGGTAAGGAGACACGATGCCACATACGGTGGTATTCTAAGTTGGATCCTGGATGCGATGGGAAGATGGGGAGTCCAGTTAAAGCTAGCCATTTCGTTGTACCAGTGTTAATGTTTTAGTCTGGATAAACGTTCTATGATTATGTAAGATGTTAACCGTTAGAGCAAGCTGGCTGAAGGATATATGAGAATCCTGTGTACTATTTTTGCAACTCTCTGGAAATCTGAAATGATTCCAAATTAAAAGCTTAAAAACGAGAGGAAAAAAATGTTTTTTCCATGTCCCTAGGACGTTTTGAATTGCAGAAGGCCAGACTCCAGGATAAAACCTCAGTTATACTGTCTGACCCTTGGCCCTAAGTGTGGTTTAGTGATCAAAAAGATGTCAGCCAAGAGATTCAGCATTTGCTGAGTGCCTATTTACGGCACTGTAGGAAGACTAGGAGGAAATCATGTGTAATCCTGCCCTCGAGGAACTCATTGTCTAGGGAGGAGGACAAAGATGTGTAGGGATGAACTCAATCCCAGGCATAGTATGGAGGAGACAGAGACATTAATCAAGACCTTGAGGGTGAAGAGAATTTCAATAGGCACAGAGGCCAAGGGACTCCAGGCTGAGGATTAGTACCAGCAAAACAGTGAAACATACTAGCTGCATTACTTTTCATGGAGCTGGGAGTGGTGCAATAAAACTGAAATTTGGAGGAAGTCGTGGGCGGGTTGGGGTTTCAGAGACATAGGAGTACCTAAGATCAGTCAGGAGGACAAAATTCTTTTCTGTTTTAAAAATACAATTGTTTCACATTAATAAAAATAATATATGTTCACTTTAAGAAGTTTGGAAATTTCAGAGTAGAAAGAAACAAAGAAACATAGAAGAAAACTAAACTCAGTTGTTATTTTACGCTCCAAACAAATATTTTGGTCCTTTTTTTTTTTTTTTGAGTTCATATCCTACACGCAGTGGGGTAACCTTTGTTCCATTTCTTTCATTAGCGTATCACAAGTCTTTCCCCATCTCATTTAAGAAGATTCTTAAAGAATGAAGGGAGTCCACCTACCTTCCTCCTAATGCAAGAATCCTTCTTGCATTCCCAGCAGCTGACTGACAAGTCTTTGTTCGGATACTTCCCAGAACAGGAATCTCATTCATTCTTGGGAGGTCCATTCTGGTGTTAGCTAACTCCTTCCATGCATCTGAATTGTGCTACCCTATAGCTATCCTTTTTTGAGATGACAGATCTCGAAATACATCAAGAACCAAAGAGTCCCAGAGTTTAACTGATCTTGAGATAGACCACAGTTATTTCATGGAGGGTCTTCAAATGCCACGCCAAGGATGACCCTTGGGACTCTATTAGATTTCAAGAATTTGTATGTTTCTCATATGATGTGCCCCAAAGTTTAATCTGTCAAATATTTTCAAGCAGAAAAGTGGCATGATCAGAGCTGTGCTTAATGACTAACACTGCACCTCTCACCTACTGAGGGTTTATTACGCGTCAGACACAATACTAGGAACTTTACATTTAGTATTTCAGGTTGCCGCTCCTGACAACAACCCTACGAAGTTGGGGCATTTCCCCGATTTCACAGATGATGAAATGCAGGTCTAAAAAGGGAGAAGACATCTGCTACGTTCACACGAGTGGTAACTAAACAGTCCCTGGAGCATCATTTTTTTTTTCTTTTTAAGATTTTATTTCTTTGTCACAGAGAGAGGGCACAAGCAGGGAGAGCTGCAGGCAGAGCAGGCAGAGGGAGAAGCAGGTTCCCAATGCAGGATTCGATCCCAGGACCCTGAGATCAGGACCCGGGCTGAAGGCAGCAGCTTAACCAACTGAGCCACCCAGGCATCTGCGGCACCATTTAAAGCACAGGATTCAAATTCCTGCTGTGACACGAATTAGCTGTGAGACCTTGGGCAACTGTCGAAAGTTCTCTGGGTCTTTCTCCCCAGTCTGGAAAATAATAGGGTGAGCCAGCTAAAAGCATAGGCTTGGAGCCAGGCTACAAATCTCTGCACTTCCGTGTAGGTGGTTGGACTAGCGACTCAATCTCTGCAGGCCCACTGCTAACATTTGCCAGACCCGAGGCAGGAGGAGGAGAGAGAAGCCCGCATACCTTAGATCTAAGTACGTAAGAGTCATAAATCAAGCTAACAAACTATTTTTTAAAAATACGTGTTTTATCCTTCGACCTTAGAAATGTACCCCTGTAATAAACTAGAATGCCAGGATTTGCGCTGGGAATTCTTGGAGTCCGTGGAGGTCCAGGTCAGAGCATGCCAGAGCCAACCCCCTTCGCTTCCTTTTCCTGGCCCTCATGCCCAGGTTCTGTCCCCACCCCTGACAAGTAGCCTGCCCTGCACTCCGGCAGGGAAGTTGGCCCTTGAGGGGATGAACCAGGGAAGGCGCTGGCGGAGATGCTAAAAGTGGACTCAGGTCATTTGGACCCAAAATTCTAGAGTCCCGGATACCCACAGTGTGGTTTCAAAGGGGTGCCCAGGTCCCAGCTTGTCTGGGAGACAGAGGGCAGCCCTTGAAAGGGCAGGGCCTAGGGCAAGGACCCTGTTTGGTAGTCTAAGGAAGATACTGGGTCTCTGTGTCTCAGTTTCCTTTAGGACGACCGGCTCATCCAGGTTTGGCTGGGACTTTCCCGCTTTTAGTACTGAAAGTCCTGCATCCCAGAAAACCCCTCAGTCCTGGGCAAGCCCGGCTGGTTGGTCACCCTCCTTTCCTCGGCTTTACAGTCAGGCTAATAATATTTCGTAAGATCGTTATGAGGATTAAATGAGTTATCTCATGGAGAGTGGTGAGATCAGTGCCTGCCTCATGGGAAACATTCTGTGAGTATGTTAGCTATTATCATTTTTTCCCAATTATATTTATTGTATTAAAATACACATATAAAATTTCCAACTATTTTTTTAAGATTTTATTTATTTGTTTATTTTAGACAGAGAGTGCATGTGCAAGTGGGGGGAGAGGCAGAGGAAGAGAGAGAGAGAATAGCAAGCTGACTCCTTGCTGAGTGTGGAGCCCCATGGGGGACTCAATCCCATGACCTGAGCCGAAATCAAGAGTCAGATGTTTAACTGACTGAGCCGCCCCGAGCGTCCCCTTAACTATTTTTAAGTATTCGTTTGCTGATATTAAATACATTCCTAACGTTGTGTAGTCACCATCACCACCCAACTCCATAACTTTTTTCACCTTGTGAAATGGAAATTCTGTCCCCATTAAATGATAACCCCCCCAGTCCCTCTTCCCCCCTCAGCCCTGGCAACCATCATTCTACCTGCTAAATCTCTATGATTTCGATGACTCTAAGCATCTCATATAAGTGGAATCATACAGTATTTTTATCTTTTTGTGACTCGTTTATGTCACAGAGCATAATATCATCAAGGTCCATCCATGTTGTAGCCTGTGTCAGAATTTCCTTTTTTTTAAGACTGACCGATATTCTATTGTATAGACGTACCACATTTCACTTATCTGTATATCTGTAAATGGACATTTAAGTTGCTTCCACGTTTTAGCTATTGTGAATAATGCTGCTGCAAACGTGGGTATACAAATATCCCTTCAAAACCCTGATTTTAATTATTTTGGGTATATACCCAGAAGTGGAATTGCTGGATCATGTGGCAATTCTATTTTTAATATTTTGAGGGACCTCCATACTGTGTTCCACAGTGGTTATACCATCTGATGTTGCCAACAGTGCACAAGGGCTCCAGTTTCTCCACATCCTCTCTGACACTTGTTATTTTCTCTTTTTTTGTTTTGTTTTGTTTTATAGTAGCCATCCTAATAGGTGTGAGGTGGTATCTCATTGTGGTCTTGATTTGCATTTCCTTAATGATTAGTGATGTTGAGCATTTTTTTCATGTGCTTACTGGTCATTTGCATATCTTCTTTGGAGAAATGTCAATTTAAGGCCTTTCTTTGTTCAATTTGAGGTAGGTTGTTTGTTGAGTTTTAGAAGTTATCTCTGTATAATGGAAGTGAATCCCTTATCAGATATATAATTTCCAATTATTTCCTCCCATTCTGTGGGTTGCTTTTTGATTGTGTTGATATTCATTTGATACACAAAATTTTAAATTTCATAAAATCCAATTTGTCTATTTTTTTCTTTTGTTGTCTTTGACAACAAATGTCATGTCAAAAAGCCTTTGACATTAGATCTAAGAAATCATTGCCAGATTGAATGTCCTGAAGCTTTTGTCCTATGTTTCCTTCTAAGAGTTTTATAGTTTTATGAACATTTAGACCTCTGATCCATTGTGAGTTGATTTTTGTGTATGGTGTGAGGTAAGGGCCCAGCTTCATTCTTTTGCGTGTAAATGAATATCCAGTTTTCCCAGCACCATTTGTTGAGAAGACTGTCCTTTCCCTATTGAATGAATCTTGGCCTCCTTGTCAAAAGTTATTTGACCCCAAATGCAAATAATTTCTGGGCTCTCTATTCTATTCCACTGGGCTGTATGTCTGTCTTTATGCCAGTACTACACTGTTTTGATTCCTGTAGTTTTGTAGTAACTTATGAAATCGGGAGGTGTGAGTGCTGCAGCTTTGTTCTTTTTGTAGATATTATCATTTTAAAGGTTCCGTTCTACTAGAAAATGCCAAGTTTCCATAATTGGAGGCTTGGGCAAGAAAGAGGAAAGAGTTGAGTCTGACCGAAGCTTTAAACCTGGAGGGTGAGTGTCTAGCAAAGCCACCAGCTAAATGGGCAACTGTGAGGGTTAGAACTCAGAGCGAGAGGGCTGGCAGCAGCAGCGACATCTTGGCCGTCACACATTTAATACGGGCGTCCTTTACCATGTTTCGCTAACTCAAAAATGCCATTGATTTTTAAGATACCATTATTTTATGTCCCACTAAGAAAATATGCTCTCAGTAATTATGACATGCTGTTTATTGACCATGGGGCACAACCGATTCAGAGACACAAAAATGTGGGGGAAAACATATGGCCTAGAATTCAGTAAGATGCATGCCAGGCACTGTGTCAGGCATCATGGGAGGGGAGTGGGATACAGCTGAGAAAAAGACCCTGCCTTCAAAAGGCTTGCAGACACTTCGATCGCAGGGCAGAGTGGGAGGAGCTACTACGCAGGCACCAGAGCTGTTCTGAGATCAGCTGTTGCTTGTCAAGTATTTATAGGAAGTATTAATATAGACAGAATTGACAGCCACGTCTTTCTTGGGATTTCTAGTCCTCCGCCTCCTTTTCCCTGATGCCTGAAATTTCTAGGGACAAAGCCTTTCAAACCATTTTTGAATGAATTGAGATAATGAATTAAAACACCACATGGTGAGTGTTGAACTAGTACAAATCCTGGGGAGGGCAGTTTGGCACTGTCCGGATGACAGGTGCGTTCGTCCTTTGACCTCACAATGCCACTCTAGGAAAACGTCCTGCAGATCTACTCACCCATGTGGAAAACGTCACGTATATATAAGGTTATTCATTACAGCAGTGTTCGAAATAGGAAATAATTAGGAATAAACTAAAAGCCATGGATAGGGCACAGGTTAACTAGATTATGGAATATTCATACAGTGGATCCCAGATCAAGGAAACGCTTGATGTATGAACAGGGAAAAGATCCCTGACATGTATCATGAAGTGAAAAAATGCTAAGTGCAGAATGGTTACAGTTGACTACTGTATGATGAAGGGGGAATAAGAATACACATCTAGGGGCGCCTGGGTGGCTCAGTGGGTTGAAGCCTCTGCCTTCGGCTCAGGTCATGGTCTCAGGGTCCTGGCATCGAGCCCCGCGTCGGGCTTTCTGCTCAGCGGAGAGCCTGCTTCCCCCTCTCTCTCTGCCTGCCTCTCTGCCTACTTGTGATCTCTCTCTCTCTCTTTGTGTCAGATAAATAAATAAAATCTTTAAAAAAAGAATACATCTAGAATAAATCTAGAAACTTGTTAAGGAGACTCTAGGATACCCAGAAAAGCAATGACAGTGGTTATGGCTGGGGAGGCTTGTTGGATTTGGCAGTTGGGGACAGAAAAGGGAGGAGGACTTTTTATTCTTTCTTTCTTTTTTTAATTTTTAAGATTTTATTTATTTTTTAGAGAGAGAAAGGGTGTGCGAGAGAGATCATGAGCAGTCAGGGGGGTCGCCGAGGGAGAAGCAGACTCCCTGCTGAGCAGGAAGCCCGATGCAGGACTCCATCCCAGGACCCTGGGATCACGATCTGAGCCAAAGGTAGAGACGGATGCTTAACCGACTGAGCCACCCAGGCACCCTATTTATACTTATTTCTAAACCACATGAATGGGTTATCCAAAATGTTAAATTCACTGAATTTTTAAAAACATCAGATAGGAAGAGTTAACCCCGTAATTGATTCCCATCAAAGTGTGGGAATTCATTCATTCATTCAATAATCCATTCATTCATTCCATAACCTATAGCAATCAAGAACCTTCTCTAGCGACCAGAGTTTACACGTGCCACGCGTTGAGCTAAGCGCCCTCATGCACATCATCTCATTTAGTCCTCGTCATCCCTCTGGTGCATGTGTCTAGCATCACAGAGGAGGACACGGAAGATGACAGAGGTGGCTCTGGCCTAAAGTCAGCTGCGCACATGCAGGTCCCATGGTCCTGGGCCAGGCCCCTTGTGGGCCAGAGGGATGAGGAGACCCAGGCACAAGCTCCGCCCTCTTGGGCGTGTAAAATAGATTCACAGATGGGGCTTGAACAGGGAGTGCTAGAGCACAGTGCCTAAGGTTAGGGAACAAAGGGACCAGAGAGGCTGGGGACAAGGAGAAAACCTCTCCCACAGTATCCTCTTGTCAAGGACAGGCCCTGTAAGCGCTGGAACCCAGTGGCGCCCAGGCGAGCGACAATCCCTGCAGCCTCAGAACCAACAATGAACAAAGGCTGCGGTGCTCTGTAAGAACAGAGGCGATCTGACAACAGACCGGCTCGTTTGATCAGTGTAGACATCCCTTCTAGACTTTGAAGCCTGAAGTGCTCTCCTTTAGCTGTCTACACGGATCAAATAAGCTGGAGGGCTGCCATATCTTGACTTCACTTTGTGCTAATCCATAGTCTCAGCAAACCATCTGAGCGGAGGCAAAAATAATTCTCACGGGCAAGGATAGGCAGTTTCCAGGACGGGAATGTTAACTCCTTGCTGCCCCTTCAGGAGGGAGTGGCTTTTGAAGGGAGTTTCAGCCAGCTTCCCAGAAAGGAGTTTCTGCTCCTCTCCAAAGGGAAGTGGCAAAGCTGTTTTCTCGTCTTGGAGTTGAAAGCCCTTCCTATTTCAGGGCTCATGTTCCTGTAGGAACACCTTACAGACAGAGTTGACAATATCTGTGGTCTGATCTCAGAACAGTGGCCCCACCTAGAAAACAGGGATCACCTCACCACGCAAGCATCTTTTTATGCAAAGGACTGGTAAAGGGGCAGCCTTACCCCCGCCCCTGCCCCCTTAGGCGTCAGGTGGCAGTGAGGAGCTCAGGAAATCCTCGTGGCAGGGCTAGGCATCTAACAACAAAACCCACCAGCTAAGTAGCATCGTTACAAAAGATTAAAAATCTCCATGAGTTCTAACATCTTTGGTCCTAGCTGTGGTTTCCATGGAAATAGACATCTGCTCTAGGGAAAAAGGAAAGGTGGGGGGAAGCAGTGTAAGTGCTTTAAAATAATCAGTGTTTGGAAAGATTTTTTTTTCCTGTCACAATATGAATAGTCTGAAACGTTAAGATTTTCGCAGGACAATTTCTTGTATTTAAAAGAAATATGCATCAAATGGGTGGGACCTTCCTCTGCAAACCTCCAGTTCAAGTACAAAGACTTCAAGATAAAGGCTGGCTGGGGATAAAAGACCTCTTGGCCTTGGGTTCCGGTGTGGTGCTCGTTTGCTTTGCGTGGCCTGCCAATCTGTCACTTTCCGGTGGGCTCTTATCCCCACCCCTCTCCAGCATTTCTAATGATTTCTGAGATTTTGCTCAGGAAACTGACAGATGGAAACACCTGGCCGTTTTGTGGCTAGGTTCCGTCTGAGAGGGAGAAGGCTTTCAGGGCTCAGAATCTGAATTATTCCTGGTCTTGCTCACATGCGAAGGGAAAACCACTTTGATTGGGGGCGGGGGAGAGGCTGACCCCACACAAGGGCGATTGTTGGAGAAAATGCCACAACCAGCATATTTCAGGCAACAGCGAATTGCTAATTGTTCGCTTTGTGTGATGTGTCTGCTGCCTCTATGATCCAGTTTTCCTTGTCTCAGGCACCCAGTAATTGTATTTATCTCTAGCACATCCCCAGTGACTGGCTGGACGTGGAGAGTCTTTCACAATTAGGACTGTTGTTTTTGCAGAATTAGTCGTATTTATTTCCTGGTATGGGGAGACTGGACCCATTGGTTAATAAAATGAAGGTATCCTTCCACCCAGTCAGGATCTCAAAGCAGGTGTTGGTGTAGTGACCACCACCAGAAGACACAGCCTTGGTCTGGGGAATGGGTAGAGGGATCTGGAAACCATGTTCATTTTATTTTTCTCCTGGTCTTTCCTTGGGAAGAAGGAGGCCAGTCATTCTAAGATCCCTCAGGTCAGACCAATTTTCTTCCTGCCTCTGCTGTGCTTCTCATCAAACCAGGCCAGGAGGGACCCGTGACCTTGTGGCTTCCCCTTTTGTTTTGATTCTTTAAAAGGTCCCGGCACTGCACTGGTAAGCACGTGCTCCAAGAACAAAAGCAACACTTAACTGCAGTCTGTGTTGTCTACAAGTGCTGTTGCTCTTCCTTCCCTATCATCAAGCAAAAGGCTGGGGAGAACAGATGGAGTCTGCATTTAAGCCCAGTAACTGTTAGTCCAAAGGAGATCAAATTCCAGACCCTCAACGCCTTCCCCCCACGGTTCTCTGGTCACCAGCTCCCGGACCCGAGTACGGTAGCGAAAACGCTCACCGTGGGGAAGGGCCACGCCCGTGACCTGTTAGGGCTGAGTGGGTAAGGGATTACTATGATGTCACAATGCAGGTTACACGCGGGTGTCGAGGTAGGGCGAGGGTTGCAGGGGTGCCTTATAGGGGCAAAGAGTGGCATTGTCCTGTAACAAGGGCTTGGGCGTCCTAGGTGGAAGCAAGGGGTGGGGCACTGTACGGACACTGCGCTGTACGAGTGTTGCCCTTGGGGCGTTACGGGGCACGTGTCTCAACAGAGGAGGAGTCCGGGGCCACCCTCTGAGAGGTAGGGACCGACCCCGCCCCGCCCGGCCCCGCCCTGCCCTTTTCCTAGGGATGGGAGAGCTGGTTCAGACCCAGGCTAGGGGCCACAGTATAGCCGTCTTCCGCGGCCAGACAACCGCCCCGGCCCCCTGCTCACATCCGGGGAGACCCCCAAATGCCCCCCATGCCTCGCGTTGTCCCCCTGCCCCGCCAGCCTGGACTACACTTCCCGAGGTGCTCGGGGGTCCCGAGGGGCGGGGCCACCTGGGCTGTGGGGGAGGGGGCGGCACGTGCCGCGGGTTTCAGCCAATGGAGAGCCCAGCGGGGAGGTCACGTGCCGCTGTTTGGCGCTTTTGTGCGTGCCCGGGTCTGTTGGTGCTCAGAGTGTGGCCAGGCGGCTCGGACCGAGCAGGTGGGTGCTGGGCTCTGGGAGGAGGCGGCTGGAGGCTGGGGGCCAGCGAGAGGGATGCGGCCGGCGGGAGGGGCCAGGCCGTGGCAGCTGCCCTCTGCCGGAGGGCGGCGGGCGTGGCCGCGGGCCCCAAGCGGGACTGGCGGGCGGGGGTCGTTCTGCTTTGTGTGTGGCTCGGGCGGAGCCTCGGCTTTGTCCCCGCTCCCTGGGGGCGCGGCTATCGCGGGGAGGGGGCGCGGCCAGCTGGGCAAGCACCGGGCGTTAGCCTGGGGTGCCGTCGTGGAGACAATAGGGGGCGTGGGCCCTCGTTTGCTTCCCTCCTTTCCCTTGCAGGCTCGGCTCCGCTGGGGTCCCCATTGTGTGAAGGGGCGGGGCGGCGCCTCTAGAGGCAGCGGCCTTACCGTCGGACTGCGGGCGGCTCGGGCCGTTCCTCCTCCCCTCTGTCGCCTTCGCCCAGGGACTAGGGCCGAGCCTGAGGCTGACACACCATGAGAGCAATCCTGTACTCGCGGCGGGGGGCGCGGACAGCTAGGGTGGAGGCGGGATGGGTGGGAGTAAAGGGAGGAGGTGGCGGGCCGATGCCTGAGCTACCCCACGGCCGGTTCCCCGGGCTGCCCCACCCGCCGAGCTGCTGCGGGGGTGGGGGTGGCCTCGAGATGTTTTTGGCGGGAGTTGGGGGGGGCGTCAGCGCGCGGCGAGCCCGGGAAGGGCGGAGTTACCCAGATAGGACCGTTAGCCCCGCCCATCCCTCCCCTTCCCACGCGCGCGGGCTCTGGGGTGTTGTGAGTTCGGGGAGATTCGAAAAGGCGCGGGGAGGAAGGGGGCGGGGCCAGGGGCCGGAGCACAGGGCGTGCTCTGATTGGCCGGGGGCGGCCACCCGCTTTTCCTCACTGGGGCCGGGGCCACGCCCATCCCGGGTCCGGTGCTGCGTCTCCTGCTCGGCCGGGCTTAGACGGTTTCGCTGCCTAGGGCTTTAATTTCCAGCTGTTGGAACCTGCAGTCTTAGGTTTTCTTACTGACCTGGGGTATACAAAGATAATGACCTTAAACAAAATCAAGAAGGGATGTAGAATTTTTCATGATAAAAGGCAGCAAATATTATAACCTAAAACCTAGAGGTTCATAAAACTGATTAATTTTGCTCGTTGTTGGATAAGGAGCTTAAGCCCCTAGAACAATAGGAGTTCAACATACTGGTTAATATTAGCTTGGGCGTTTTGTTTTCCACCATGGCAGACGCAGACAAAGCAGGGGTGGGCATTTCATTTGCACAATGAGTTGTACGCAGTATTAAGATGGCTCCGGTCTCACTGTTGAGTTGAACCTGGAATATCTTTTCGCCGTTTAGGGGGGAAATTTTTAGGATTTTTTAGGGGGAAAAGTATATTGTTACTTAACGTCGTCTAATTTCTAAAATCCACGATGTTTTTTGAGCAGGCAAGCTCAGTTGACTTTTCTGTAGCCAATTTTCTGTTCAGTTGAAATTTACCGATGTTTCGGTATTTTCTAGATTTTTATGATTTTCTAGTTAATGATGTCTTATTTAATTCCACGGTAGTGATTTTTCTGACACTGATTTATGTGGGTGTGATGAGGTCCCTTTGGATCAATGACCTAGAAATGCAAAGAAATTGATCGCATGCTTTTGAAAATCATTTTCAGGGTTTTCCTTGCCAGTGGATTGTGTAGAATACACTGCCAGTCTCTTGTCTTCTGTTCACCATGGCTTCTTCTGGTAGGTAATCTATTTGGAAGAGCTGAATTGTGATGGGTTTAGGATTTTATAATAGATGGATTTGGGTCTTAAGCCATTAATTGAGCAGTTGTATTTTGGTCTTATCAAAAAACCCATTTTAGAAATCAGAATAAAGAAAACATTTTCACTTGAATGTACTGAAGAGCTCCTAATTGTTTCATTATATGATGATTTGGCTTGGTCTAGAGCAAAATTGTGGAGTTTTGCACAAGTCTTCCTTTTGTTTATGAAAGTGATTGTCAGACACATACCTCAGAATGGTATTTTTTAATCCAAAAATATTGAGCTTTGGTTTTGTGGGAGGCGATATTTAATTTCTTGCCTGCAAACACAGCTTCTTCATCAGCCTGAATTCTATTCATTAAATTGATTTGGTTTTTAGGAAATTATAGGATAGTTTATTAGAATAGGAAAACCCCATTTTTCTGAATACATTATGAATATGATCAAATCCAGATATCCAGGTGAAAGAACTGGAGAAGCGTGCTTCAGGCCAGGCTTTTGAGCTGATTCTCAGCCCTCGATCAAAAGAATCCGTCCCAGAATTCCCCCTTTCCCCTCCAAAGAAGAAGGATCTTTCCCTGGAGGAAATTCAGAAGAAATTAGAAGCTGCAGAAGAAAGACGCAAGGTAAACATCATAATTCACAGAAAACAGGGTATTTATTTATGTAATGTGGCGAATCAGTCTTTCTTCCATAATAGGAGGAAAATAGGATTGGAGCTAGATATGATTATAATCTTGAAAATTACATATGCTAGCAGCTAGGAGAAAATGCCAAACATCATTTACTGCGCTCCCAATTATGTCCCAAGTCCTTTACTTTTGTTTTTCTCCTTTAACCCAATGACCCTAAAAGGGTAGCTGTCGGAGATACTGAGATGAGAAAATGGTCTCGGAAATATCGTCATTTTCCCAAGTCCTATAGTTATGAGCATTGGAGCCAGAATTCAAGCTTAGGTCTGTCTGAAACCAAAGTTATTGCTTCTCTTGCTTTCTCTTTGAAAAATAGATTTGTTTGTGGATGATTCTTTTTTCTTTCCCTTCCTCCCCCCCACCCCCCAGTTTGGTTTGGTTTGTGTGTGTGCCTGTGTGGTTTGTTTTTTTCGAGAGCTGTACAATAAAAACATTTTAAATTGCTGGTAATGTGATTGTGTTGCTCAACTAGCATAATGATATTGAGGCAGCTTCTCTCTGGTCTTAGCAATTCTATAAAATACTCATTTTAAAAACAAATCAGAAAAGGGGCACCTGGGTGGCTTAATCATTTAAATGTCTAACTCTTGATCTCAGCTCAGGTCTTGATCTCAGGGTCTTGAGTTCAGACCTTGTGTGTTGGGCTCCACGCTAAGTGTGGAGCCTACTTAAAAAAAGGACAACCCAAATCAGAAAGATAAACAAATATTAATATGCTTATTATAGAAAAATTGGGAATCAGAAGTTTATACATGGGAAATTAAAAGTATTCATTATCCTACTTCCCAGAAATAACCATTGTTAACATTTTGGTGCATTTCCTTCCATTCAGTATTCTTTTCATGAAGAACTTTATATAAATTTTCATTTATTCCCTTCCAACAACCCTGATTAAGGTGAGTAGGTTTAATTTTAAAATTAGGGAGGGGCGCCTGGCTGGCTCAATCAATGGCACATGTCGCTCTTGGATCTTGGGGTCATGAGTTCAAGTCTCACGTTGGGTATAGAGTTTACTTAATAAAAAAAATTGTTTTTAATAAAATAAGATGAAGGAAAGTAGGCACAAGGTGAGGCAGTAACCTGCCCCTGCGCAGCACAGTTAGTGCAGTGTGAAGTCTGACACATCTGACCACACACACACACACACATACACACACACACATTCAGGCCCCTGTTTAAGCTGCTGTGACATGTGCCCTGCCCGTTTCAGTGACACGTGTGTATGTGCGCCCAGCCGTTGTCGGCACCGCCATTCATTTCCCCAGGAAGGGCGGTGGTATTTGCAAGGGAGCTTCGTTTCCTACCGGCTCCTCTGCGCAGCTTGAGCTCCTATGGAGGATGATGGGGTTCTATTGTCTTTTCAGTTCATGAAACGCAGCCAGTGGCTAGAGAGAAATTTTTAAGGGACCAACCCTGGCCCTGTAGTTGACAGCCTGTGCTTTATACACTGGAACTCGGGGCTGGGCTAGTGCAGAAGAGACCGAACAGAACTAGCGGCAGATGCTCTGTGGTTGTCCTCCCTCCGCGATGCTTCCGGCCACATGGGAATCTGTGCAGTGACACGCTGCTGGGCGCCGAGTCTGTGGAAGGAGGCGTACCGTGGCTCCCACGCCAGTGGCCTGGAAGTGACTGCAGCTTCCGGGGAGAAAAGCGATCAAGCTTTTCCATGACACAGAAATCCCCCTGGCTCAATAGTAATCTGGGAGCTTAGTCTTAAATTCTCTATCACTCATGTTTTTTCTTTTTATCGATACAGTTACATCTTTTATAATCCGACTTTCTACTGGTGGACGTTGAAGTTCAAGAACCAGTTCTTGGCTGTATAGCTCCACTCCCCGCGAGGGTGACAAGTCCTCTTGTTACCATTAAGCAGTAAATCTTACAGGGATTCCCTTAGAGAACAGTTGGGCAAGACTCTCAACCAACCTGGGCAGTTTTCCAAAGTAAATACAAACACTAGAAAAAGAGGGTGATTTTCACAGTATTTTGATACAGACGTTTCAGGCCCTGGCTTAGATTATATTTGAAGAGATCTCAATTTCTGCCTCTTCTCAGTCCTCCCGGTTAATAACTTTTTTTTGGTCAAGAATTTAATGCTAAATAAACTTGAGAGGGTCTAGCGTGTTAAACGTTTTTCAGTCTCATGAAGCTGAGGTCTTGAAGCAGCTGGCTGAGAAGCGGGAGCACGAGAAAGAGGTGCTTCAGAAAGCCATAGAGGAGAACAACAACTTCAGTAAGATGGCGGAAGAAAAGCTGACCCACAAAATGGAGGCCAACAAAGAGAACCGAGAGGCCCAGATGGCTGCCAAACTGGAGCGCTTGCGGGAGAAGG
>CM052798.1:16798919-16880430 GCA_028533885.1 Nasua narica | reverse complement strand
TGTTTTCGGGGCTAAAGGGGAGAAATGGAAAGTGTTGTACTCTTTTTCTAAAGTGTTGAAGTCTTTCTAATGTAGCTACTTTTTCTTGTTGCATCTTTTCTACTTCAGTGCACCCGGCGTGCTGGGTTAACGGCTAGTACTGTATTGGCTCTGTGAAAACCTGTTCGTGAAAAGAGTATGTAGTGGCTTCTTTCAAACTGTTAGATGCTGAATATCTGTTCACTTTTAAATCCCAATTCTGTCCCAATCTTACCAGATGCTACTGTACTTGAATGGTTAATAAAACCGCACAGTGCTGTTGGTGGCAGTGACTCCTTTCTGTACAGGTAACAAACTGGAGTGACAGGGACCCCCCTAGCTTCTGTTCCTTCCAGAGGGGGCCTTTGGCCTCTAGGAATAGCCAGCGTACGCGTCGCTGCAGAGCGCTCCCAAGTCCTTTGCATTGTCTTCGCCCACAATCGTCACTTTGTTTTGATGCCTCGGCCCAGATCAGCTGCTACGATAGTCTTTCAGATGTTTATTTGCAAACAAGCTTATTTTTGTTCCCTCGTCCCTGTTAAAAAGGCAAATTGAAGGCACACGGGGTTTCTGGGGGAGGATTTAGGGGAAGTGTCGATATCCTGGTTAGAGGTTTGGGACGGCTCACTGGCTTTCTGGTACAGGTCGGGGTGGGATGTGTCCTCTCATACTTTCCTGCCATAGAGGCCGGGCCTCCAAAATCGGTATATTTCCTATCATTCTGTGAGCCCACATAGCAACCTTTGGTGCAGTGGTTAAAAGGAAGCTGCTTTTACAGAGTAGCCTGTGATTTGGGTGGTCGGGGTTGGCATCTCCTCCATCTTGTATCTGGAGGTTATAATATTCACCGTCGTGGGAACGTTGCCTTTCAATTCAGGGAAAGCCGTTGGCAGCTTTCCTAGGCTATTTGGGAAATAGCCTTAATTGCATATGATTATTTGCTTCTCAGACATCTGCATAAAAGCTCTTGGAAGCCATGCACCTCATAGTAAGAAAGCATGCCGGGTGACAAGGCCGGGGGAGGGTCTGCTGGGCGCCAGGCACGGACTGCCTCCGTTCCGGCTTTATCTTTGATTTGGGTTTTAGTATCTCAATCTTCCTCCTGTGTTGTTAGGATTAAAGTGTGTGTGTGTGTGTGTGTGTGTGTGTGTGTGTGTGTGTGTGTAGAAGGCACGGTTAGAGCCCTGCTTTGGTATAGCATGCATATAAATGACAACTATTTCCAACCAGAGGCTAGCAAGCTGAGTTTATCCTCTTAAATCGGAGAGGACGATGCCTCTTTTTGTGTGCCTTGAATTTACTTCCACATTTGCCTCGACTGAGATGATCGATCGTAGTTCTGGGAAAAAGCTGAATGTCAAGAGTCTGGCCACGCAGGGCAAACAAGAACAAGATCAAATGTAGTTTAGTCAAACGCTGGTTCAGACAAGAAATGGGACAAAGTGAGGCTTGTGTGCAGGAGCTCAGTGTCGTTCATCCTCAGTCCCTGGCACGTCGCAGGTGTTGGAGGCTTGCACAGGTGACCTGGTGCCCACAGGGATCTTGTAGATGCCAGTTTTGAGCCACTGGGATGTGAAGATAGAAACTAGGGGTAATGTTCCTGGATGTCCTAGAGATGGCAGTAGACTTGTTCATACAGGACCCGCAGGGAAGGGAGCAGAACTCGGGGAAAAGCAAGGAAAGGGGGTGGCCTGAGGGAGGACACCCCAGTGAGTTCCCCCCAACCCCATGGTGGCTCTAACTTAACATCACCGGGGTCCTGGACGGTCCCCACTTCGTGACACCGATGCGCATCACAGGGGACTGAAGGGCGGGTACAGCCTCCCCGTAACCCCCGAAACCCTGGCTTGCTATAATAACCTCTGACCTTTGGAAAGGCACTTAGTCCTGGGCCTCCGTTTTCTCCTGGACAAAAATGAGAAGGTTGAACTAGGTTAGTTAAATTGTTTTTCCTCTTGGCATCGAACTTGGAGGAAAGGAATAGTGGGTACCCATGACTTCCAGGGAGCGTGTGTGTGCTCAGCCTGGGTGTTCTCTGGCCTCCAGCACGCATCTCTCGCGGAGGGTGAGGGGGGTGGAGGGAGGCAAGGCCAGGAGGTCTGACCTCAGCCTGGGGGCCACCGGCAAGGAGCCCGCTCTATTCCTTTTAGCTTGAGTGGAAAATGAGGTCTGTCCCTTCCTCCTGAGACTCCTGTACTTGGACGTGGTGATTGGCTGGCCTTGGTGGAAAAGAGATTCGAGGGATGTGAAGGCCCTTAGATCTGCCGCGTCCAAGCACCTGGAGTGTGTTACACACTGGGCTGTCCGCTAGTGATGAAAATGGGGTCCCGGCACGGCGCATGCTGACGGGGTAGGGGAGGAGAGTCGTGGGACACTTAGCAGAGAGTGCTGTTCTTGGCCAGAAGCTCGTACTCACCAAGTGGGCGTTAGTGGTTTGGGGAAGGCGTAACTACAGGCTCCCGTGGCCTGGGAGGCCTAATAGAGGAGGAAAGACTCGAGCCAGTCCTCCAAGGGGCAGATAGGGTCCCCAGCACTTAATGATGAATGAGGCCCTGGACAAGCACGTGAGTGGGGGACCCGCCAGCGCTCCTGGTTCACGGCAGGAGCTCAGCGAAGAGCCCCCGTCCGGTTCCCTGGTCCTGAGCAGTGGAGAGCCCGGAGGCTTTAGAACACGGGGATGGTAGGTGAACCAAGGCCTTCTGAGGGAGAGAGGAGGGAATTCATGGGAGCAGCATAGGGATCCCGCGAGGAGGGTCCGAACTGGAGGGGAGCACTGAGACCGCCTCCTCCGGAAACCTGCCGCTGAACCTGGGAAACAGGAGGAGGAGAAAGAGACCATTCCACAGCTGACGGGGGCGTGGGGCCCGTCGTGACTACTGTTGACTGAGCAGTTCCTTCCAGGCGTTTTCATGAAGGCTGGCTCCTGGGGTCCCGCCCTGTGAGGTGGTACACCACAGACCGTACTGTGGTGCAGAGGAGGCAGGCAGGGTTAGGAAAGGTTGACTGGCCTGAGCCTCGGAGCTGACAAGCGTCCAGACGCACAGTGTGGCGGGGTCCCCCACTCACGTGCTTGTCCAGGTCACACAGAAGGTCCTGACGGTCCTGTGGCTGAGACCTCTGCCAGCAGAAGCTGGTATTCTGCACTCAAGGGGCCCACGGAAGATTTTCTGGCTTGTTTTATACACACCCCCAGATTTTTAAAGCTTAGTTATAAGGCTTGAAGAGCTCAAAATGCAGCAGCGTCTGTGGACGCCCTGGCCCACAGCTGGAGAGGCCCAGCCTTCTCCCAGTGCGGTTGTGAGCGGTCCCTTCTCCGTCCTTGGGCACATCTTACCAGGGGCAAGTGGGTTGTGAAGTGGATGGAGGGGGTAAGAAACAGAAGCAGGGGATTAGGCAGATGCCCATGGCCGCCACCTCAACAGAATGGAGGGGACCGGGGGACCGAGCCTCTGTAGACACAGGAGGCCTCAAGCCTGGGCCTTCAATCTGTGTCCTGCCATCCCCTTGCTGGCAAGCCCCAGTATCACTAGGACGGGGGGCATGGGTGGGGACTCCCTGCTGAACCGAGGCTCAGCTCTTATGTGCAGCAGCTTACTATTTGCATGATCTCAGTGAATCCCCAGAACAATCTTAAGATGTTATCATACCCATTTTACAGGCGAGAAATGAGGCAAGTGAGACTCAGATTTGCCCAGAGTGACTTACCTAGGAGTGTGGAGTCAGGATTCAAAACTTTTTTTTTTTAGGTTTTTTTTTTTTTTTGACAGAGGGGGAGCACAAACAGATGGAATGTCAGGCAGAGGGAGCCTGATGCGGGCTCGATCCCAGAACTCTGGGATCATGACCTGAACGGAAAGCAGATGCTTAACCGACTGAGCCACCCCGGAGCCCTTCAGGACTCAGACCTTAACTTTGAACCCCCAACTCTACTGCAGCTCCTTATGTATCACATAACGATTATGAAATTACTTGTTTCAGGTGTGTCTCCCCAGCCAGAAGGAAGGTTCTCAGCAGGGACTGGGCCTTCACATTCACCACTGGAGGCCGGCATGGGGTGGGAGGTTAACAGGTGCTGGGCGCCTGGTGGCGCAGTTGGGTGAACATCTGACACTTGGTTTTGGCTCGGTTCTTGATCTCATGGTCTTGTGATCAAGCCCCACGCTGGGCTCTGTGCTCAGTGTAGGGTTTGCTTGGGATTCTCTCTCCGTTGCCCTCTGCCGCTCGCATTCATGCTCTCTCTCTCTCTCAAATAAATAAATCTTTAAATAAATAAATCAGTATGTGCTGAATTAAATCATTATGAGTGGGTGGGCGACTCTTGTGGTCCACTAGGGGCACCTGCTTTGTCCTCTTTTTGTGTAGACCCCATGGGAAGTCAATCGGATTTTCTAGAAGCGGAGGATGGCTCTGCCCTGGATTGCAGATTGGCCGCAGAGGTGCCCTAACCTTGATGATGTCCTTTCACATCCAAAGGCACCAGCTGGTGGCCTGTAGCCAGAGTCCGTCTGCAGGCAGGTTGTGTTCAACCCAAGCTGTTTAAATTTTTGAGTGAGTTGACAATTAATTCCACTTGAAAATCTGATTTCAGGCTTGTCTTTTTTTTTTTTTTTATATTTTTTATTTTATTTATTAGAGAGCGAGAGACTGAGAATGAGAGGGGAGAAGGTCAGAGGGAGAAGCAGACTCCCCGCAGAGCCGGGAGTCCGATATGGGACTCGATCCCGGGACTCCGGGATCATGACCTGAGCCGAAGGCAGTCGCTCAACCAACTGAGCCACCCAGGCGCCCTGATTTCAGGCTTGTCTTAAAAAACCTGGATGGAGGATCTGACAACCCTGGGCACTGGGTCCGGCTCCCACGCAGTCAGCCGGCTCTGGGCAGCTGCTGCCCCCTTGAGGTGGGACATGGGCTCTACAGCCCTCTGTTCCGCTGGCCCGCCCACTTCTGTCTTTGACGGAAGTCAAGGGCCCCCACCCTAGGCCAGAGTTTGCAGTCCCTGACACAGATGACAGCAACTCCATCAGTCAGTCAAAACTATTTTTATTTTTTTAGGTCAAAGGTCCAATCAGTACAAAAGGAAATACAATAAAAAGTGGCTCCCCTTCCTCTGCCGTCCCCTAACTCCCTCCCCAGATGCCATAGGCCCTTTCTGTCCCTAAGACTGGCTACACTTCCTCGGGCCCAGTCTCCAAAGGCTTGTGGGCACCTCTGATGGGCCAGACACCAGCTGGGTTTTCCAAAATAGACTCAGGGACCCTCATCAGACCTTTGGAGGTAGAATTTCTAAAACTGGAGTCTAGGTGTCTGGATTTTTTTTAGAGCCCACAGTGTTTTCTGCTGCTCATCAAGGCAGGGACCTCTGTACTCAGGATGTAACCTCCCAACAGTTCTCGCTCTCCAGCCCCCCAAAGTCTGGCGGACACGGGCCCAGAGTCCGGCCATCGGAGCCACTGCTCCCCTGTGCGGACTGTGCCCAGCCCAGGGGCGCTCAGCGAAGGCCTGAACCCCGGCCATACCTTCACACCGAGCCACGTTCCGCTGCCCTCCCAACCCACAGAGCAGCGGCACCACTACTGAATTTACCATGTCAGCCATCCAATACAAATACGGGGAGACCCGTGCTGTGATGCGGGCGCCGGTGGGGGCTCCTCTGTGCAGCTGCCGGCCCAGGATGACTTCATGTAGGAGGTGAGGCTTGGGCCAAGTTCGGTCTAGGGGCTCGAAGAAAAGAAGGCACACTTCCACCCTGTCCTTCCCTCCCCCAGCTCACCCCACTCCCCTGTCCCCCTCCCACAGCTGCCTGTGTGTATGAGCGGCCACCGACAGGGACACCTTAATAATCGTGTGCATCGAGAAGATCCTGGGAGACCAACAGGGGTAGAAGGAGGAGTCCAGCCATGAGTCAGACAGACTTGAGGGGCTGCTTGGGGGTAGGTAGCCTGGTGTCCAGAAGTCCCTGCTGGGGGTGAGGGGCGGGATGCAGGAGCCTCGTTCCTTCTGGTTGGAGTCCCACAGGCTCTCCGAAGCCAGAGCCCACTTCTCTGCAGCCTCGGGGAAAGCTGCCAGAGTGCTCCCCGGGCCCCTGCCAGGCCACGGGGCTGCTGCTGGCTTGCCGGGAGATAACACAGAAATCGAAAGTAAGCATTTAGAAACTTTTATAACAATTGTACAAGGTCAGTTGAATACTATTAAAGTCGAGGCCGGTACTTTGCATCTTTTTTATTCATTTTATCTAAACTTTTTTCACTGTAAAATCTATATAACATAAAACGTGCCACTTGAATCATTTTTAAGTGCACGATGCAGTGGCATTAAGTGCGTTCACACTGTTGTGTAACCACCACTGTCTAGTGGATTTCCTTCATTTTCCCCAAGTGGAAATTCCCTGCAGACGAACATTTCTTTTTGGATGTAGTTTGAGAAGCACTAACCTCAATCCCGACCACCTGTGGGCATCCCAAAGCCTTGAAGGTGATGCGGGGGGAAGAGGCCCCCCAATTGCACGGCTTGATCCATTGTTTGGCTTCATTTCTCCAAACTGTTGGGTTGCGATTTGCCCCAGAGAAGGGTAGGGCTGAGGTCTAGCAGGGAGAGGAGACTTCGGTGTGGCGTGGGGCGCGGGGCCGAAGTGGGGATCTCCCCGGGCAGGGCTGCCCTGAGAGCGGCGGGGAGAGGGTGACTGAGAAAGTTGCATGGAAGGCCGCCAGGCTTTCTAGCGGGCTTTCCTCCTGATTCAGCGGGGGGAGGCGCGTTGGTTTAGAATTCCAGTAAAGTCAGCTCCAGCTGGGAAAGCCCTCCGTGACCCCTGTTTCTACCCTCCATGTTCAGGGGAAGCGCTTGAGGCCAGAAAATAAAGACTTGCCCCAGTTTTCAAGCCGCTAGTGGTGGTCCCAAAGGCGGACCTCTCAATTCCCAGAGAGAAGCAGGGTGGAGGCTCCTGGAGTCACACAGAGGACGACCGAAGCTCCGGCTCCGTGAGCTCTGCCTGGCCTTGGGCATCCCCAGCCTCGTCTGTGCAACAGGCCTAACCCCTCCCCGGCTGGACGAGAATTGGGCCTGGGCCGGGTTTCATGAAGGGCATAGCGCAGAGCCTGGTGCTTGGGTGATGGGAAGGTCATTCCCCTGCCCCTCTCTGTCCCTCCACGTCCAGTGTTGGACTCCAGGGTCTTCTCTGCCATTTCCCCTCACTGTAGCTGCGGGGACAGAGGAAGGCAGACCCTCTCCAGACGGAGGAGAACAGGGAGCTCCCGATCTCCTGCACCGGCCCATCAGAGCGTCTCCCTCCCCAACGGGCCGCCTCTCTGGGCTCAGCTCTTCCGCCATCTCTCTGCGCATCTTAGAGAACTTTCTGTCCTTTCTGGGACTCGGAACATTTGTCAAATGAGGAAGTTGAACCAGGAGAACTCAAAAGTCCATTTTGGGGAGGAGGTGCTGTGAAGCGTGGGATGCTTTACACTTCTGTATCTTTTCTGGGACAAACCTCCGGCACGTCACACTGGGCTGCTGCTGGGTTACTGGCCGCGTCTTCTGTGTTCCCTCTCTCTGCGCTCTGTCACTCCTTCCTGTCCCTTTCCTTTCTCTCTCTGGCTAAGGTTTCCTGAGTTCTTGCCATTTGCCACACGCTGTAGCGAATAAGCATTTCATGGCTCCCATCATCCTGCATCCTTAATGCATCCTGGTGAAGTCAGTGCTATTCTTAGCCTGTTTTCCAGACGAGGAACCGAGGTTCAGAGAAGTTGTGTCACTGACCCGAAGCTGGTCGGTGGCAGAGCCGGCAGCCGGCGCGCTAGACACCATTCCCCAGATGGTGAAGAAGTCAGAAGTCAGCGGGTTCAGAATGGCACGAGCCTGTGCCCCGCTGGTCCCTCCTATTTTCCTCAGGCAGCTCTGACTCCTGTCCCAGTTACGCTGCTGCTGGCAGGATCACTCGGGCGGTCAGGGAGGAGGGTTTGGCTCTCGGTGGGAAGAGGATCACTGGTTGGTTCCAGCGTCCGACTCGTGTCTCAGATACCATGTCCTCTGCCCCCAATCTCCTTCCTCGCCTTTCTGTTTAGATGTCCCTAAGAGAGTACCCAAAGCAAGCCTTTCCATTCGCTCATTCATTCACTCATTCATTCATTTGTTGAACAAAAACGAACAGTCCTCCTACCTGCCAGTCACAGTCGTCAGCCCTGGGGCTTCAGCGATGTGCAAGGCAGGCCGGCTCTTGTCCTCAAGAGCGTACATTCTGGGGTGCCTGGGTGCCTCAGTGGGTTAAGCCTCTGCCTTCAGCTCAGGTGATGATCCCAGGGTCCTGGGATCAAGTCCTGAGTCGGGGATGGGGGGGCGTGTCCAGGGGGCGTGTCCAGGGGGCGTGTCCCTGCTCATCGGGGAGCCTCCTTCCCCCTCTCGTTGCCTGCCTCTCTGCCTACTTGTGATCTGTCTCTCACTCTTTGTCAAATAAATAAAATCTCTCTCTCTCTCTTTTTTTTTTTAAAGAGCGTACATTCTGGTGGAGGAGTCAGACATTACAGAAAGATGACGAGTGCCGTGGAGGGAATGGAAAGGGCTGGGGGAACGGTGACCGGGCAGGGGTGCGGGTCTCTGCAGGTGAGGTGCGCGGGCACGGCGTGCTCCTGGCGGAGGGAACCGCGTGCCCAGGCAGGAGCCAGCAGGAAGGAGCGTAAACGAGGCCCTCGCAGCTGGATTGGGTGAGGCAGGGGCTCCGGGGCCAGGGTGGAGGCTGGCCTGGGGGCCGGAACGAGGGGTCGCGTGCCACCTCCTGGGGGACGCGAAGCTTCTGGGGGCTTTAAGCAGGGAGCAACGTGACTGGGTCATGTGTGTAAAGGACCCTTCGGCCACCGTGAGGAGAGTGGATTGTGGGGAGCCGGCGTGTGGGAGAGACGGGGGTGGCTGGGATGGGGGTGGGGGCAATGGGGCGGAGAGAAAAAGTCAGATTGGGGATCTCCGGGGCCGAGGGTACTGCTTGCGCCCCCCGCTGAGAGGGAGCGGGCCTGAGGCCGGGAGCAGAGCAGCGCCTCCTCTCTGGGGACCTCCTCTCTGGGGACCTCCTCTCCGCCTCCCCCTCCCTGGAGGAGGGCTGGAGTCACCCTTGGCCACAGGAGGGCCACGAGTCCAGAGCCTCTTCTCCAGCCCTCCTTCCTGGGCTTGCAGCTGTTAAAAAATTTTTGTTTCACTGAGCACGTTTGAAAATCTAGTTGGTTTTATTAAGCAATTCATGAATCGGTGGGCATCCCCCCTAGCAGGTTTCCCAGCAGGAGAGGAAACCTGCTAGGTGCTCCAAGGAACTGTACAAAACGGTTGTTGAGAGCAGAGAGGGGCAGGGGCGCCTGGGCGGTGCAGTTGGTTGGGTGTCTGACTCTTGGTTTTGGCTCAGGAAATGATCTCAGGGCTGTGAGATTGAGCCCCACGGCCGGCTCTGGGCTCTGTGCAGAGTCTGCTTGGGATTCTCTCCCCCCTCCCCCTCCTGCTCATGCTCTCTCTCTAAAATAAATAGATCTTAGAAACAATAAAAGGTGAGAGGGGCAGACAAAAGGAATTTATTAGCAAAGAATGCATTGTTTTAGGTAAGGCCACCCTCCCCAGGGGAATTGCAGGGGTAGGTACTGGGGGCTACCTCCTCCTGTGGACCAGGAAATTCCAGCTGGGCTGGTGAAGGGTTACCTTTCTGCGAAGTTGAAATTGTTGTTAGGTTAGGCATTAAGTCTTGGTTTACTGATGTGGGGCCCTAACATAAGTGACACTATTATGAGCCATTTTTTAAAAATAGTTCCTCCCTTTTGATCAGACTCTCAGCTTAACTGAAAGATAAGCTCTGTAGTTCTCGAATCTTATCCTTCCCCTTTGGTGCAGGATCCAGAGAGCGTGACTTTTTTTTTTCTTTTTCTTTAGCATGACATTTTTGTTTATTTTATTTATTTTTAAAGATCTTATTTATTTATATGCCAGAGAAAGAGAGAGAGAGAGAGATCACAAGCAGGGGGAGTGGCAGGCAGAGGGAGAAGCAGACTCCACTCTGAGCAGGGAGCCCAATGCTGGGCTTCATCCCAGGACCCTGGGATCATGACCTGAGCCGAAGGCAGACGCTTAACTGATTGAGCCACCCACACGTCCCATGACGTTTTTGTTTAATTTCTGTGATATTCAGAGGTTATGGCCTCTGTTTCACAAAGGAATGTTTGGTGACAAATCCATAGTCTGAAAGGCAGTTTACCCGCTTTGTCATTGTTTTTCCAAGCCAGGGTCAGAGGAAAGGACAGAAAGGAAAGAAAGGGTTTTGTGTTAAAAGTATGAAGTCTTGATCTGATGTCTTGGGAGGCAGCAGTTCGCCTTGACGTCAGCTGCCTCTCTTCCTTATCACTAGCGTTTGGAGGTCTCCAGCACTCAGATAGGACCAGATGGCGAGTGGAGTCTTTTCCAGCTGTGAGATGCACGTTCAAGGTTTAAGTCCCTGGAGTTCAGCTGCCATCTGGGTAGTGAAGAGGACTTGGTATAGTCCCTTCCAAGGAGATTCAAGGGCAATCTTCGTTCTTAACTGTTCCAAATCAGAAGGGTAGGAGAAAACTGGAAATATTAGTTGGGAGAGTCACAGCCTGATTTTTTGAGAAACTGGAGGAATTTGGGATCCAGTCCAGTTTATAGTTACATAACAGAACTTCGAACACAGTTAACAGGATTAGAACCTGATACAAAGACGCACTCTTACAGTTACCTTCATATTTTTTTTTAAAGATTTTATTTATTTATTATTAGAGAGAGAGAGACTGAGAATGAGAGGGGAGAAGGTCAGAGGGAGAAGCAGACTTCCCGCAGAGCCGGGAGTCCGACATGGGACTCGATCCCGGGACTCCGGGACCATGATCTGACCCGAAGGCAGTCGGCCAACCAACTGAGCCACCCAGGCGCCCGATTGCCTTCATATTTTTAACAGTAAAATTAATTTGTTTGCATTAAACTTTGCCTGATTGTTTATATGTGTGTTGCAAGAATAATGCTTAACCATATAAACTCTCTCTCTCTCTTTTTCTAGGAATCTCTACATCCAACATGGGGCTCAAATTCATGACCCAGACATTAAGAGTTATATGCTCAGACTGAGCCAGCCAGGTGCCCCATATATGAGCTCTTTTTAATTTTATTTTTTATTTTTTTTTAAAGATTTTATTTATTTATTTGACAGAGAGAGAGATCACAAGCAGGCAGAGAGGCAGGCAGAGAGAGAGAGACGGGGAAGCAGGCTCCCCGCTGAGCAGAGAGCCCTATGCGGGGCTCGATCCCAGGACCCTGAGATCATGACCTGAGCCGAAGGCAGAGGCTTCAACCCACTGAGCCACCCAGGTGCCCCTAAGCTCTTTTTTAAAACTGCCTTGCATATAGGGGCGCCTGGGTGGCTCAGTCAGTCAAGCATCTGACTCCTGACCTCAGCTCAGGTCTTGATCTCAGGGTTGTAAGTTCAAGCATTATGTTAGACTCCATGCTGGGTACGGAAACAGAAAAAAACAAAAAACTACCTTTCTAGATAATTATGAGCAAGGTACCAGGTTAAGCCTTTTTAAGGGACTTTATTGGCTCTGTAAAGTCAACCATAGTTCCTTAAAACTGGTCATACCTGAGTCTAGGCACATCTCTTTCAAATATAATATTCCAGTCAAAGCCTTGGTAATATGCCTATGTTTCTAATTGTCTCCTGTTGCAAGGAGAACAAATTCTCATTGAACTTATGTAAATTATTTTGCCATCAAAAGAATACTCAACTGATGAATCACAGACCAGTACCCCTGAAATAAATAATACATTATATGTTAATTTAAAAAACAAAAAAATGTTATCCTTCGAGCTGGATTAATGAGAAAAGACACAACAATCTTTCATAGATATGAAATATATATGTGAAATATACATGAAATATATTTCACATATATATCTATTAAATATATATATAAAGAATACTCAAGAGTTTTTGAATTCAGGAGAGGTTAGGTAGGGAGGAAAGAGAGACATTTCATCTTTGTTCACATCTTAGTTCACGCTATCAAATTGTTGATAGTGGAAGAGACAAAGATTTTCTCAAATCTGGAAAAGCAGAACATTAGAAAACCAGTGATATTTTATTTTATTTATTTATTTTTTAAAGATTTTATTTATTTATTTAACAGAGAGAGAGTGAGAGGTCACAAGCAGGCAGAGAGGCAGGCAGAGAGAGAGGGGGAAGCAGGCTCCCTGCTGAGCAGAGAGCCGATGCGGGGCTTGATCCCAGGACCCTGAGATCAGGACCTGAGCTGAAGGCAGAGGCTCTAACCCACTGAGCCACCCAGGCACCCCAGAAAACCAGTGATATTTTAAATAAGAGTCATAAAAATGATCATCTTCTTCAGTTCCTCTGGTTCCACGTTATTAATTCTCACTCTGTGTGAATCCATTTTTCCACTAGTTTTGGAAATTCATACCCAGTTTAGTTTTACGATCTGAAAGTCATCAAAAGTCTGCATTCCAGACAGATTCCTTTCCATGAATTTCTCTGATGATAAAACACATTTGCAGGAAGAAACATCTGAGTATAACAGTAACTATCTGTAAATGTCAAAAGACTTAAAAATGGCATGCTTCAAGGTCTGATTAGAGTTCATTACAATCTAACTGACAATGAAATTTGGTCATTTCTGTGACCTACATTTTAAGATAATACTTAAAATTACGACTGATAACATTTTCCCAGGGCAAATCGGAATTTCAGGAATTTTATGTGATTTCTAGAATCCTTATAGAAATAACATTTACTCATGTGGTATCACCAAAAAAGGTTTATCTTCACTTACTTGACAATGCTTCCCATGAAATTTAATGTACCAAATACGTCTGATTAATTTAATCTCTCTTTGATGTTTCGGGGGCTCCTGGAAAACCCCCCCAAATTAGCTAGAGATAAAAATGACTTCATTTAGAATTTGCCTTTTGGGATATTTGTTAAACAAATGCCTTTGAGACAGTTTCTCAAGTTTTTTTTTTTTTTTTTAAAGATACTATTTATTTGACAGAGAGAGTGAGAGAGAGCACAATCAGGGGGAGCAGCAGGGAGAGGGAGAAGCAGGCTCCCATGGAGCCCGATGCGGGACTCGATCCCAGGACTTCAAGATCATGACCTGAGCCAAAGGCAGATGCCCAACCATCTGAGCCACCCAGGCACCCAGTTTCTTAGCTTTTTAATTATTGTTTCTCCCTAGTGCTCTCTAAGAGTGTAGAAGCATTTCTTCTTGGATAATGTTGAATTTTTAAGTTTTGGGTGACCTGTGAAACTTTTTAAAAGATTTTTCTCTCTAAGTTTTGAAATACTATTAGCCAGGATCATGATATAATAAGACATGAATTTCCTTTAAAAAGATTTAAGTGCTAGGGCACCTGGCTGTCTCAGTCCTTGGAGCATCTCGGGGGTTGTAAGTTTGAGCCCCATGTTGGAGATAGAGATTACTTAAAAATAAAATGTAAAAAAAGTAATGAGGTGCCTAGGTGGTACATTTGGGTAAGGGCCTGTCTCTTGGTTTCAACTCAGGTCGTGATCTCAGGGTACTGGGACTGAGCCCTATGTGGGGCTCTGCACTCAGCTTGGAGTCTGCTTGAGATTCTCTCTCCCTTCCCTTCTGCCATCCCACTCATGCTCTCTCTCTCTCTAAAATAAATAAATAAATATTTTTAAAAATAAATAATCGGTTAAGTGGCTGCCTTCAGCTCAGGTCATGATCCCAGGGTCCTGGGATTGAGCCCCTCATTGGGCTCCCCGCTTAGTGGAGAGCCTGCTTCTCCCTCTCCCTCTGCCTGCCGCTCTGCCTACTTGTGCTCTCTCTCTATCTCTCTGTCAAATAAATAAAATCCTAATAAATAAATAAATAAAATCTTTATATCTTTTAAGTATTTTTAAAAATGTAAAAAAATTTAAGTGCATGTGTAGAGTTAAGAAGATTTTATACATTTATTTATTTATTTATAAGATTTTATTTATTTATTTGACAGAGAGAGATCACAAGTTGGCAGAGAGGCCAGCACAGGGGGTTGGGGAAGCAGGCTCCCCGCTAAGCAGAGAGCTCGATGAGGGGCTCGATCCCAGGACTCCGAGACCATGACCTAAGCCAAAGGCAGAGGCCCTAAACCACTGAGCCACCCAGACGCCCCGCTTTTGTACAAGTATGATTATAGAATAAATAATCCTAAAGGAAAAATACTAAAAAATATAAAAAGATTTTAAAATGTATATCACTTATATTCAAATAAAAAAAGTTAAAAAAAAGGTTTTAAAACACTTTGTCAAACAGGATCATAAGTCACTGTGAAATAATGCTTGGTTATCCATTTAACCAAAATGACAATTTGTAGGCAAATACAGAAAGTTAAATATTTGTAAAAAGCCTTGCTCTTTTACAGTTAAAAAGACTCAGGGGCCCCTGGCTGATTAGCTCAGTCAAAAGAACATGTGACTCTTGATCTCAGTTTTAGGAGTCTGAACCCCGTGTTGCGTTAGAGATTACTAAAAAAAATTAATAAGCTTTAAAAAAATATATTGAGGGGGATCCTGGGTGGCTCAGGTGTCTGCCTTTGGCTCAGATCATGATCCCATGGTCCTGGGATCCAGCCCTGCATCGGGCTCCCTGCTCAGCATGGAGTCAGGCTCTCCCTCTCCCACTCCCCCTGCTTGTGTTCCCTTTCTCACTATCTCTCTCTGTCAAATAAATAAATAAAATCTTTTAAAAAATATTGAGAAGACTCAGTTTTTAAAAAATTCTATGTAATTACAGAGCTGATAAAGGCAAAACATAGAATCTTTTTCTTTCTAGGCAGATTACATTAGAAGTAAATAAAAACCTTTGTTTATAGTTTCTTATTAAGAGCAAACCAATAATCTAAGAAAACTTTGTCCTTGGGGCACCTGGCTGGCTCAGTTGGTGGAGCATGCAACTCTTGGCCCCAGTTGTGAGTTTGAGCCCCACGCTGGGTACTTAAAAAGAAAATCTTTTTTAAAAATTTACCAAAAAATCTAAAAAAAAAGAGAGAAAATTTTGTCCTTTTATTTATTTTTTTAAAAAGATGTATTTACTGGGGCGCCTGGGCGGCTCAGTGGGTTGGGCCTCTGCCTTCAGCTCAGGTCATGATCTCAGGGTCCTGGGATCGAGCCCCACATAGGGCTCTCTGCTCAGCGGGGAACCTGCTTCCCCCTCTCTCTCTGCCTGCCTCTCTGCCTACTTGTGATCTCTCTCGCTCTGTCAAATAAATAAATAAAATCTTTTAAAAAAATAAGTAAAAGATTTATTTACTTATTTAGAGAGCGAGCCAGCGCATGCCTGTGCGGAGAATTGCAGAGGGAGAAGGAGAATCTTCAAGCAGACTCCCCACTGCCTGCAGAACCTGAGGTGGGGCTGGATATCACGACCGAGATCACGGCCTAAGCCAAAACCAAGAACCAGATGCTCAACTGACTGAGCTACCCAGGTGCCCCAAACTTTGTCCTTTTAACAGAGAGAAAGCCAAATTCTAATTTTGTGCCAGTATACTTTGGATATTAAAACTTATTCTTTTTTTTTTTAAGATTTTATTTATTTATTTGAGAGAGGGAGAGCGCGCGTGTACACAAGCAGGGGGAGGGGCAGAGGAAGAAGCAGGCTCCCTGCTGAGCAAAGAGCCAGATGCGGGGCTTGATCCCAGGACCCTGAGATCCATGACCTGAGCCGAAGGCAGAGGCTTGATCCACTGAGCGACCCAGGCTCCCCTAAAGCTTATTCTTGAATGAATTTTAATCTTAGCCAGTTTACCACACACTAAAATTCCTTTTTAAAGATTCTTTCTCTATGAACTATCTATGACCACTCCATATAACCGGGGAGCTGGATGTGGGTTTAATGACCTGAGATCACAGCCCCAGCCAAAACCAAGAGTCTGATGCTTAAGTGACTGAGCCACCCAGGCACCCTAAATTTACTTATTCTTAACAATTATGTTTAGATTATCCACAAAAGTTTTGTGAGACATTAGACAATATAACTTATAACCAACTTATTCTAAGTAACTTATTACTTATTTTCTTACTAGCAGATTTTGCAACATAACATGAACTAATTTGATTAGTAAAACTAGGTAAAGTATGTTTGCGTTATATTCAATGTTGATAACTCTAAGACATGTCCATTTTAATCAAATTAGCAACTTTTAAACTAGTGTTGATATAGAATATTTTCCCAGATTACCTGAATCTGAAATTCATTTGAATTAAATTTTTATTTTATTTTCGAGAATTTTTTATGAATACTAAATTTATATAAGTGCCTAATTTTCTTTAAGCCAATTAAATAGAGCTCTTTACCAATTAATTTTAATTTTAATTTTTGGAGAGTCTCGTGCTCTACCAGCTGAGCCAGCCAGGTTCCCCCTTAATGTAATACTTTTTAAAAAACTTCCTTAAGTGGGATATCATATGGCAACAGTAATTTCTTCCCTTAATGCAGATCTCAGTGTAAATGAAAGGGACCCAATTAGAAAAGAGTAAGCAAAATTTCTTTAGACATAATTCTTAATCAGGTCATGTAAAGCTTGCTGGATAGGCTTACTGCTAGAATAAAAACGTATTCTAAAAAGGGAGAATTTGGTTAGGGAAGGTGGGGGATGGGTGAAATAGGTGATTGGGATTAAGACCATGATGAGTACTGAGTAATGTATAGAATTATTGAATCACTATACGGTACACCTGAAAACTAATATAACACTATGTTAACAGTACTGAAATTAAAATTTTACAAATAAAAATTAAAAAAGGATATGTAATAATAAAAAAAGGTAATGAGGAAGTGAAGGGGAATATGGAAAACAGTAGTAAATTACAGTTGTATAGCTTAGCAATCAACACAAGTTATATTTACTTTTAAGAGTTAATATATATGCTTAATATCCATTTTGTTAGAGTGGACATGTTTAAGCCAGTAGTTAGAGTTCCGCCTCAGACACCAGACCTCTAGATCTGAGTCCTGACACACAGCTTACTGGGTGTCCTCTCTGTGGTTCACTGGCATTTCTAGAAGGGTGATCATGAGAGCGTCTCCTGGGGTTAGTGCGAGGAGTCAATGAAATAACACGTATCAGATGACTAGAACAGTGCCGGACATATAGTAAATGCTCAAACGTTTGTTATTATTGTTATTTGTGTATCAAAGTAAAGCAGTAGAGTTCTGTTGCCATTTAAGTGGGATAAATCCTCATATTTAGGGCATACATTATCTAAATAATTGGTGTTATGGGGCACCTGGGTGGCTCAGTGGGTTAAGCTTCTGCCTTCAGCTCAAGTCATGATCCCAGGGTCCTGGGATTGGGCCCAGCAAGGGCTCTCTGCTCAGTGGGAGCTTGCTTTTCCCTCTCCTTGCTGCTCCCCCGCTTACTCTCTCTCTCTCTCTCTGTGTCAAATAAATAAATAAAATCTTTAAGAAAAAAATCTAAAAAAATAAAATAAAATAAATTTTTTAGCCATGAGATAAGCATGATAATGCAAAATTCACTATTTTATAAAAGAACAGTTGAATCCAAACTGATTTTCTGTGAAATGGAATGAGTTAAAGTTACCTGCTCAGATGGCTAAAGTTACCTGCTCAGATGGCTAAAACAAACACACAAACAAGCTAATAAAATATAAGTCAGATCCTGCCACCCCTCTGCTCAGTTTTATCTACTAATATCTATGGAGAAGATAAATGATTTTTCATTTGTCTAAATTTCTTTTTTTAAATAAGTTTTTTTAAAAAATATTTATTTATTCGTGGGAGATGGAGAGAGAGAGAGGCAGAAGGAGATACAGGCTCCAGGGAGCCCAATGCTGGACTCGATCCCCAGACTCCAAGATCATGACCTGAGCCAAAGGCAGACGCTCAACCATCTCAGTCACCCAGGCGTCCTCATTTGTCTAAATTTCAAATGACCTTTCCCCCTTATGTTTTACTTCTGACAAGAATTACATCCCTGGGGTTTGTACTTTTAATATTTTCATCTCGAAGACATAGTTTAAGAATGCAAGTTTCTCCAAGAAGGACTTTGGTTTCATAAGGCCCATAATTTATAAGCCTTTTGAGATAAATAGAGGAGGTTTTGGGACTAGTGAAAGGCTAGGTGAACTCTGAATCACTTCTAGAGCTGCATTTCTGGTTTTATAAAGATTTGTAAGATAAGGACAGCTGCTTTTAATCCCTCAAAGAGTTGGACTGTAGCCTAGATATTAAAGAATTAATGTATGTTGGATTTTTTTTTTTTTACTTTTACTTTTCCCTTAGCTGCCTCAAGAAATAACATAGCACTTAACCAGAAAATCCCCCAGTCTCATCACCTCTGGGAAGGGCTCACCAAGGGCTCTTCTTTGAAGGGAAATATGGGGGTGTCTGTTAAATCATCAGGTTGGCAGACTTTTGTGTAAAGGCAGTTCAGACAGAAGATAATTGGAGTGGATGTTCAAACACAGGAGCGTGCGGGAAAGCAGTAAGAATGACGTCCATCCCCTGATGGACCTGCCACTTGGGTGGCTCTGGGTTAAAGCCTCTGCCTTCGGCTCAGGTCATGATCTCAGGGTCTTGGGATCGAGCCCCGCATCAGCCTCTCTGCTCAGCGGGGAGCCTGCTTCCCTCCCTCTCTGCCTGCCTCTCTGCCTACTTGTGATCTCTCTCCCTCTGTCAAATAAATAAAATCTTAAAATAAAAAAAAAGAATGACGTCCATCTTACGTATTAGGTCCCTCTTGTATCTTTTAATTTTTCATCAGCTTTTTGCAGTTAAACTTCCAATGGAGTTGAACTTTTTGCAGTTCTTGAAGCCCTTGCTTTTAAGTGATCTTATTTAATTGGAACTCTCTTCATAAGGACCACTGTAATTCTAGGTTGTTATTCCCCTGAGGGCTGATGGCAGTTTGGTAGAACCTGAGCCGAAATGGACTCTAATCCATATTTTGTCCTGCCACGTCTAGCCACAGATGGGTGGGGGGCAACTCCCATGTCTTTCTGGCTGTGTTTTGCTCCCAACCTGATGGTTACCAAGCCAAGTTCTTCAGGACACAAAACAAGCTTAGTAAGATTTTGCTCTTTTTTTTCCTTCTAAGATAATGTATCGCTTTTGGGACCATAGTTCTCAGTTATGAAATAAACAATAGTTCTCAGATATGAAATAAACAGGTGTTCTGGAAGGTGGTGTGTTTAACTCTTTGGATTTCAAAGATCACATCTTATTATTATTTTTTTTCTTTCTCTTTTAGCTAAGCCTTTACCCCATGCACACACTGACGGGAACCAACAGTAACCCGGCGAATGGAAGTGTGGGTAATAACCAGTAATCAGAGACCTGGGCACTGGGGAAAGGATTGAGCCAGCAGACCTCAAAGACCGGAGACTGTTGGACTGGTTCCCCGAGAAGGGAGAGCCAGAGCTGCCATCAGCAGATGCCAGAGTGGAATCTGGGGTTTAGAACTTCCTGTGGACTGGCCGACAGAAGGCCCTGTATGTGCTACCCGCAATTCCCGGTGTAAACGAAACCAGCAAACTTCAGTAAATGGGGACTGCGGACTGCAACCCCGGAAAAGGGATTCCACACAACTGGAGAACGGCAGACCGAACCAAGGGCGAAGGACCGGCATGATGTTAGAGCTGCCCGTCCGTCCAGACAGACCTGTGAACCCTGGGCTGGAAGGCCGATTGGGTCGGGAGCTCGACACAGAAGGAGCAGAGCTCAGACCAAGGGGAGGAGCTTACCCAGAGCCCAGGAAATGGTGAGAAAGACAGTGAACTCACAAGCGTTCCTAAAGCAGTGAGCCTGTGCGTCTCACTGTCCCCGAATGCTGTCAGAAGTTCACCTTGGATCCTCCAGATGATGTAAGCGCACGGTGTTCACGCCCAAGTGTAGCTTTGCCCTGGCTCAGCTCACACACTTATGCCCCTGGTAGTGAGATAAATATCAGCCCCGGGTTATAAAGTAAATAAATAAAACAAACACACAAACAAGCTAATAAAATATAAGTCAGATCCTGCCACCCCTCTGTTCAGAAACCCCCCCGTGGGCTCCCCAGGGCACTGAGCATGAAATCCAAAGTCCTGACCGCGGGAAGGCCTCCCCAGGAAACGCTCTGATCTCATGACCTCGGCTCTCCCCTGCTCGTCTCTCCCCCCTGCCGTCCTCAGTGGGGCCCGGCTCAGAGCCAATGTACTTGCTCCCCGTGGAAATCACACAGTGTGGCCTCACAGGCCGCCAGGCCTTCCCTGATCACCCTGCCTCCAGCGCCAACACCTATTTCCTGACCCTGCTTCCTTGTACGCACAGTATTCGTGTGTACCTCTTCTTCCCGCGAGGAGACAAGGTCCCCGAGGCCAGACACCCTCCTCTCCTGCGTCCTTGGCACCTGAATAGGGGCCCGCACACAGGAGGTGAGGTGCTTGGCAAATCCTCGTCTCAGGAGGATGCCCAGATCCCTGACGATCCCCGATCCCCAAGGGGCCTGTCACTAGGAAGTCCCCCCTCCCATGGCCGTGAGCTCTGTCTGTCTCCCGCTCAGAGGCACTGCTCTTCCTCCAGCTGTCAGGGCGAGAGTGGAGATTTCCACCGGAAGCTAGAAGGACAGCCGCGCTCCCCAGCGGGGTTAAGAGGGGCTGAGAGGAAATTTCCACAGACCGCATCTGGCAGCATGATGAAGCGGCCAAGAAGTCCGGAGACGGGCAGCACGCGGTCTGTTTCCAGAGGTGCAGACCAGGAAGGCCGTCTGGGTTTACTGCACGCTAGGAGGCCCAGCCTGCTGGGGCCTGGTCTGGCCCATCCTCCGGCCCTGGAGCCAGAAGGATCTTGAGCCGTCAATTAAGTTCAATCCCCTCCTTTTTCAGGTGGAGGAACTGAGGCCCAGAGGGGGAAGCAATTCGTCCCCAGTCACACAGAAAGTTAGTGACAGACAGAGGACTCACACTCGTGGCACGGCCTGGGGTTTGGCTTCTCTTCTCTTCCATTCTTGCCCTCCTGCCCTTCCCTCCCACGGTTCTCCAGCTAACCTTTCCCCAGGGCACTTGGGGCCAGGCCACTGCCCTTGGCCCCGAGCTCTCTGCGCTGGGGCCTCCGGCTCCGTCGGGCCAGGTCAATGCCACTCGGATCAGATGCCCAGAGCTGCCGGCTTCTCCTCACACGCCCCGTCCCGGCCATGAACATGCTAAACCTTTACAGCTCATGACGCCCCCGTTGTTGCAATGAGATCAGAGAGTCTCGGGGTGACGTCTGGGCTCCGGTATATTTTAAAGACCCCTGGGTGTTTTCACTTGCAGCAGGGCTGGGGAACCCCTGTTTTAGCCTTGATTAATGGCACCTCCGCCTCCTGTCCCAGGGCCCCAGGCTGCAGACCACCTAGAGCCTCGTCCTGCCCCCCCCACAATGTTTGCTTTCCAGATTCATGGATCCCACGAGCAGTCCTGTGTCCCTCGTGCTCCTGTCCTTTGCCCAAACCTGAGCCTCCAGTCTTCCTAGATTGCCTGGTCTGATCTGCCTCACCATCACGAGGTGTTCACTAAATATTTGCTCTTAATGGTGGTAATGACCTCAGTCTGGCTAAGAGGATCCTTGACATGAAAGAAGGAAAGGGCTTTGGGGTCAAGAAAACCTGGATTCTAATACTAGCCAGTGCTGCTTGCTGTCTGGGCCTCAGTCTCTTCATCTGCAAAGGCAGATGGCACAGGGAGGGCGGGTGAAAATGCCTGCCTTGTAGTTTGTCGTAAGGATCAAAGATACCACCTCCTCCCCTCAGAGGCCCCCGCAGCTCACCAACCAGCGGCTCTGGGAGCCGGCTGCTCTTGCCTTGCGCTGGGGAGCGGTGACTGCTTCCACGGGTGGGAAGGAAGGGGGGTGTGAGCCTTCTGATGAGGACCGTGCCCACGGGGTGCCTTCTAGGACAGCTGCAGCAGAGCAGTGAATGGGGGGGGGGGTGCAGAAGCTGAGGGGTGAGGGTCATAAGAGATCAGCTAGGAAGTACCACCGCTCTGCCTGGGAAGGCAGGGGTGAGGTTCCTGGACGGAGGTTCCCTTGGGAACCCACCAAAGTGCCCTGTGGGGACAGAATCAGCATTTGGGTGTCTGCCATGCCCAGAGGTGCCAAGGCCTAATTACAGCCACACCAGCAAACACCTTTTCTGCCCCTGTCTCTTTCTCTGAGCTTTCGGGGAGGGGCCGCTTGCGACTGAATAGAACACAGAAACATTGAGAGCAAACAGGATGAGACTTCCTAAGACAGGAGATGAGCCTGTGCTTGTACCGTGAGCCCCCAGGATGGAGAAGCCACAGGAGGAGCTCAGGCAGGCGCAGGTGCCTCCAGAGAGGCCAACAGGGCTCTGGGAAGAAAGGATCGAGGGGCCACCTGTGCCACACTAAGTCTAGCTCGTTCAGTGACTGCTTCCCGTGGGGGCTGTCTGGTGAACCCCATCCGTGCCGGGCATCAATGGGGCTGCTGCCAAGGCCCTGTCTTTCTCCGGGCCTCAGTTTCTCTAGCTGTGAACTGCCTCTCTTCTCCCAGGGCCCTTGCAGACTTTGCCGGTCTGAAAAAGACCTGCGGTCTCTCGGTTCCAGGTGGGAAAATTATGGTTCCAGGTGGGAAAATTAAATGTGTCCTAAGCCCAAAGCCTGAAATAAACTCTGGCAGGCCTCAGGGGGCCAGTCAGGAACGAGTCTGAAATCAGGCAGCAAGCCTGAAAAAACGATCTCCTGTGTATGGTGAGAAAATAAGAAAAGTTTTAAATTTGTTGTTTAAAGATGTTAATTGCAATGTCATTCTGAACAGTTTCATGGAGACATACTTTACATACTATAAAATTGACCTCTTCTATACGTATATAATTGTATAGTACTGTCTTGTAGTGTCTTTGCAGACTTGTGTAACTATCCCCCCCATCTAATGTGAGAACACTCAAGCATCCCAAAGAGATCTCTCAGTCCTGTTCCCTCCCCTGCTCCTGGCAACCACTGAGCCACATTCTGCCTTAGCAATTCCCGTTTTCCGGACATCTCATAGAAATAGAACTACGGATTATGGTTCTTGCATCTGGTTTCTTTCTTTTTTTTTTTAATTTTTTTATTAACATATAATGTATTATTTACCCCAGGGTACAGGTCTGTGAATCATCAGGCTTACACATTTCACAGCATCATCTGGTTTCTTTCACTGAGCATAGATTCTGAGGTTCGTCCGTGGTGTAGCATGTATCATACTGCCTTCTTTTTTATGGCCAAAGATTATGCTATTGAATGGACATACCACATTGTAGCTATCTACTTATCATTGGTGTAGGTTAGGGCTGTTCCCACTGTTGGGGGGTTATTATGAATAATGCTTCTACAAACATTTGTGTAGAATTCTTTGTGTGGATATATGTTTAAGTTTATTTATTTATTTATTTAGAGGACATGCAGTTGGGGGGGAGGGGCAGAGGGAGAGGGAGAGGATCTTCAGCAGACTCCGAGCTGAGTGCGGAGCTGGAGGTGATCTTGATCCCACAACCCTGAGATCATGACCTGAGCCAAAACCAAGAGTTGGATGCTTAACTGACAAAGCCACCCGAGTGCCCCTTATCCTCTTTGGCAGAAGTTAGTTCAAATCCTTTGCCCTTTGGGGTGCCTGCTTGAGATTTTCTCTCCCTCTCCCTCTGCCCCTCCTCCTGCTCAAATGTGCTCTCTCTCTCTTAAAACATAAATAAATAAATCTTAAAAAACAAATCCTTTGCCTTATTTTTAAATTGAATTGTTTATCATTTTGCTGAGCTAGAGTTCTTTATATAGCCTAGATACAAATCCTTTAGTAGATATGTGATATTTACAAATATTTTTTCCCAGTCTGATTTATGTTTTTGTGGTTTTTTTTTTTAGTTGGCTTATCATAAATGTGAGGGTTATTTCTGGGCCCTCAGTTCTAGTCCATTGATCTATGTATATACTTTTATGCCAGTAACATAGTGTTTTGCTTGAGTAGTTTGACAGTATATTTTGAAATCAGGAAGTTCTCTACTTTGTTCTCCTTTTTCAGAATTGTTTTGACTATTTTGGCTCCTTTGCATTTTCATATACATTTTAGGACCAGCTTGTCAATTTCTACAAAAAATGTCTGCTAGGAGTTTGATAGGGATTGAATAGATACATCAATTTGGAGAGAATTGCTATCATAATGATATTGAGTCTTCCAATCCATGAACATAGATTGTCTCTCCATAGACTTACACTTTTTACAATTTCTTTCAGCAATATTTGGTAATTTTATTCTACAAGTCTTGAATGATCTTCATTCCTCAGTATTCACCTCTTTTGAGGTGATTATGTGCAATGTTACATTTTTGCAATGTTACTTTAATAAGGAAAAAAGAGAAAGAAAGAAAAATAAAAATACCCTGAATATCCAACATTTGAGAAATTAGCAAAGCGTGGCCTTTTCTATTGATAGGATATTCTGGAGCTATTAAAAGTGATTGTTACGTGTTTCTCCCAGAAAGATCACTCTGATCATGTAGGGCCACGGAGAATGTTGATGAGAGGGATGATATCTAATTCAACTCCCTTTTCCCAGGAGAGAGCAGACGGCCAAGCACAGACAACGTGTTCCGTAAAATAGCTATCAGTTCTGGCCACCAAATACTCGGTTCTTCTCCCGCTGTACTTCTCCGTCCTTGAAGTGAACTGTGGCCCCCATACTTGCTGAACGAATGAAACGTCCTTCCTGAGCAGAAGCTGTAAGAGCTTGTGTGCAAGGTTATACTGCAGCAGAACCTGGCTAATCTCATTTTGATTAGTATAAGGATAAATGAAACTGAGGAGCAGAACTCGAAATCCCGTCTTCTCTGATTGAAATTACGGAAAACAACACCTGAATATGGGCTGTACATTTGAGGAAATTAAAGCCTGCTAGATTGTGGGAGGAGGCAACTGTGGGTGAATTGTTTCTCTTTTAAACTTTTTTTTTTAAAGATTTTATTTATTTATTTGACAGAGAAAAAGACAGCGAGAGAGGGAACACAAGCAGAGGGAGTGGGTGAGGGAGGGGTGGGCCTCCCACCGAGCAGGGAGCCCGATTTGGGGCTCGATTCCCAGAACCCTGGGATCAAGACCCAAGCTGAAGGCAAACGCTTTTTTTTTTTTAAGATTTTATTTATTTATTTGACAGAGAGAGAGAGAGAGAGAGAGATCACAAGTAGGCAGAGAGGCATGCAGAGAGAGAGGGGGAAGCAGGCTCCCCGCAGAGCAGAGAGCCCGATGCAGGGCTCGATCCCAGGACCCTGAGATCATGACCTGAGCCGAAGGCAGAGGCTTTAACCCACTGAGCCACCCAGGCGCCCCTGAAGGCAGACGATTAACGACTGAACCACCCAGGAGCCCCCAAACCTTTTTTTCTAAAGATTTATTTATTTATTTGAGAGAGAGAGAGCACATGTGCGGGGGGAGAGGGAGAGAGAGAATCTTATCCGATCCCACGCTGAGCGCCAAGCCCAATGCAGGGCTCGATCTCACAACCACGGGATCACGACCTGAGCTGAAACCAAGAGTTGGGCGGCTTCACCAACTGTGGATGTCAGGTACCCCGAACTACTTCTTTTTTAAATGTGTCTTTTGGGCTCCCGGACCCAGTGCCTTATCATATCATATGACAGTGTGTCCCAGGATGAGGCCACTCAGGTTGGCAGGCTTCCAATTCCATCTTGTCAGGTTCCGAACACAGGACAGCAAGACTTGTCTAGCGAGCGTGTCCCCTCAGCCGGTCCCGTTCACACAGGGTCGGGCCACCCAGGCTCGGAACCACATGGCGATTCAGCTGCATTTGGCAGACGGGGTGAAGGTGAAGGGTGTCCTGCCCGCTCAGGCCCTTAGGAATTCTGACCGGATTTACAGCACAGTCCGTTTCTCGCTCAGGAATCATCCCTGCTTCGGGCTCTGATAGTCACAGCCCTAGTCCTCGGACCAGCGCCTCAAACAGGGGGAGCAAACAGCGGAGGTGATGTGGGAAAGAGAGCACCTGCTCCTTCCCCACCCCCTCTCGCCCCGATCCACCAGGAAAACAGGGACAACTCTCCAGTGGGGACACTCCTTGAGTCCCTCTCATATTGAGTGTGAGCACACACTCACGAAGGTGTGGAAGCCGGCCCTTCGTGGAAGCCACCCCCGTTTTATAACCAATCTTGCAACAGCCCATTCCAATCCTCTATCAAACTGGAACTCTGACCAGAATCTCTCTCTGCCCCTTGTTGGACATTGTGGGCTGTAAAGCGTGTTCCTCAGTCGGAAGAAATGGCGACCAGCATCCAAACGGGTGCATGCCTCTGTGACCGGTCTTTCTTTGGATTCTGAGCATTTGCATCTACCACCAGTCAGCAAAGCCTCACGCATCGTAAGCATCTGCCCGTGTCAGGACCCACTTGCAGCCCCCCACCCCTCCCGCCCCCAGCCAGGCTGCCGGCAGCGCCTCCCTTGCACAACCACCTGTCCTCTCTGTCTCTTCTGCCGGTGGACAGACCAGCTCCTGAGGGCACCTTGTGCCTCGGAGGGTGCAAATGGAGTCTGTAAGGTTGAGCCCGTCTCCACACTGCTCCAGCTTCCCCATGATGCCCACTTGCATCAAGGATCCAGATGGTCACCTCAAGGGGATGCACCAAGAAAACCACGTGGCTTTTCTAATCACCTTTTGAACCTGGAAAGGGGCTTTTCTGAGGGGCATTGATATGTCCTACTTTGGGGGGGACCTCTTAAATTCTCAGAGCAACTTACGTGGGGGCTGCCCTGCTGCGGGCATCCCCCTAACGGTCCGGTTTCCCATTGCCCACCTCCCCGATTCTTCCCTCACTGCTGGGACCGCAGCACGAGGTTCAGGCTGTCGAGCTGATTCATTCTTCCCCTCCTCCATTAGGGTCTTTCTGTTCGCTGGTCCGGATGCTGCAGCTTTCCAGACGAGGCTGCGCATTCCCTTGGAGCCGCCATCCACGAACCAAGGAACGTGTGGTTTAATCAAGAGCTGTTTGTAGGGTACCGTCCACATGGCAACAGGTTCTGGCAGGTGGTTCCAAAGTTGGTCCTGGGGGAAAAGAGGCTACATCCTGGTGCCTGCGGTGGGTGCCTACTTGCATCCCCCTCACTGGCATGCGTCTGTAGAAACCATCTCCATTTTACTATGGAATTCTTCTGGGTGCTGCCTCCTTATTAGTGTTTGACCCGACATCACCCAGACAGCATGGGTGTCTTCAGACTTCACGATTATCTTATCCATTACCTTATTACCAATGTCCTTCGGTCGTTGGGGTAGCTGATTGATAGCAAGGTTGTAAATATCCCTCAAATGAAAATTTCTTATCCAAAGTCCCAGCAGTCATTGCCGGGAGGTACTGTGAGCACCTTTGGACCTAAGCCCCAGGCTGGGCACCACACAGGGCCGTCACAAAAAGAATTTGTTCTTATGAGCCTCCCAGAGCATTCTACACCACGTGGGCTCTGGCAATCCTACTGATTCTCATTTAGCGTGACTATTGAGTATTGCTCGAAGGGCAGATTTATACGCCTTCCTGCTTTACAGTAGCAGGTAAGAGACATGTTCCCCAGCCCGACGCAATGTCCCTCCTCAAAGCGGAGTCAGGTAGAAAAGACACTCCACCTAAATCCTGTTTAAACCTTGCAATTTTCATAGTTTTATTGGCTCTCCCATTTTTATGTCTCTCAACTGAAATGGAGCCCACGCCACGGCTTCCATACCACAGTGCATGGAGCTCCTGAGTCAAGGAGTCCTGGAAAGTTTTCTTTGCCATCCCCCTGACCAGTTTGCCCACTTTTTGTGCAGAAGCCTTTGAGTCCCTAGTGAGGGGCTGAGCCAAGGGACCCTGGCCCTTCGGTCAATCTTTAACTTTTTTTTTTTAATCTTTAACTTGATTAATCTGCGTCACCACAGCCATAAGCACACACGATTCCTGGTAGGTCTCACACTGTAATCTCTGCCTCCCGGCTTTTAATGTTTTTCTAGATTGGACTAGATTGGACTTGCGGTACTTTAATATTGAGGTATCAGTAAGAGGTCCTTTGGCCCACTTAACCTGAAAACTTTGTTTCAATCCCATCAATGTCCATTTTATTCATCCCATTTATTAATAGCCATCCAAAGAGTTCTACCCTGTGGATGAGTCCTGTGACTCTCTCCTCTCTGTCTCCCCTTCATTTTGCTTCTATCAATGTTCACTTTTTTCTTTCTTTCTTTCTTTCTTTCTTTCTTTCTTTCTTTCTTTCTTTCTTTCTAGATTTACTTATCTATCGAGAGAAAAAGCGTGAGTGGGGAAAAGGGCAGAGGGAGAGGGAGAGAGAGAATCTCAAGCAGACTCCAGGCTGAGTGCAGTGTGCCTGACTCGGGACTTGACCCCAGGACCCTGAGATCATGACCTGAGCTGAAACCAAGAGTCAGACGGTTAAGCAACTGAGCCACCCAGGTGCTCTTATTCACTTTATTTCTTAATAAAGGTCTAAAAGTTTCCATCTTGTTGGGAAGAGTCCCTTGACTTTCCCTTTGCCTCTTCTCATCCTCTAATAACCTAATGTTTTTATTAGCATCCAGAAGACCCCTGAGGGGAAGCTGAGACAGCAAATGTGATAAGTCTTCATGAACTGTTTTTTCGGTGTTGCAGCAATAACGTTATAGAGGTGCCCATGTGAAAGGAGCTTCCTTGGGGCGCCTGGGTGGCTCAGTGGGTTAAAGCCTCTGCCTTGGGCTCAGGTCATGATCTCAGGGTCCTGGGATCGAGCCCCGCATCGAGCTCTCTGCTCAGCAGGGAGCCTGCTTCCCCCTCTCTCTGCCTGCCTCTGCCTACTTATGATCTCTCTCTCTCTCTGTCAAATAAATAAAATATTTTTTAAAAAGACATAGAAAGGAGCCCCCTTAACCAGAACATTCCGCATGACTTGGGTAACGGGCATGGTCAGTGGGTAAATACCCAGGTGGTCATAAGCCAGTCCCAAATGGTTTGCATGTGAAACCTATCATCTGCTTCGTCTGGGGTGTTCCACGAGCATTTATGGGGGGAAGATAGACAGTCTCCCTCCTCAGGGTACAGTGGCTTGTACTCGGTCCACTAGGTTGGCCATTCCTTCGGGAATAACCCCCCTGTGTGTGTCTGTGATTGTTCCAGAGTGAGCTGAGGGGGCTGCATAAGCCCGACATGCCCTCCCCTCTTCAGCATTCAAGCCACAGACGCTGCCCTGAAATTAGTTACACTCACAACCCAGTCAGTAGAGCTTCCTCGGGGACCCAATGATACAGATCCACGTGGCCACCCAGGAATCAAAGGTTTTTCACCCCCATGCCTTTCATCTTTCTCTTCCCAAACCACATCTTTCCATGAGCCAGGGATGTTCTAGCAAATTCCACTTCACCACCACCACCACCTTTGGGTTCTTGCATCCGATTTCAATGTTTGGGGGTGGGAGGGACTTCCCACACAATCCCAAGCAATTCTCAGACACCTGCACGGTGTTGAGACTTCAACCCACTATCGACCCAGTGAGAGGGCATCAGATCCCACAGGTTAAGGGCTCAGTCCCACAAGACTGCCCCCTCCCCCACTTCAGATGCTCGTCACAAACCCAGGTCACCATCCACGCTTCCTACAGAATGGCTATAGATCAGAGGTTCCAATGGCCCCCTCCTTGGGGGAAACTAAGATTAGTTTCTTAGTGGCTCACAGAATGCAGGGAAACCCTTACCTATATTTAGCAGTTTATTGGATATAGATGGACCCCCAGATGCAGAAATACAGGGCAAGGTGCGCGAAGGTCCTGAACACGGGAGCTGCTTCCCCCACGGAGTTAGGGTACATCCAGTTCCAGGTGTGGTTGTGTTCACCCAACTGACAGCTCTCCAAACCCCGTACTACTGGGATTTTACAGAGGCTTCCTGTAGGCGCGATCAATTATTAACTCCGTTTCTAGCCCCTCTTCCCTCTCTGGAGAAGCAGAGAGTGGGGGCTGAAAATTCCAAGCTTCTAATGGTTTGGCTTTTCTGGCGGCCGGCCCCCTCCCAGGAGCCACCCGGGAGCCCACCTCGTTGCCTCAGAATAGCAGATGCTCTTAGTGTTTGTATCACTTAGGAAATTATGAGGCTTCAGGTGCTGTGTGCCACAGACATGGACAGCAAGTATATATTTCTCATAATAAATCACAACATCACCATATGTTTTAGTGAATATTCAGTCTTGCCCATAATAGGAGAAATTTGAAAAGAAGACTGAGATTCCATTTTTCTTTTTTAAAAAATATTTTATTTATTTATTTGACAGAAAGAGAGATCAAAAGTAGGAAGAGAGGTAAGCAGAGAGAGAGAGAGAGGGGGAAGCAGGCTCCCCACTGAGCAGAGAGCCCGATGCGGGGCTCAATCCCAGGACCCTGAGATCACGACCTGAGCAGAAGGCAGAGGCTTAACCCACTGAGCCACCCAGGCGCCCCCTGAGATTCCATTTTTCACCCAGCAGGTTGGCAAAAATCAAAAACTTTGATACCACAGTCGGTTAGTGAGGGAAACAGGCACTTTTTTCTTGCTGTTTGTATTTATTTATTTAATTTAAATTCAATGAATTAACATATAACGTATTGTTGGTTTAAGAGGTAGAGTTCAGTGATTCATCAGTCTTTTTTTTTTTTTAAGATTTTATTTATTTATTTGTCAGAGAGAGAGGGAGAGAGCACACAAGCAGGGGGAGGGGCAGAGGCAGAGGGAGAAGCAGGCTCCCGGCTGAGCAAGGAGCCCGATGTAGGACTTGATCTCAGGACCCGTGAATCATGACATGAGCTGAAGGCAGATGCTTAACCGACTGAGCCACCCAGGCGCACCAATATTTTATTTTTAAGTAATCTCTACACCCAATATGGGGCTCAAACTTACAACCCCAAGATCAAGAGTCACATGCTCTATTGACTGAGCGGGGCAGGTGCCCCGTTGGAGGAGGTGACATTGAAACAGACATCTGAAGGCAATGGGGCAGCAGACAGAAGTTCAGCTGGTGGGAGCCACGACCAGCTTCCTGGCCATGTGACCCATGCAGTCACGTAGAAGCTTGGGTCAGCAGGGTCCCCACGCTTGTTTCATGTTCTGCTCTTGCTCTATTGAAATTCTCAATTTTTGAACAAAGCCTTGCATTTTCATTTTGTACAGGGCCTCAGAAATTATGCCGGTCCTATCTGGGGCAAAGTGAGTTCCAGGCAGAAGGCATATCAAGTGGAAAGGTCAAGAGGTAGGAATGTGTTGGCAACTTGGAGTCTGGAGTAGGAGACAAGTCCATAGTTGGCTTGCTCTTTGTTTCTGCCCTTTGAGCCTGCGCCCCTCCTCCCCTGCTGCTCCCCGAGGCGCTGACCTCTCCAGGGCTGCCCAAGAGGGAACAGGCAAGGTAGTAAGGTTTCAGGTTCAGGAAAGGTCTGCCTTAGCCCGTACTTGTCTTGAGTGTTCCAGGCTTGGCAGGTGTTTAAAGCTGACTCTTTTTCTTGGGGGATACCGGGAGAGGGTCCCGGAAGTCTTGGTCTGGTTTTCCCCCAAAGCAGAGCCTAAGGCAGAGACTTAATGTGAGCAGTTTGTTTGGGAGGCGACCCTGGGAAGCAGAAGGGACGGAGTGGGGGACAAGGAAGCAGGCAAAGCGCAAAGGGGATGAGATGTGTCCTCCAGATTGCTGCTTTGGGTGATGGAGTCTGGATTCCAGAAAGCCCAATGCAGACCGGATGCCTCCCAGAGTTGTCTTCTTTTGAACAGGAGGCCAGGGCTTTCTCCAGCAGCTTTCACGAGGGCTGGAGGGCCCTTGTCAGGGCGCTAAGAACCTGCACTTCTAGACTGCCCCTGAACTGCAGCTTCCAGGAGAGCCCAGAGGCCGGAAAGTGGAGGCCTGCCTGGCGGGCGCTTGGAGTGGGGGTTGCGGTGGGCATGCGTGGAGCTGCCCAAACCTGCTGGAGCTGCAATCTGAGAGGCCACTCTTGTGTGTTTGCCTTGCTGGGGACAGTCACCGTGGGGCCTCATCTGGGGGTCCCTTGAGGAGGGCCAGCTGTTTAAGATGGCTCCCCCAGTCCCAGGACCCCTCTAGTCCTTGCAGGAGACCTTCTTGGGGTGGATCGAAGGCTGCCTCTCTCCTGCGGGCGAAGCTCTGGCCTGTGGGCGGCACACTCCTGTGGCCGGCTTCCCTGCCACCACAGTCAGCTCCCTCCCACCGCTGTGCTCTGCTTCTATTGCCAACCCTTCCCCTTTGGGATTCTTGGGCAGGAGTCCCATACCCAGCCATGGAGTCCCAGGGGATAGCCCCCGCCTCTCCGACTGGTCTCCTTGAAGCCCCCTCACCCTATCCCACCCTTCTCTCTAATCTCTGCCTTCAGTCCCCACATGACCTTCAGGAGAAAGCCCTCCCACCCGAGCAAGACCCTCTTCCTTCTAGCCTCTCCCTACCCTTCAAATGCCACCTGCTGCCCTCAGGCCTCCTCTGCTCCAGCCCTAGAACATGATGGTTCCTTCCCTAAACCTACCCCACCATTCACGCCTCCATACCTTTGCACATGCTGTTCCCACTGTCTGGAAAGTTCTTTCTTTCCTCATGGCTCAGACAACCCTTCCTCATCCTATAAGGCTCACTCCAAGTGAACCTCAGGCAGAGAATTTCTGTAGGCAATCAGCGTCCCCAGTGCCATGTCCCCCCTGCACCACGCACAGCTGAAATTGTGGTCTTGCAGCAGATCGCTGCCTTTGCTTCCTGGCTCCGCTATGCGTATGAGTCAGGAATTGCTTCAATAATGCTGTGTAACAAACCACCTCAACACTGGGGGCTTACAACAAAGCCTTTATTTTGCTCCCTTATTGCCAAGGAGGGGGAGTAAAGAACTGAACTAGAGCAATAGCACGATACGTCCAAGGCCATGAGTACTATATATGATTTCATTTACTCTTCATGCCAACCCTAAATGGAGGGCACAGACCTGTTTCAGGATGAATGGACCAGATATCCAGAGAGACTACATAACTTGCCTGGGGTAAGTGGCCAAGCTAAGGTGTGAACCCGGGCACAATACACGCGTGTGCTTCACTGCTTTGCTGCCCCCCCATGAATGGATGCCTTTGTTTCAGGGAGAAGATAAGAATGTGTTCAGGACAGTCAGGCCCCACATCCTTTCTCTTACGTTGGGTGCACTGAAGCCCTTTCTAATGGTCTCTTAGCTCAGAGCCTGACGTCTGAGGCCTTTTGACTCTTTTTAGGCCCGTCCAGAAATCTGGTCTCCCTGGGGACTCTGTCCCCCGACAGCTGAACCCAGCATCTGGGGGGTGCAGCTTACTGGGTAGGCTCTCCACCTTCCTCTTCCAGTCTGGACTCAAAGGATTTCAGGGCTCTGGGCTCTTGGAGTCACTGGGCCTCACTCAGGCGGCTGAGCTGGGGGAGGTCAGGGAAGGGAGCTGCCCTGGGCTGGAAAAGGAGTTGGGGCACAGCTGGGTAGGGAAGGAATTGTCCTGGTCCCACGGCTTCACTTCTTGTTACCAGTACTGGGTAACAGATAAGAGCAAGGCTGGGATCCAGGCCTGCCTTCAGCCAACGGGGTGGCCTTGGGCAAGTAGCATCTTCCAGAACCAGTTTCCTCATCCATGAAATGAGATAAGGAAACCATACCCTCAGGGGCTTACAGTGCACGGAAGGGGCTTTGCCTTAGGCGGGGCACATGGCAAGTGCTCCATACCTGATCACTGTTTCTACTTTTAAAAATTTTTATCATTCAGCTCTCAGATATCCATAGCCAAGTTTCAGGGTCAAGTGACTTTTCTCCGCTAGGCACACCTCCAGATCCATTTCTCAGAGCCTAAATACATCGGGAACTATATGACCTGGAATATATCATTTCTCCTGTCCAGGCCTCAGTTTTTCTGTCTGTAAAATGGGGGTCCTCACACCCAATCTGTAGGAAAGGATGAGGCTAAATGAGATCATGTAACAGTCCCAAGTCCCCTTTCTGATCCCTAGCTTCCCAATTTGTAACGGAGTTAATAGGGTTGTCTGGCTCAAAGGAGATAGATTGGCGGCTCTTTAGTGCCCATGGCAAGAGCTTAATAGACTATAACTTTATTTTTTTATTTTTATATTTTTTAACTGTAGCTTTAAAAACATGTCCACTACGGAGCAGGAATGCAAAAACTGCAAGAGGAATCTAAGTCACTTTCCACGTATTAAAGTTTTATTCACTATGATAGAATATATTCCCCATCATATAGAATATAATCTCCATAATGTCCTGACTTGTTTTCATTTCCCATACCCTACCTGTTCTAAATGATTGACTCTTCTATGCCCCTTTTTCTGTCCACATGGTTAATAGAGACTTAACTAATTCTTAGGGCTATTATGATTATGATTATGCATGTTTTGTTATACTGTATCAAGGAAATATACATTCCTCTAGTATTCACTGCAGTTGACAGAGAAACTTCATACCCACTGTTTTAATAATTCTCCTAACAACCTGTCAGGTATTATTACTTCCATTTCATAGGTAATAAACTTGAGACGGAGAAAAAGACTTGCCCAAGGTCACACGGTGAGCTGGGGGCAGTACCAGGACTTGGATCCTATCATCATGACCACGCCCCACACGTGTCTCGGAATGGACTCAAAGCTCCCCGAGGGCGGAGCAGCGTCCCCTCTTAGACTGTGCTGCTGTCTTGGCTCCGCATCGATCAAGCTGTGTGTGCCCCAGACGGGGCGGAGGGCTGTCCCCACTCTGTCTGGTCCAGGTCCAGAGGCGTGGACAATCCCTGTCAGTCTTTGCTGAAGGCCTTCTCTCTGCAGGGAGCCCTCACCCTTTGGGGGCTCCCACTTCTCGAGGAAGATGTCACACTAGGGAGTAGAAAGTGGGTTTTTTCATAGAGGTTCAAACACCATGCCTTGGGCCGGCCGCCGGGGGAAGCGGCCCACGGAGAGGGCTGAGGCGGGATCTCGAATAAGACGGGGTGCAGACGCGGGGTGGGGCTCCCGGGGCAGAGAGATGAACATGGGGAAGGTCAGACCCGTGGAGACCAGAAGTAGCCTAGTGCGCGGGGGCGTGTGTGGATCGGGTGGCTTCGGGGCTGGGCGGCGGGCTCTCGCTGGCAAACCGGTCCGCGCTCCTGCTACAGCTTGCCCGGTGCCCGCGGGACGGCCGCCCGGACTCCAGAGCTGCGGCTTCCTGTCCGCGGAAGCGGGACCCGCTCGGCTGGAGCCTCTGCAGCGCCGCCGCCCCGCCGGGCGACTTGGGCAACCGCTAATGCTCTCCCGGCCTCCGTCTCCCCATCTTTCTGCACGGTGGCCATAGCAGCGCCCACGACTCCTCGGTCGCCGGGGTTGTGGGGGAGCCCCCCAGCCCCGCCTCCGCCGGCAACAAGTGGGCGCGGCGTGGAGGGGGGAGGCCGGCGGTGCCCCGGCTCCCCTCCCGCCCGCCGCAGCCGCCGCCCCCGCCCCCCGCCCGCCTCGGGCGGGGCCACCGGCCGCCCCTTTATCTGCCTGCAGGGCGCCCCGGACGCCGAGGGCCGCGGGTCCCAGCCCGCCGGGCTCGCCGCCGCGCTCCAGCCCGCCGCAGGTATGGGGCTGGGGAGGGGGGGACAGGCGGCGGGCGCGCGTACAGGGGGCGGGCCGGAGCCGGCCCCTTCCCCTCCGCCCCCCGCCCGGGTGAGAGCTGGAGGACCGGCTGGAACGGGGCTCACCTGAGAGAGTGGGGAGGGCGGCCCGCCGTGGTGACCGGGAGGTGGAGAGGCTGGAGGTCCGCTGCTCCCACAGCGGGGGACTCTAGGAAGGCCCGTGGGGCACAAGGTGAGCGACTACCTGGAACTAGATGATGTGGGGGTCCCACTTGGGGGCCTCCTGGCCCGGTTGGGATGCGGAAGCCTGTCTTGGTGTCAGGAAAGCATGGAGGTTTCCCTACTCAGTGAGGGAAAGGGGAAGGAGCCCCACATCACCCCATAGCATTTGCTCCAAGCCTGCAGGCTTTGAGGAACCCCGGAGGTTTCCATGGGGCAGCCCGAGCAGGCCTGGCCTGAGAGAGGGGCCTGATCAGGCCACAGCTGGCGAGTTGGAGAATTCGATGGAGTCCCAGGGCCTGGCTGAACCTGACTGGGTGGCTCAGGACCTTATGTTTTAGCTCCAGCCTCACTTCAAAGAGCCTGTGCCACCTCAGAGCCCTTGGGGAGAGGCAGCCCCGCTCCAGCCTCAGTTTCCCTAACTAGAGGGGCCCTTGCTGGCCAGAGGTGAGAGTTGGGTCCCTTTTCCATCTCGTGCTGGGTGACTGTAGCCAGCTCACTCAATCTCTCTGAGCCTGCTTTCTTCCTGCAGGTTCTTCCTTGTCCTTAGAGCACTAGTGAGTCTGAGTTCCACAGAATTCCTTTGACTTATTTATTCTATTTTGATCACAAATGGTGGCCCAGGGTGTGGTTACAAAATGCAAAAAAAAAAAAAAAAAATGATTTCTCTTCAGTTTTGGTAGAAATGTAAGAACTTTTTCTTAAACACGTTCTGCCGAGTTGGGGAATTGGTTTGCATTGAGGGAGGTGACCCAGTTGCTGGGAGATTGGGAGGCCAGCCAGGGATGAAAAACTTTGCTTGTGTAATCTGTGGCCACCCACTGGATGTCTGGGAATTGACTACAGTGGATGAAAGGCGAGAGCACTGGTTTGGGAGTCAGATGTTGTGCCCGGCCATCCTGCCTCCTGGGCTGCAACAGCAGCTCACCTGGAGGATCAGAGTTGCTTTGAGGGAGAGTTGAAATGTATGTGAAGGTTCTTTGTAAACAGCAAGCCCGCTGTAAATTACTAATGTTAGCTCCTAATCTTACTGATGATATTTTGGGCTCTTATATGGTATCATCCTTGTCAAGACCCTTCAAGAACATTTACCTCTGACAACTCTCGTGTTAACACGGGCCTGACCTTACTATTATTATGATGATGATTATTTTTAAGTGGGCTCCGGGCCCAACACGCAGCTTGAACTCATGACCCTGAGATCAAGAATCGCACACTGTACCTACTGAACCAGCCAGGCGTCCCCCCTGCCTTACTATTATTTTTATCTGGGGTTAGACTTTGTCTTCTATGGCAAGATAAAGCTGTCTTTAAGGGAATGTGCTGAACAATCAGGGCCCAGAGAAGCAACAATGAATATTTTGCGTGCCAAGAGGGAGGTGAGAGAAAAAGTGGAATTATAACCAATTAATACTCATAATAGGCATTTTTTAGTTAGGGTGTTAAGCTCCAAGAGGGCAAGGTATTAATACCCTTAGTTCTTCTGCACAGCAAAGAAAACAGTCAACAAAACAAACAGGTTGGGCCCCTGGGTGGTGCAGTTGGTTGAGCGACTGCCTTCGGCTCAGGTCATGGTCCCGGAGTCCCGGGATCGAGTCCCGGGATCGAGTCCCACATCGGGCTCCCAGCTCCATGGGGAGTCCGCTTCTCACTCTGACCTTCTCCCTTCTCATGCTCTCTCTCACTCTCTCTCTTTCCTAATAAATAAATAAAATCTTTAAAAAAAAAAAAACAAACAGGCAACCCACAGAATGGGAGAAGACATTTGCAAATGACACTACAGACAAAGGTCTGATATCTAAGATCATAAAGAACTCCTCAACTCCTCAAAAAACAGATAATCACGTCAAAAAATGGGCAGAAGACCTGAACAGACACTTCTCCAAAGAAGACATACAAATGGCTAACAGACACATGAAATAGTGTTCATCATCTTTAGCCATCAGGGAGATTCAAATCAAAACCACACTGAGATACTACGTTACACCGGTTGGAATGGCCAAAATAAACAAGACAGTAAACAAGTGTTGGAGAGGATGTGGAGAAAGGGAAACCCTCTGACAGTGTTGGTGGGAATGCAAGTTAGTGCGGCCACTTTGGAAAACAGTGTGGAGATTCCTTAAGAAATTAAAAATAGAGCTACCCTATGACCCTGCAATTGCACTACTGGGTATTTACCCCAAAGATATAGATGCAGTGAAAAGAAGGGCCATATATACCCTAATGTTCATAGCAGCAATGGCCACAATCGCCAAACTGTGGAAAGAGCCAAGATGCCTTTCAGCAGACGAATGGATAAAGAAGATATGGTCCATATATACAATGGAATATTATGCCTCCATCAGAAAGGATGAATACCCCAGCTTTTGTATCTACATGGATGGGATTGGAAGAGCTTATGCTGATTGAAATAAGTCAAGCAGAGAAAGTCACTTATATGGTTTCACTTACTTATGGAGCATAAGGAATAATATGGGGGACATTGTCAGAGGAAAGGAAAAGTGAATTGGGGGAAATTGGAGGGGAAGGTGAACCACGAGAGACTGTGGACTCTGAGAAACAAACTGAGGGTTCTGGAAGGGAGGGAGGTCGGGGGATGGGCGAGCCTGGTGATGGGTAATAAGAGGGGCACGTATTGCATGGACCACTGGGTGTAGTGCATAAACAATGAATCTTGGAACACTGAAAAAATAAAATAAGATAAAAATACCCTTAGCTGTTACTAGTGGGGCTGTTGGTTCCCTGAGGAAAGTGTCTTAACTGCTTTGCTCACTGCTGAAGCTCCAGCCACTGGCACACGCTCGGCCTGAAACAAATATTGGAACGTCTCAGGGCCTGACGCGCCCTTTGATGTTACCGGTAAATTCATTGTCTCCTTTGACATTTCAAGGAACAGGGCCAAGAGAGGAATTGGACTTGTTCAAGGTCCCACAGGGATCGAAGGGCTGAGCCAGGACTCGAACCCAACAAAATTAGCAGAACCAGGCTTTGCCAGAGCTGACAGCTTGCATCTATAACTTCGTTTTGCTTTCATAAGAGCCTAAGGGGTAGCTGTTACTATTCTTTGATTATGAATGAGGAAATAGGCTCAGAGAGGGTAAGGGACTCAAAAGCAAAGTCACACAGCCGGCAAGTGTCAGATTTTAAATCTCACGCTCACATAAAAATGGGGATCTGGCTTCTCTTTGAAATAGCCGGCCCGAGGCGAGTGGCGGACACCGTCCCTTGGGGCGTCAGCTCTCTCCAACACTGCACGGTCACCACCTGCATGCCTTCTCTCAGGCTGGACTTTCCTCAGCCCGCAGGCATTTTGTTTGTGGGGACGAGCTCCGTCAGGGCAGGGAGTCTGTCTGCTTCCTTCACCCTGTGCCCCAGCCCAGTAGCCTTTGGCCTGCCGTGTGCACTGAACTCAGTGGGATAGGTAAAACCTGGGGCTCTCCCACTTTGAAGCCCATTTGCTGCCCCGTCCGAACAAGCTGGTCATCCGTGTTGCCCCCGGGCATTTAGGGAACTCTTCCACGATGTGTGTCGGGGAGAGACCAGGAGGAACTGGGGCAAGCAAGGTGAGGAGGTTGACCTTGTGTTTAGGAAAAGGGCAATGGGTGGTGGGAGGGCAGCGGAGGACTGAGTTTCTCCGATTGACGGGAGCTCCCACGTCGGCCCTGCAGATGTCGGTGCGGAGGCTCAGCCAACCTGGAAGCCTCTCGACCCTGCAAGACATACCCTGGGCAGGCCACATGCCTTTTGGATCACCTGCTGGCATGGTCTGCCCTCTTGACCCTCCCACTGGGGGATGGAGCAGCTGAAGCTGAGACCCTTTCCCTGGTGGTTTCACTTCCCAGCCACCTCTTTTGGGTCTGTGCAGCACTAATTTCCCTGGTCCTTACATGCATCTTCAGAGAAAGGTAAACATTGCAAGAGACACAGTTACCCGAGGCCCTCAAATCCAGTGGAACCAGCTGGAGGCCTTGTTAGCTGAGGGCTAAAGGAGGACAATTTTTTTAGATGGCGCCCAGCAAATCTCTAGGGCTGGGGATATTTCAAATACTACGACTCAGGTTGGGGATAATTCAAATACTACTACTGTTAATAATAATTAGTTACTACTACTATTAATAATTAATAATAATAGCCATCATTTATCAAGTCCCTAAACTGTGCTACAACTTTATTCTTATGGGTTTAATCTTTACGGCCATCTATGCTATAGATAATATAATTCCCGTGAGGGAGCTAAGGCTCAGAGAAGGTGAGTCACTTGTCTTAGGTCACGCAGCTAGTATGTGATGAAAGCAGGCATCAAACCTGATTTTTCTGAATCTGAAGTCCATCTCCTTTTTTTTTTTTTTTTTTTTTTAAACGTTGGTTAGATGCCACGAAGTAGGTGGCAATGCCTTAACCGTATGCGTGTTGTCAGGCCCGAGGGCCTCTTCCATCCTTGTCAAGGGGAGTGCTAACCTTCTCTCCTTTCATACAACACTGAAGTCCATCTCCTTAATGAGCCCTTATGGTGTCTGCTTTTTCCTTTATTTCTAACTTCTTTCCATTATGATTCCTAGTGAGTAGGAGACAGAAGCCATCCAAAAACCAGTCCCTGGTCTCAGCGCAGCTCTGCCCGTCTTGCTGTGTGAATCTTGGGTAAGTCACAACTTTTTAGGCAGTCCTGGGTTTCCCCAGACGTTTACTGGGGAGGGCAATGGTTAGCTGGGATTTGACCAGTGTGGGAGTGGTGATGGCTGGGGGGAAGGGAGAGATTTCCTTTAGCCCCACCCTCTGGTGACATCACACAAGACACCTCCAGTCCTTGGAAGCCCCGCCCCTAGTGACCCTCACCCGCGGAAGTGCCACCCAGTGCTTGGCATCTGGTGAATTTGCTCAGTCCCACAGAGGAAGCCATCGGCCCCCAGGCTCGAGAAAAACCCCTAGGTAACCTAGGCTTGGCGGGGGGCCACGGAGGGTGACCCGTAACGGGCAGGTCCTAGCAGCCTGGTGGGCAGATGACCCTGAGGATTCTCTGGGGTTGGTCTCTGGATACCTACCCTCCTCCTTCCAGCTCATGCTGGACCTCTGCTCCTGCTCCTTGCCCCTGGATTTGGGGGCCCCTTTCCAAGGGGTCAGGAGATGGGAACTAATTCTGAAAATAGACATATCCAGATGGAATGGGGCCTAAAGGAAGTAGGGAGCAGGATCTCTTTATCCCAGTATGTAGCTTCTGGGTTCTGTGCTTAGGCTCCACCATGTCTGGTGGCGGATGAGGGCCCTGAGGGAGCGATGACCACCTGAGGTGGGGGCTGTGAGCTAGGGCTTCATTGGTGTAGAGCCAATGGGTGGCTGGTAATCTGGGGAGACCAAGGACCCTGGATGCGTGTCAGTTGCTAGAAGACTAAGGAAATAATTTATGGGAAAGGCCTTGGCTACCTGCTTTAGACCATTATTTTCCAAAGCAGTTCTGTGGAATGCAGATTGACACGACAGGAGGCAGGATAGCCTGTGTGTGTGTGCGCATGTGTGTGTGTGTGTACACATGTATAAATGTGTGCATGTGCACTTGGGGAGGAGCTCCTAACTTCTCTGAGTTTCACTAGCCTCAAAAAGAAAATGGTCATAATACCTACCTCAGCAGGCTAGTTATGGTAATTAATTGCAACAAGGTTATAAAGAGTATGTATACAATCAGCACACTTTTCAGCTGGCTTTACAATATAATTATTACTAGGGAAAGAATTCTTGGTCAGGTAGGCTTGACAAATGGAAGTTCAACAAAGTGAAGCTGGCTTCTGTGCTGCGGGACTTCTCAGAGCCTTTAATAGGCTGTTATGACTTAGAAAGTCCTCAGAGTGGGATATGGAGCTTTAGACTAGATTTAATGGATCACAGAGACTCAGGAACCAAGCCACCATCGCACATTTTCATTCCATGGTCTTCTCCCAGGAGAATGGAAGCTTGGCTGGATTAGGCACCTCTGGGGAGGGCCTGTCTCTGGGTTCTTGCTTCCTCAGTGTAAAACAAAGGTGCTGCATGAGACACTTTCAGAGGCCTTTTTTGGCTTCCTAAGGTTCTTAGTTGGAAAGCAAAAGTTGTAGGCAAGTGTAGAGGCTGAAATGCAGCCTCTTAGGGAGGAGACAACCTCCAGGGCTGGCTCCTCCACTAGCAAGGCAGGCTAAGGGGGGTTCTCATGGATGGAAGCGACCAGCAAGGTCGGCTTCCTTAACCTGACCTTCGCCATGCTGTCTGGGGAATGGGAAGGGGGAGAGTCCTGCACTCCTGTCAAAAGCACCCCTTGCGCAGTATTGTAGTGATTTAACTCCTGCCGCCTCGGTGGACCAGGAGAGGCCAGAGACCAGAGCTGACTTGAGAAGTGTCATGCAGGAGGCACTTAGGGACACAGGTCAGGCCAGGGTGAGGAGGATGGTGGCTGGGGGCTTGTCTTGATACTGCTCTCGCCCGGCAAGCTCCCTGCATTTATTGGACTGTGTGTAAATTATTGGGGGGCTTGGGGGGTGATTAGGGTGCTGCTGGTGGCAGAAACATAAGAGCTTTATTTTACCCAGATCTCCTTGCCTCTTACAATGACTGGTGCAAAGGTAGTTGCAATAAATATGTGTTGAAAGATGGACAGAAAACCCGGATGCTGAGTCCAATAAGCTCGTTGGAGGGATGGATGGGAGTTGTGGGGCAGGTGCTAGTGTTTCAATAGGTATTTGACTTAATGAACGACACAGTAAATGATGATAAGCCTGAGTTAAGCAACTGGTTTCAGGCAAAACTATATAGAGAATATATAACTACGAAACGATTAATAACACTTTCCACCTTGTCTTGCAAAGGGCAGTTCAGGGTAGTGCTTAAGATTGCGAACTGAGTCCAAACCATGCCTCTGCCACCTCCTAGCTGAGTGGGCGGGCCCTTAATGTCTCCTTGCCTCAGTTCCTTATCTGCAAAATGGTAATAATGATAGTACCTACTCACAGGGTGTTAGGAAGCATCGATGAGTCAATTATACATAAAGTATTCAAAACGGTGTCTGGCACATAGCAGGTACTGTAGAAGCATTTGCTATGATTTGTCTTCCTTTCGATAAATCTCTTCGATTAGATCTTTTTCCTCTCTGCCCTCCCCTGGACCCAGCACAGGACCTGAGGCAGAGAAGAGTCTCGGTGTTTGCTAAATGAGCAAATGAATGAGTGAATATGTTTTATATGGTACATTATATAATCTATACAGGTAGAGAGTAGATGGGGGGCTGGGGGTGCAGTAAGGAGGCCCCCTGGAGGTGGTAGGTAGAACTGGCCCTAAAGAATTTCAGCGGAGGGAAAGGAAGTTGGCACAGGGTGTGATATTTGGGTTGGGTGGGAAATAAGGGTAGGAGCGGGGTCTTGAAAGGCAGGGTAAAGGATTAGATTTGATTTCTTTGGAGTTGGCAGCTGTGGGTGGGAGTGGAAAGGCTGGAGGAGGATCTTTCGAGTGGAGGTGTGGCTGAGGGAAGGGCTGTTTTTATAGAATCAGTTTTTTGTTTTTTTAAGATTTTGTTTATTCATCTGTCAAAGAGAGAGAGAGGGAGGGAGAGAGCACAAGCAGCGGGAGCGGCAGGCAGAGGGAGAATCAGGTGCCTCGCTGAGCAAGGAGCCCAATGCGGGACTCGATCTGATGACCCTGGGATCATGACTTGAGGCAAAGGCAGATGCTTAACTGACTGAGCCACCCGGGCATCCCTGTAGAATCAGTTGGTAACTGGGGACTTTCAGGGGGAAAAAGTGGCTTTTGAGCTGGGGACTTTACGTGTATGAAGTGTTACCAGGATGCTGTTATACTCTTTGATTCAACAAACACTGAGTGCCAGCTACTTGCAAAGCACCACAGCTTCACACAACAATGAGACTGACTGCCTACCCTTCGTGAGCTCACACTGATGATTTTAATGCCCATGAGAAATGTTATAATGGTCAAAGGATGGGTATCTTATGGTAGACACTCAAGTAGAGAGGTCATCATCAGAGGTCCAGGGGGCCAGAGAAAGTATCACAGAAGACATGGGTTTTGAGGGATGAGTAGGAGTTTACCAGGTAGGCAAGATGAGGAAAATATCTCAGGCGGAGGGAACAGCTTGTGTAAACCTCTGGACATGTGAAACAGGCTCAGGAGTGTGGTGAGGCTGTGGCCGGGTTGGAAGTACATCACGGCTGGGCAACAACAGGGCAGGAAAAGGTAGCAGGGACCAGATCATGGAAGCTGATGGAGCGTCAGTGGGAGACCCTGCCACTCCGAAGGAGCTAAAGGAAGAGGCGGCAGGTCTGTTGTTAGCAAGGTCACTGTCACGGGCAGGTGAACACAGATGTCATCATGAACACAGGAGAAAGCAGCAAGGGCTGCCGTGGGGACCTGGACTGGAATGGGAGTGGCTGAGGTAGTGAGCCGCCTCCATTCATTCCTCAGGCATTGATTGAGCCCCATACAGCACACCAGGCACCGTTCTAGGCACTTGGGATACATCAGGGCCCAGAAGGGTCGTGGGGGGCGGAGCCGCGATGTTCTTAGGGTGACTCCTCTCTTCGGAAACTCAGTGTAGGGATAAAGGGGGCAGGAAGGAGGGAGTAAGAACTGGGCTCCAGAGCCTCCCAGCTGCTGCTGTGGCGGGCCGGGGTGCCCTGACTCCGCTCTGGCCTCTCTCCCAGCTCCCTGCCTGGCCCACGGCCATGGCCACGATGGTGGCCCAGAAGCTCAGCCATCTCCTGCCTGCGTTGCGGCAGGCCCGCGGGGAGCCGCCGCCCTCCGGGCAGCCAGAGCCCATGTTCACTGTGGACCGGGCCGAGGTGCCGCCCCTCTTCTGGAAGCCGTACATCTACGTGGGCTACCGGCCGCTGCATCAGACGTGGCGCTTCTACTTCCGCACGCTGTTCCAGCAGCACAACGAGGCGGTGAACGTCTGGACCCACCTGCTGGCGGCGCTGGCGCTGCTGCTGCGGCTGGCCATCTTTGCGGGGACCGTGGACTTCTGGGGAGACCCCCACGCCCTGCCCCTCTTCATCATTGTCTTTGCCTCCTTCACCTACCTGTCCCTCAGCGCCTTGGCTCACCTCCTGCAGGCCAAGTCCGAGTTCTGGCACTACAGCTTCTTCTTCCTGGACTACGTGGGCGTGGCCGTGTACCAGTTCGGCAGCGCGCTGGCACACTTCTACTACGCCATCGAGCCTGCCTGGCACGCCCAGGTGCAGGCCATCTTCCTGCCCACGGCCGCCTTCCTCGCCTGGCTCTCTTGCACCGGCTCCTGCTACAACAAGTACAGCCAGAAGCCCGGCCTGCTGGGCCGCACGTGCCAGGAGGTGCCGTCGGCGCTGGCCTACGCGCTGGACATCAGCCCAGTGGCGCACCGCATCCTGGCGTCCCCCGACCCGACCGCAGATGACCCCGCCCTTCTCTACCACAAGTGCCAGGTGGTCTTCTTCCTGCTGGCCGCCGCTTTCTTCTCGGCCTTCATGCCCGAGCGCTGGTTTCCTGGCAGCTGCCACCTCTTCGGCCAGGGCCACCAGCTCTTCCACGTGTTCTTGGTGCTGTGCACGCTGGCTCAGCTGGAGGCTGTGGCCCTGGACTACGAGGCCCGGCGGCCCATCTACGAGCCTCTGCACACCCGCTGGCCCCACAACTTCTCTGGCCTCTTCCTGCTCACTGTGGGCAGCAGTGTGCTGACGGCCTTCCTCCTGAGCCAGCTGGTGCGGCGCAAACTTGACCGGAAGACCCGGTGAAGGGGGGGAGGGGTCGGCAGCTGGTAGGGGGGTAGGTAGAGCGGGAGCCCCGGGTCCGGGCTTGTCTCCAGAGGGGAACAAGGCCTGGTAAAGTTGTTTGTGTCTGGCCTGCGGTGACTTTCTGTGAAGGTTTCAGCTGCCAGCGTGGTCCTGGCCCGTCCTTGGATTTGGGGCTTGGCCAGGAGCTGCTGGGGTCCACTCCTGGGCCTGCCCCAGCCCCCTGCCTTGGGAGAGGAAAAGAGATAAAGATGCGGCCTAACCAGGCTTGCCTCTCCCCATTGCCACTCACTAGGGGTGAGGATCGGGGCTCAGCTGGGGCCAGGGCCCTGGGTGGGAACTTCCAGATTATTTGAGAGAAAGTGAAGGTAGAATTTAGGCCAGAGGCAGAAGAGGCCTCAGCAGCCCCCTCTACCCAATTTCATTGGTGGATACGGACGGGGCAGGCCCCAAATGTATGTAGGATCTGATCATTCCTTGAGCTCCAGCCTGGAGTTTTGGAGTTGCATGGGGTCTCCCAAAGTAGAAGATTGTGCTAAGTAGAAACGGATCCCACCCAGGGCCCATACCTACTCGGTCCCCATCCCACACAGTGAGCCCCAACCTTTCTAGCTCTGGCCTCTGTGACCCACACATCCCATTCCCAGCCTTTCTCTTGGTTTCCTTGTTCATGATTCAGTTATCAAATTCAGTGTTTCCTGGGCCTCTGCGGAGAGCCAGGCTACCAGTCGGGTCCTGTGGATCCATGAAGGATGATGAGAGCTTTAATATGGGAATGACCTGTCAGGGGAAGCATGAGGAGGAATAATCAGTGGCTGCCTGCGACCCTCATAGTCTTGGGTTGGGAAGGGTGAATAGGAGTTTGCAGATGAAGAAAGGCATTCCAGGCAGAGGGTAAAGCCTCTACAAAGGCCAAAGAGGTACTGAACGGAGTTCAGCGGGGCTGTAGGTAGGGGTGGTCTGGACTCTGGTATGTCCTGGATCCAATAAAGTGACCGATAACAGCACCTCTTTGCTTTTTGCCTCTTGTCTCAGGAACCCTGGGGCCCTCAGGGAGCTGCTCAGCATGTTGAGGTTTTCTAGGGAGGGGCTGGGGCCCCCAGGGATGGGAACAGGGAGGAGGAAAGCAGTTGGTATTTTCTTTCTTTCTTTTTTTTTTTTTTTCTTTTTTTGCCTAGGGGTGGTTGGGGGCCTTATAAGCTATATATATGAACTTTTTCTTTTTGGCAGGGAAGGGAGGGCAATTTTATTACTAAATAAGTTTTAGAAGTTAAAGGAATGTGTAAAATTTTATATAATCACACTTTATAATTTGACAAAGATTTTTTGGTCTTTAATCAAGAAGGATTACAAAAAAAAGGAAGGATTTTATATGTTAACTTTTATAATACTGCTTTTCCACAATACAGTTTATAATAGTTCTCCATAGTACAGTGAAGGAAAATTAGGAAGTACTGATAAAGAAAAAAACCCAAGTGAATAAAAAATACCACTCTGCTGGGTGCCTGGGTGGCTCAGTTGGTTAAGCATCTGCCTTTGGCTCAGGTCATGATCCCAGGGTCCTGAGATCGAGTCCTGCATCAGGCTCCTTGTTTAGTGGAGAGTCTGCTCTTCCCTCTGCCTGCTGTTCTCCCTGCTTGTGTGCTCTTTCTCTCTCTCTGAGAGGTAAGTAAAATCTTAAAAAAAAAAAAATCACTCTACTGGTAAAATATCCTGTTCATATGGGTGCCTGGGTGGCTCAGCTGGTTAGGCATGTTGGACTCTTGATTTTGGCTCAGATCATGATCTCAGGGTTGTGAGATCCCACACTACATGGGACTTCACACTCAGCGGGGTGTCTGCTTGAGATTCTCCCTCAGCCCCTTCCCCCACTCTCTCTCTCCTAAAATAAATAAATCTTTTAAAAAAGATCTTGTTTACATATATATGTATATGATTTATAAACATATATACAAGATATGGGGACAGTGGTTAGGGATGGAAGGATGAGCGGGACGCCAGCAATCTGCATTTCTTTTCTTTTGTTTTTTTAGCATTCTGCATTTTTGAGGAACTTTCACAATCTGCAAAGTGCTTTCACAAACCTTACCTCACTTGAGCCTCTTTAAAACCCAAGGTCACACCTAAGCTGTGAAGGCAGGACTGGGAGATAGTTCTGGGAGCTGACAAGCCAGGGACTCCAAATTTTTAACTTTCCTTTTTAACCTTTTTATTTTCATTTTTTAAACAAAGATTTTATTGGACAGAGTGAGAGAGCACAAGCAGGGGGAGCTGCAGGGGGCGAGGGAGAAGCAAGCTCCCCGCCGAGCAGGGATTCCAACGCAGGGCTGGATCCCAGGACCCAGAGATCACGACCTGATCTGAAGGCAGACACTTAACCGAATGAGCCACCCAGGCACCCCACCCCCCTTTTAAAAAAGATTTTGAGAGAGAGAGAGAGAGAGAGAGAGAGAGAGAACGAGTGGGGGGAGGGGTAGAGGAGGAGCGAGACGCAGACTCCCGGCTGAGCAGGGAGCCGAGCTGGGGCTCCATCCGAGGACCTTGGGATCATGACCCAGCGGAAGGCAGACTCTTACCCGCGGAGCCACCTTTTTAACGTTTTCTAGGTCCTCTCCCATGTGGTTTCATAGTTGTGCTTGCATTTTTTTTTTGAATTTCAAAGGTAATTAATAAACTCGAGTGTATGGTTACCACTTAGGGTGGTGCTGGGGACACAGGCTTTGGAGTTGGCGGACCGCAGCCTGGGCTCCACCCTTCCTTTTGGGATGACCGGGAGGATGCAGCTGTGAGACAGGAAAACCCTGAGCCCGGGATAGTTATGTTTACTGCAATAAATTGCAACTTTAGTTGCAATAAAGTGCAACTAAGCCAAAAGAAATGTATATTCCTTGTGCAATGTCGCGAACACATTTACGCAGCCTAGTCGCGGGAAGGCAACTCCAATTAGATCACGAGGAACGCGAAGGGCTCGGTAAACCGAAAGGTGCTCCACCTTACCACACGACCCTGCGCGGCCAGGGACTGAGAGGAAGGGGCGGTGCTCGGGCCGGGGCGGGGCTGATGCTGGGGCGGGGCCTGCGTCGGCGGCTGCGGCGTAGCTCCGCCCCCGGCGTTGGCGCGAGATTCGAACGTCGGTGGAGGCAGTTGGAACCCTTCTGTGAGGCGGCGGGAGCGGGAGCCCGGCGTCCCGCTGGCGGGGTGTCGGCAGCGGCCATGAGGCGGAGAGGTCATGAGGAAGAGGCCTGCGGTGTGTGGCTGGACGCGGCGGCGCTGAAGCGGCGGAGAGTGCAGGTGGGACGTGGGGGCGTGAGAGGGAGTTGGAGGAGGGGTGAGGCGCCTGGAGGCGTGAGAAGGGAGGCGGTGGAGGTCAAGTCGGGGTCCGAGAAAGGGACAGTTTTTGGAATTTTGAGGCAAGAGGGATTGGAGCCTGCAGAAGGGTGAAAAATGGGGTTTGGGAAGAATGGAAGGGAAATGGGGCGGAAGGCAGGCAGGCTGTGGGTGGGTAAGGAAGGGACTGGGACAGTAAGGCTTCGAGGTGTGGGGAGAGGGTGGAGAGAAAATTTACTGTGGGAAGTGTGGTTTTTGTTTTTTAATGGAACTATACTTGATATTCAATATCTAGTTAGTTTCAGGCGCACGTGATAGTGAGTCGATATTTTTATACATTAAGAAATCCACAGGATAAGTCTGGTTGCCATGGTCACCATTACAAAGTTACTACAGTATTATCGACTATATTTCCCACGCAGTATTTCACCTCCCCATGACTTATTTTATAACTGGAAGTTTGTGCCTTTTAGTCCTCTTCACCTGTTTCTTTCGCTCCCCAACCCCTCCCCACTCTGGTAACTAACAGTTTGTTTCCTATACCTATGAGTCTGTTTCTGTTTTGTTTTGTTATTTAGATGCCCCATACAGGAGAAGTTGTACATATTTGTCTTTTTCTGTATGATTTATTTCACTTAGCATAATACCTACTAGGTCCATCCATGCTGTCGAGAATGGCAAGATTTCATTCTTTATGGTTGTGTAATATTTCATTGTTTATATTTACCACATCTTCTTTACCCATTCATCTATTGGTGGACACTTGGGTTGTGCCCATATCTTGGCTATTGTAAATAATACTGCAATGATTATAGGGGTGCATATATTTCTTCCATTTGGTGTTTTCATTCTCTTCAGATGAATACTCGGAAGTGGAATTACTGGATTGTAATTTTACTTTTAATTTTTGGAGGATCTTCCATATTGATTTCCTTTTTATTTTTTTAAAATTTTTTTAAAAGGATTTCATTTTTATTTATTTGACACAGAGAGAGAGAGACCACAAGTAGGCACAGAGGCAGGCAGAAAGGGGGGAAAGGGAAGCAGGCTCCCTGCTGAACAGAGCCTGATGCGCGGCTGGATCCCAGGACCCCGAGATCACAACCTGAATGGAAGGCAGAGGCTCAACCCACTGAGCCATCCAGGTGCCCCTTCCATATTGATTTCCATAAGTAGCTGCACCAGTTTACATTTCCAGCAACAGGGCATGAAAGTTCCCTTTTCTCCACATCCTCTCCAACACTTGTTATTTTTTTTGTCCTTTTTTCTTTTTTGTCTTTTTGATAATAGCTATTCTAACAGGTGTGAGGTAATATCTCATATTTTCATTTTCCTACTGGTTAATTGGTGATGTTGAGCACCTTTTCATGTGTTTGTTGGCCATCTGTATGTCATCTTTGACAATAGTCTTTTCAAGTCCTCTGCCCATTTTTTAATCTTTTTTTTATGTTGTGTAACTATATATTTTGGATGTTAACCCATAACAGATATGTGATTTGCAAATATCTTCTCCCATTCAGTAGGGTGCCTTTCTGTTTTGTTGGTTTCCTTCACTCTTCAAAAGCTTTTTAGTTTAATGTAATCCTATTTGTTATTTTAGCTTTTGTTGCCCCTGTCTGAGGAGATTGGTTCGAAAAAGTCCTGCTAAGACTGATGTCAAAGAGCTTACTGCCCATCTTTTTCTTCCAAGAGTTTTATGGCTTCAGATCTTAACATTCAAGTCTTTAATCCATTTTGAATTTATTTTTATATATGGTGTAAGATAGTGGTCCAGTTTCATTCTTTTTCATGTAGCTTGTCCAGTTTTCCCAGCACCATTTATTGAAGAGACTACCTTTTCCCCATTGTATATTGTTTTCTTTGTAGTAGATTAATTGTCCATATACATGTGGGTTTATTTACGGGTTCTCTGTTCTGTTGACCTATGTATATGTCTTTGTGTCGAGTGCCATACTGTTTTGATTACTATAGCTTTGTAGTGTAGTTTGAAATCAGCATGATTTTTACAGCTTTGATCTTTTTTCTCGAGATTGCTTTGTCTGTTTGGGGTTCCATATAGATTTTAGGATTATTTTTTTCTAGTTTTGTGGAAAATGGTATTTTGATGGATTGTACTGAATTTGTAGATTGCTTTGGGAAGTATGGATATTTTAACAATATTAATTTGTCCAGTCCATGAGCAGAATATATCTTCCCACTTATTTTTATCATCTTTAGTTTCTTTCATTCATGTCCTGCAGTCTTCAGAGTACAAGTCTTTCAACTGTTTGGATAAATTTATTTCTAGATGTTTTATTCTTTTTGATCAGCTGTAAATGGGATTGTTTTCTTAATTTCTCTGATAGCTCATTATTAGTGTGTAGAAATGCAACCATAGTTGAATAGCTGTCTATGGTAAAAGCTCCCCTCCTGGAGCAGGTCCTCTAAATTCTTATAGGTAGTTGGGGAAGGTCAACAGTTATTCCTCAGCCTTCTTTTCCTTAAAAATAATCAGCCTAAAATAATACAAATTGCTGGCACGGGCGAAGAATGAGGCACAAACAAGTCAGCTTCAAGAGAAATTGGGAGCAGGGGTCCTCAGTTGAGACTGCTGCCTTGAACAGCTCCTTAATCCCGTATTTATTAGATACAACCAACAAAGGAGATTATACATTGTTTATAGGTAAACAAGAAGGAATGTGAGTCATGTGTTGGTCACGAGTCTTACAGATTAAACTAGAAGAAGAGAAGGGTGTGCACGTGAAATTCATTGTAGAGTTAGTGCACTCAGCGCTTAAATGGATAACCCCAACAGCCAACTCTCTCCGAGGCAGGGGAGACAACGAGATAACAAAAAGGGAAGCAGGCAGCCATCCCCAGCTGCTGGACTTCAAGAACGTTTATCCTCCCCTCCACCTGAGGCCTACTGCGAGTACATTTTTTCCCAAGGTTATCTTTAAGCATGCTTGCATGACCACATCTCCTCATAGTTATATTTTCAGCAATATATTATTCTGAGGGACGGTTACAGCATATGCCAAAGAGACACATTTGGGGGTGGCAAATTTTGCTCCCTTACAGTGGCTACAACCTCCTGAACAAAGTAATTGAGGGCTGTTAAAAAGCATCGTACAACTAAAGTCATTTTTTGAGAAATAATAAATGAACCACCTGTTCCTTTAAAAAATTTTTTTTACTTAAAAGTGTTTTTGGGGTAGGTACGTTCATCTCGTACATGATTTAAAATGGATGGCAGTGATAGGCAGCAAAATACCTCCCTAATACTTTTAACCATCCTTGGCCCATCTCGGATGGGCCACAACTTTCCTGCACATCCTTCTAGACATATTCTATACATGTACAAGCGAACAATATCTATTCTTTCTTGTAAACAGCATATTCTACATTGTTCTGCAACTTGCTTTTTCTCACTTATTGCATCTTATGTATCATTTCATATGCATCCCCAAATAACTGCTTTATTCTTTAAAAAAAAAAAAAAAGATTATTAGCACAAGTGGGGGAGAGGGGCAGAAGGAGAGGGAGAAACAGCTCCTCCCCTCCCTTGCTGAGCAGGGAGCTGCTTCATTCTTTTTAAAGACTAGATAGTATTCCATTATATGGAATAGTATCCATTATATGCAATAGTATTTCCTTAGTGTACTCAAGCTGACAGTAACAAAATAATATAGACTGGGGGGCTTAAACCACAGAATTCATTTTCTCACAGTTCTGGAAACTGGAAGTCTGAGTGCCGGCATGGTCAAGTTCTAGTAAGGGCTTTCTTCTTGGCTTGCAGTGAGCTGCCTTCTCCCCATGTGCTCATATGGCCTTTTCTTGGTGCATGTGTGTGTGTGAGAAATATGTGTTAAAAATTTTTGGGGTGGGCACCTGGGTGGCGAAGTGGGTTAAGCATTTGACTTGGTTTCAGCTCAGATCATGTTCTCAGGGTCTGAGATTGAGCCCTGTGTCGGGCTCCTCAGCCAGAGTGGAATCTGCTTGAGATTCTCTCTTCCTCTCCCATTGCCCCTCCCGCTCAAGTGCGCGCTCTCTCTCAAATGAATAAATAAATCTTAAAGACAATTTTTTTAACTTTGTTAAAAAGTGGTTCTTTGACTTTTTAAGACTTCCAGCCCAGAGCAGAGTACTAAAGATCCCCTTTCACAGGATGTAGAAACCTGCCTTTTCCTAGAGTAGCTATCAAATAGGCATATGTTTGAGTTTTAATATCAGTCATTAATAGACAGTTGCTCATGGCCAGTGTTTTAGAAAATATGCCCCTTCCCACTTGATCCCTAAACAGACTCTCTTTGGGGGCAACTAATGGGGTGGTTCATAGTTTAGGCAGAAAATAGATGCTTATGTTTGGAGTGAGTTTGCTTCTCTCTTGGTCCCACATGACAGGCTTGGCCTCATTACCTAGGCCTTGGTATGGAGGATACTGTATTTGTTTTTCATTTCCGTTTTTTTATTGTGAGAGTAATATATGTTTGTAAAAAAAAAATCAGAATTAAATAAAAAACAGAAAGATTCACTGGTGGTAGCTACTTTTAACAATTTGGTATTCTTTAAGACATTTTCTATGTGTATAAATATATCTGTTTCCCTCATGAAAGAGATTATTTCAAACATATTCTGTTATTCACCTTTCACTAAGTATATGATGGAGAACTTGCCATGTGAGACATGAGTTTTAGTATAAATTTTTCAAAAGGCCATTTTAATTTACATGATTTTCAAATTTTGTATTTTAACTTTGCTATCTCTTTATTAAAACACTGAGAAATATTTCTGAAAGGTTTCTCCACACGATAAAGAGGTAAAAAAATTTAGTATGTCTTGTGTATATTTGCCGTCTCTTAGGTGTATTCTATTTCTTCACCTGTAATGCAGTTTAGTTTCTTACCCTTGAAATATATGTAGCAGAGAAGGAGAAGTGGGCCTAAGAAGGGGACAGAAATGCAAAGATAACAGAAATCTTGGATGAGTCATCAGTGGTTTCTGACGGCCTTGGCGGAACGAGGAATGCCACTGTGACGTTCTGCAGCTTCACTAACATTCAGTTCATCAGCAAATTCTCTGGACTCTGCCTTCATATGTGTTCAGAATCTCATAATTTCCTACTATTTCTAGCACTGCTGCCTGACCCAGAATGAGAGTGACCTTTTGCTCACTGTTAATTTTAAAACCATCTAGTGATTTTCTATCTTCTGGTCAAACCCAGAATCTCTGAGGCCTACAAGGCATGATTTAGTCATGTATGTTTGCCTTCTAGTACATTTTAGAACTCATCTACTACTCTTTTCTCTGCCTCACTCTGCTGTAGCCATACTGGCCTTCTTTCTGGCCTTCAAGCCAAGTATACCTCTGCAGGGACTTTTGTACACCTTGAAATGCATAGGGCTTAAAATGCCACGTGGCTCTGCTCTTTCGTTTGTCAGCTTATCACTGAGTGCATTTCTTCACCACCATAAAATAGCCTTTCCCTTATCCCCTACTCCCTAACACCTTGGCCTTGCTTTATTTCTCTCCATAGCCCTTTTACCATTAGATATACTATATACTGTATATTTACTTGTTCATTTATGATCTTCCCCTACTAGAATGAAAGTTTCATTAGGCAGTCCTTCAAACAGTGGCACATGGTAGGTACTCAGTACAAATTTATTGAATGAGTGAATGAATTAATCCATCTGAGCTTTGCTTTCAGAAAACATTTTGTTTAGATATGGTCATAGTTGCTCATTCTATTTTTCTCTGATGAGAAGTGGGAAGACTGAGTTTTTTAGAGCAAAGATGGATGGGAGGAGACCTCCAGTAAAATGACAGTTAAAGTGTGTACTTAACAGGGGCACCTGGGTGTCTCAGTTAGTTGAGCCTTCAACGCTTCATTTCGGCCCAGGTCATGATCTCAGGGTCCTGAGATTAAGCCCTGTGTTGGGCTCCATGCTCAGCAGTCTGCTTGAGATTCTCTCTCTCTCCCTCTGCCTCTCCACTCTCAAATAAATAAACCTTAAAAAGTGTGTACCTAACAACAACAACAAAAAAAAACGCCTCTGTGATACTTACAGAAATGATGAAAAAAGAAAAACAAAAATAGAGGAGAAAAGTATTTTACTGAAACTGAATGGGCTCAATAATAATACTGAAGTCCATGGTAGCAACAATGTTGGGGTCAGTGCTGTAAGACTGATTAGGATCTGTAAATGTAACTTAACAAATATTTATCAATATGATCTTTATGTAATGGCTTATGGTTTGTAGAAGTTTTTTACATGTATTTCACTTTCTCAGTAGCTTTGTGAGTTAGGTGATATTATCTCCATTTTGCAGTTGATGAAATTGAAGTTCAGATAGAGATTTGCTTCAGATCACATCAGAGTAAGTGCAGCTCTATGGCTTGATTCCAGGTCTTCTGACTCTTGTTCCAGTGTGTTTTTTTCATAATGTGTAAGGTGTCCTCAGATGATAAAAAGGTGAATAATGAATAAACTAGTTCTAACCCTGGCAGCATGGAATATGGTAGGTACACAAATAACCATCAGACAGACAGTGCCTTGGAGGCATAAGGAAATTCTAAGCATTTAGAGAAGAGATTACATTTTATTATGGGTGGAGGGGTGGTAGTTTTAAAATAAGTCCACAAATTCTTTGATACCTCTTTCTTTAACAGGTGGATGTTAAGTCCCCCACTCCTCCCAAGTTTGGGCTGTTCTTAGTGACTCTAATGAATAGAATGTGATGAAAGTGTTTATGTTAGAATTCTGAGGTTAGGTCATAAACAGCATTGCAGCTTCAGCTTCATTCTCTCTTTAGGGGAGGTCATCTGTCACATTGTGCAGACACGCAGGCAGCTCTATGGAGACCTTCATGTGGTGAGGAACCTTACCGAATTTGCTAACAGTTGTGTAAGTGAGCCACCTTGAAAGTGCATATTACAATCCTGATAACTTAAATGCAACCTAATGAGACTGTGAGCCAGAATCGCCCAGATAGGCTGCTCTCAAATTCCTGATGCACAGAAGTTGTGCGATAATAAATGTTGTTTTAAGCTGCTAAATTTTGTGGCAAGGTGTTAATGCAGCAATAGAAAGATAATACATATTTTGGTTTTGGCAATGGAGTACAACCTAACAAAAACCGAAAATGGGGGGGTGGCTCTGGCATGGGGCAATGGGTGGCAGCTGGAAGGACTCTCTAGTGCTAGTGAAAGCTTAAAGAGCTTGTAAGAGACCATTTCTAGAACTGGGATGGCCTTTGAGGAGACTGTGAGTAAGGGTTTAAAGGAAAGTGAGAATAATCTTACTGGAAACTAGAGGAGAGGGAATCCTTGTTATGTAGTGACAGGTTGCCTACAACTACTCTTGACTGTAGTAAGGTGGAAGACAGAGAATGTACCTAAGGAACTGGGTGATTTAGCTAAGGAGATTTACAGGCAGTGTTGAAGGGCTTACCTGGTTACTTCTTGCTGGTATAGCAAAGTGCCAGAGGACAGAAAGAAGCTGAAGGAAGGCCAGTTGAACAAAAAAGAGCCTAGACTTGCTGGTTTTGAAAATTATCAGCTTCTTCAGGTGGTACACAGTGGATTTTTCTTTGCAGGAAGCTTTTAAATTACTAACTTAATCTCTTTACTTGTTATGGATCTATGCAGATACACCCATGGAAAGATTGTCATTAGTCACTAGGGAAATGCAAATCAAAACCACAAGGGGATACCACTTCACATCCACTAGGATGGCTATAATCAAAAAGACAGATAATACTAAGTGTTGGCAAGTATGTGGAGAAATTGGAACCCTCATATATTACTGGTGCATGCATAAAATGATCTATGCAGTTTGCAGGATAGTTTGTCAGTCCCTCAAAATGTTTAACATAGTTATCATATGAGCCAGCACTTCTGCTTTTAAGGATAGACCCAAGATATGAAAAGATAGTCCGCACTAGAACTTGTACACCAATGAACGAAGGTTTGAATGTTTGTAGCAGCATTTCTCATGATAGCTAACTATAGTGGAAATAACCAAAATGCTCCCAAATGATGAATAGATAGATAAAATAGTATGTCCAAACAATGGAATATTACTTGGCAATAAAAAGGGATTGAAGTATCTGACATGCCACAACCTGGATGAACCTCCAAAACATGCTTAGTGAAAGAAGCCAGTCGCAAAAGACCAAATATTGTATGTTGTATGTAAGGTCCAGAATAGACCATTCTTTTTTGTTTTTATTTTTGTTTTAGATTTATTTGAGAGAGTGAGCAGGATAGAGTGCGAGCATGAGTGGGGGACGAGCAGAGAGAGAGGGGAAAAGCAAGTTCCTCACTGAGCAGGGAACCCAATGTGGGACTCGATCTAGGGATTCCTGGATCATGACCTGAGCCGAAGGCAGATGCTTAACCAACCGAGCCACCCAGGTACCTGGTCCTTAATCCATTTTGAGTTTATTTTTATATATGGTGTAATAAAGTGGTCTGGCTTCATTCTTTTGCATGTAGCTGTCCAGTTTTCCTGACACCATTTATTGAAGAGACTTTTTCCCATTGCATATTCTTGCCTCCTTTGTTGAAGATTAATTGACCAAATAATTGTGGGTTTATTTCTGAGTTTTTTATTTTGTTCCATTGATCTATGTAACTATTTTTATGTCAGTACCATACTGTTCTGATTGCTACAACTTTGTAATATAACTTGAAATCTGCACTTGTGATACCTCTAGCTCTGTTTTTCTTTTTCAAGATTCTTTGGCTATTCAGGGTCTTTTGTGGTTCCATACAAATTTTATGATTGTTCTAGTTCTGTGGAGAAATACTGTTTGTATTTTGATAGGGATTGCATTAAATCAAATTAAAACTATCAAATAGATTACTTTGGGTAGTATGGGTATTTTAATATTTCTTCTTTCAGTCCATGAGCATTAAATATCTTTTCATTTATTTGTGTTGTCTTCAGTTTCATCAGTGTTTATAGTTTTCAGAGTATAGGTCTTTTACCTCCTTGGTTAAGTTTATTCCTAGGTATTTTATTACTTTTGGTACAGTTATAAGTGGGATTGTTTTCTTAAGTTCTTTTTCTGCTATTTCATTATTAGTATATAGAAATGCAATGGGTTTCTGTACACTGATCTTTGTATCCTGTAACCTTATTGAATTCATTTATCAGTTGTAGTTTTTTGGTGGAGTCCAAAAGGTTTTCTTTTTTTTTTTTTTTTTAAGATTTTATTTATTTATTTGAGAGACAGAGAAAGTGAGAGAGAGCATGAGAGGAGAGAAGGTTGGAGGAAGAAGCAGACTCCCCATGGAGCTGGGAGCCCGATGTGGGACTCGATCCCGGAACTCAAGGATCATGACCTGAGCCGAAGGCAGTTGCTCAACCAACTGAGCCACCCAGGCGCCCCAAAAGGTTTTCTATATACAGTACTATGTCATCTGCAAGTTGTGAAAGTTTTACTTCTTCCTCTACCAATTTGGATGCCTTATATTTTTCTTGTCTGATTGCTGTGGCTAGGACGTCCAATACTATATTGAATAGACGTGATGAGAGTGGACATCCTTGTCTTGTTCCTGATCTTAAGAGAAAAAACTCTGTTTTTCACTATTGCATATGATGTTAGCTGTAGGGTTTTTATATGTGGTTTTTATTGTGTTGAGGTATGTTCTCTCTAAACTTCGTTGAGGGTTTTTTATCATGAATAGATGTTGTACTTTGTCAAATGCTTTTTCTGCATTTACTGAAATGATCATATGGTTTTTATCCTTTCTCTTACTGATGTGATATATATCGCATCGATTAATGTGTGAATATCGAACCACCCTTGTATCCCAGGAATAAATCCCACTTGATTGTGGCAAATGATTTTTTTAATGTATTGTTGGATTGGGTTTGCTATTATTTTGTTGAGGATTTTTGCATTTGTGTTCATCAGAGATACTGACCTGCAGCACTCTATTTTTGCAGTGTCTTTATCTGGTTTTGCTATCAGGGTAATGCTGGCTTCATAGAAGGAATTTGGAAGTTTTCACTTCCTCTTTTATTTTTGGGAATAGCTCGAGAATAGGTATTAACTCTTCTCTAAATGTTTGGTAGAATTCATCTATGAAGCTCTTTGGTCCTGGACTTTTGATTGTTGGGAGTTTTTTGATTACTGATTCAATTTCATTGCTGGTAGTCGGTCTGTTCAAATTTTCTGTTTCTTCCTGATTCAGTTTTGGGAGGTTATATGTTTCTAGGAATTTTTTCATTTCTTCTAGGTTGTCCAATTTGTGGGCATATAGTTTTTCATAACATTCTCTCATAATCCTTTGCATTTGTGTTGAGGACTTAGTATTCTTATAGTCATTTAAATAACTATACATTAGTCTCTCTTTTCCCGTAAGCTATAATAAGCTTTACCATGGCAGAAACAGTCTGTTTTGTTCCTCAGTATATTCCCAGTACCTAAAATATAGGTGCTAAAATACTTGTTGGCATACTATCTCACATAGTTTCACATATGTAGGATGTTTCTCATATAAAGTTTAGAGAGCCATGTGCTTCTTTGGACTTCCTCATAGCATGGTGGCCAGGTTCAAAGAGTGAGGATCTCAAGAAAGCAAGACAGAATGCATGGCATTTTTATGACCTAGTTTTGGAAAAAATGTAGTCTTATTTCTATCATACTTTATTGATCAGACAGTCACAAAAGTTTTCCCAAGTTAAGGTGAAGGAATATGGACTTTGCAACTTGAGCAGAGGAGTGGCCACCTCAGCTTTTCCGAATTCCAATCTCAATGTATTCAATTAATCTGGAATGCAGTGCCTGTGTACTTTATATACTTATATACTTTGGTCTGGCAAGTGATTCCAGGCATAAAGCTAGAGTCATCATAGGGCTCACCTCATTTGTTTTATGTATCTCAGGGCTCACAATCCAATGCAATTCCTTTTGTCCACCATCTATTATCAGTTGTTTCATGTATTTTATCCAGTTTTCTAGTTTTGTAATGTGGAGGGGGAAGTTCCACACCAGTACTGCAAGGTAGAGTATGAATTTTACACCAAGAATTTCATTCTTTTATCCACTTAAGGTACATTTTAGTTTCCAAATGTAAAAATGAAGTCAACGTTAGGCTAGAATTAATAATTTGAGTTCGTTTCAGACCTATCTCCAACTTACAACATGAAAATCGGCAAATCTTGTTTCTTCTTTGGTTTTCATGCAAACTGAATTGAAGCTAAATTACCCTCTTCTCAGGGTTACTTCTCAGGCATTCCATAACAAGCAAGTGGAAACAAAACCACCGTAAAGTATAAAGGGGCTGAGAGCGTGTAAGACTGGCCATTGCACTGCTCTTCCTCCTAGTAATAACCAGTTAGCATTGAACCTGAGGAATTGGGTAAGCCTTTTATGTGAATTAACTCACCAAATCCCCCTAACAGCCCTATGGGATAGTTACTTTACTGTCCTCATTTCACACGTGAGAATTAAGCACTTGCATAGGGTCACACAGTAATAAATAGCAGTGGCAGAATTGGAATTGATTGGAACCAAGCTGTCTGATCCATACTCTTAACTCTATGTGACTATTTGAAAACCACTAAAAATGTGTCAGCTGCTGCTGATGTAGAATCATTAGTTATCTTTAAGTGTAAGAGAGAGAATCATTCCTGGAATCACGCCAACAAATCCTGTTTGTTTAGTCAGTGTGACTGATTTCTGCGGGGAAGCAGAAAGATTGGGCTATAGTTGGAATACGTAATTTCCTGAAAAAACCAGACATCATCGGTGTGGCAGGAAATGGTAGATGATGATGTACAGCAAAACCTACCTAGAAAGTGGGAGAGGAGTGGAGTCCAAAGGGTCCAGTGTGGTTGCATGAGGGTCACAGGTGTTTATTTGAATCTCTCCTGCCTGGCAGCTGTTTTGATATTAATAGGTTCTATTCTTTTTCTCCCCCTTCTCAGACACATTTAGTGAAGCCAAACACCAAAATGCTAACACACTTTCCTGGAGAGAAAAAGGCTAAGGTTTCTCTTACTCAAAGAATCGCACCTGCAGGCATTCGGCAGGCCAGCATTACTTCGTTCTTCGCCTCACAGCCAGGTATGACGACCCGCCTGGGGACACCCAGGGAGCAGAGACGAGTGCGTGCATTTTTCCAGGCTGCAAAATTCATGGGAAGTGGCAACACCAGTGCACTGTCTTAAACTTCGCTAACTCATTAGAACAACAAAACATCCCCTTCTGCAAAGCATTATATACGTGCTTTTACCAATATTTTCTCATTCTTTGTGCTTAGCTGAATATTAGATATTTGTATCCCCTGACAGAGCAGCGGGGAGAAAGATGTGCTTGGGGAGTTGGGGAGTGCAGGGGAGCTGATCTGTTAGGTCAATGCCTTGGATTGGCCATAATGAGCAGTCTCTAAACGATTACTCGAAAACAAATATTTCTGTATAATGCTTCTCAAATTGTCAGAGTTCGAAGATGCTTCTTTCTTAGAAAGGTTGGCATAAAGTTGACTTGTGTCTCACCATCCTCTGGCAGTTCTTTGCTTACATGTCCCTTTTCAGGGGACGAGCTGCCTCAGAGCAGGGTGTCTGCCAGTTGGAGGGTTTGGAGAGCTCTAACTTTTGATGTGATTCCCAGGATTGCTTTGGATAAATCTTCAAAATTTACTGTCCCTGCCCCAAACACAAACTTAAAATAAGCACCCTTTTGCTTTAAGTGACAAGGGCAGATTTCTTTCAAGGACACTTTTGATTTAAAAAAAATTTTTTTTTTTTTAAGTAGGTTCCATGCCCAACATGGACTTTGACATGGGGCTTGAACTCATGACCCCAAGATCAAGACCTGAGCTGAGATCAAGAGCTGGACGCTTAACAGTTTGAGCCACCCAGTCATACCCTGCTATTTCAATTCTGGTATATTCTATAATCTGTTGAAGTCTTAGGCAAAGTTGAGAATCTTTCACAAAGCAGTTTCTGAAGTATAATTCTTGTTTGAGAAGGAAAAAGGAACTCATTCAGTTTTGTAATTAGGTCTTGGTATAATTTGGGGGAGTAGTCGTCCACGTTATTCATCTTTAAGGCAGAACAGTATCCATTCCATGCCTGATAAAATGGACAGGCTGAACACTAGTAATTGTTTATTATTGTTCTTCCAACTGGTTGACTTAGCATCTAAATGTCTTTATTCCCTTTCTCAGGCAATGTTTGCAGAGTAGAGGCCCTAATGTTCTTTGCACTGTCACCAAGAGGGTTTCTTAGAGTTGGATGGTTAATGTGATCTTAGTGACCTTACAAAAATTATGTTGTGCACATTTATCAAAAGATAATATCCAGGAATATATATTTGGCCAACATCACTATTTAACAGAAACCATATTAAATAAAAAACAAAAGCAAAACTTATGTGCCCTGTTAAAACCCCATATCCTAAAACGGAGCTGGAAAAGTAGTCTGTGGTCTGAGTATACCTACCACCTTTGATTTTATTATTTATTAGGTAGATCATTGGAAGCATCCATATATTTGAGTAGTGGAATATAAGGTCTGTGGTTTAGAAGGATCATTCTGGCGAAAGCAGAGATTGAAAGCAGGAAGATCATGGAGCACCTGGGTGACTCAGTTGGTTAAGTGTCTGCTTTCAGCTCAGGTCATGATCTCTGGATCCTGGGACTGATGCCCCGAATCGGGCTCCCTGCTCAGTGGGGAGTCTGCTTCTCCCTCTCTGCTCCCCTCCCATTCTCTCTCTCTCTCTCTCAAATAAATAAAATCTTAAAAAAAAAGAAAGCAGGAAGATCAGCTCTAAAAAGGTGTGTGACGAGTCTAAGACCCCTGCGCTAGGTGGTGATAGTAGCTGGTACTGATTTCAGAAAAAGCCAGCTAAATCCTGCTCAGGGCAGAGATTTCCTGTAGAATAATTATTCACGTCTGTTTTGCTAGGAAAGACAAATGGTGGTGACCAGAGGAGTGTTTCATCTCATATAGAAAGTCAGATCAACAAAGAGTCTAAGAAAGATGCAACCCATCTAGATCATCTGATCCAGGGCTTGGAGGACGATTGCATGTCACCCCCATTAGCCACTTCAACCCCTGCAGCAACCCAGGAAGCTGGACTTTCTCCTCATTCCCTCCAGGCTTGTGACCACCACAGAATGGGAACTCCATTTTTGACTACGCTGTCTTTGCCCCAGCCTGACACCTTGGTCTGCACGGGAAAGACTAAAGCCTCATTCTCTTGTTCCTTCACTCAGAACTTGGAAGGTTCTTACTTGCTGGACCAAAAGGAAGGAGATAAAGACTCTTTCTGGAAAAGGGAATGGCCTCATGGATCTAAGGAAAAAAACTATCAGGATGTGGAGAGACGTATTCAACCACTGGGGGGCAAGGGCCTTCAGCCCTCGGAGAAGATTAAATTGGAAAAAGTGTCTGCCAGAGAAACCAGGCAGGACCCCATCCTCCTTCAAACATACAGGGATTCCTGGAACGGAGAAAACACAGACTTGGTGAAACAAAGCCCTTGTCCTGTCCCTGTGTTTTCCTGGGACAGTGAAAAGAATGACTCCTGGAGTCAGCTTTTCACTGAGGATTCTCAGGGCCAGCGGGTCATTGCCCACAACTCTAGAGCTCCTTTCCGAGATGTAACAAACAGTCAGAATCGGGGCTTAGGGCAGTTTCACAATAGCTCTTGGGCTCAGTGCCAGGAGAGGCCCACTCAGTTAAATCTGCAGCCTGATTTGCTCTTTACCCAGGACTCTGAAGGTAATCAAGTTATCAGGCACCAAGTTTAAATATCTTTATGATAGTTTGGTTCTAAAAGTACCTTGAGATGACAGAGCTATAGGAAAATATTGGGCGGGGGGCAGGGGAGGCAAGGGATGAAGTTATTATTGAGCATTTTCTTTGTGTAAATAAAGCAGGTGGTGCCACTTGTGAGACCATATGATTGGCATCATGCCTCTCCCTGAGAAAGAGGTGGCTGGAAACCTTGGCCAAGTCTGTGGAGAGCACTGAGAGGAGGTAGGGCAGGTACTTAGCCTTCCACTAAAGAGTCCTTACTCGGCCTGCAAAGCCCCCTCTTTGCCCTTTCAGATGCCTGACTAGGACATTGCTTCTTATGGATGTGTGTTCTAATCTCTCGCTGTTATCTTACCCATGCAACCTCGGGACCATTATTCCTGACACCTTTTTGAGTGATAAGGCATATTTCCTGGGTCCAGGGATATGGGGACAGGGAGGATGATGGTAGGGTGTTTTGTTTTAAAGTAGGCTCCACACCAGTGTGGAGCCCGATAAGGAGTTTGAATTCATGACCCTGAGATCAAGACTTGAGCTGAGATCAAGTCGGATGCTTAACCGACTTGAGCCACCCAGTTGCCCCAATGGTAGGTTTTTAAAAAAACTGTTAATTGGGGGGGTACTTTACAGCATTTAAGCCTGCACTGGGGCATCTGGGTGGCTCAGTCAGTTAAGCATCTGCCTTCATGATCTCAGGGTCCTGGGATCGACCACTGCATCAGACTAAGAGACTAAGACTAAGAGTCTCCCTCTCCTTCTGCCCCTCATTACCTCCCACTTTTGCTTGCTTTCTCTCTCAAATAAATAAATAAAACTTTAATAAAATAAAAAAAATTTAAAAAGTCTGTGCTATTACTGAGGCTACATAGCAATCTAGATGTGGTGATATCACTCTTCTACAAGATGTAAGAGAACTCCCTTTGTAAAGAATCCAAATAAATGGCTGTTTACAAAGCTGACTCGAATGGTAACTAAAACATTACCATTTTATTTCTGAAAGAGCAACTTTGTAATAGTTATATGTTCTGTCATTTTCAGGGGTCCCATCTCAACACCCGTGTTCCGGCCAAGATGTCACCCACCAGTGGCAGTTTCTCATGTCGCAGGTGTGCTACCTTAGGAGGCTAACCTCAACAGCCTCTACGGGGCAAGCGTGCAAGAGTTTAGGGTAAAATCCCTACAGAAGGGGGGAAAGAGGCTCCCTGCGGAAGTGTTTTCTTATACGGACAGGACTTTATAAAGCGGGAAAGCCAGGAACCTGTTGGTGAAAGTTCACGTACCCTTACAGTGAGCAGGAGCCCTCTACGCATGAGCTGCCAGGTGGTTACAACGCAGAGGCAAACAGCACATGCAGCATCTCTCCAGATCCTTCGTTTAATATCAGGTAGTGCTTCAACCCAAACACAGGACACATACCATAGAGAAAGGGACCCGAGGGCGTCTGAGTCATGCATGGGGCGGCAGGTACAAACCTTGGCCCAGTGCCAAGGAGCAGCCAAGGGCCTGGAAGAAGGATGATGCTCTGTTTCTCCTTCCCGTTTCTCTTCCCTATGGGCTTAAACTAAAGTCCGTGGAAGAGAAAGTGTTTTCCATCAGTGGAACCCATGAGGTCCCAGGGCCTGGGAGGGTAGATTTGGTTGTACAGTATTACAAAATATATTTAAGAAAAAAACAGCCCAGGCCGCCCAGCGGTAGCCCAAGTGTCAGCTGGTCCAGAGGTCCGACCTCTACATCTAGGGACAGGAAAGAGGGAGAAGGTGATTGCTGGGCACTGGTGTCAGTTCATGATGGAGCAGCATCAGATTTTCCCTGCCCTGTCAACACAGACATAACATGTGTAGCCCCTCAGCCCTCAGCCCTGCTCTGCTGCAAGGAAGCCGCTGAGAGTGACAGCTGGGCACAAAGTGTCCGGTGAGACCAGTTATGGGGTCTAATGCAGTGAAGTAAGCCATTCATTTTAGGACCTATTTTCACACAGAGGCAAGGAAAAACCAAACTTCTGTCTCATCCTTTAGACTGAGACATTCCAAACTATACATTTACCTGTAACAAGTGTCTTGGTGCAAAACAGGCCTTAGCTTCTGCTAAGGTTTTAAAGCAAAGGAAGCATGATCCAACTCTTCTCTTTCAGTCCAAGCTCTAGCTTTCGGCAAGACCGTTGCAAAAGATTTCTAACTGAAAGGCAGAAAGGTCTGTGGTGAGGAAGGCAGCTATTGAAGGAATTCCAGGAGCATGAGACTGAATTTGCAGAGCTGAGTTCTGTCAGTTTCCTTTTCTACTAATATCTTCTTCCTTCAGAGCAAACTTCCTCCTTAGGACCTCAGAGATAAGGACAGCGGGGTCTTCCTCCTTCAATAAACTCCGGTTCCTGGAGATAAAATAACAGCTTGTATTTATTAAGTACTTGCTCTTAGGCAGTGTTTTGTGTCTTTGAATACATTATCTGATTTAGTCCTCACAACAGTCTTACAAAGAAGTCTTTTCAGATGAGGAAACTGAAACAGAAGGGTTCTACAGTTTGCCCAAAGTTACTAGGTACTCAGCCAGTAAGTAGCAACAGCAAACACAGAGTCCAAAATCAAGCTAACCGGTTTCTTAACTAGAATGCTTTACTATTTCCTGAAATGGCTATAAAATGTGGGCAAAAGTAAGGGACTATCAACCAGTTAGAGTTGGCCTATGGTGGCTAAGCTTCTACTCCCACCTTCTGGTGCTACCTTTTCTTAGTGGCATTTCCCCCGGCCAGCAGGGGAAGTGACAACGGACGTGGCTATTCTGATCTTTATTAGTTCTGGGGAAAAGGTGTGCTGATTTCCTACAACCCTGCCTGCTCATCAGGGCAGCTCTGAGATGTTTTTAATTGGAAAGAACACTTAACATGAGTTCTACTCTCTTAACAGATTTCTAAGTGTATAATACATTATTGTCACTTTTTTTGGTGACACCTTTTTACTGTCACCTTTTTGTAATTTTTTTTAATTAAAAAAAGTTTTAAATTGCTTTTTTACCTTTTGACACCCTTCACCCTATTTCTTGCATACCCACCCCGAACCTCCTGGCAAGCACCAATCTGTTCTTCATATCTACAAGCTTGGTTGTTTTGTTTTGTTTTGTTTTTCATTTAGATTCCCATATAAGTGATCATACAGTTTTCTTTCTGGACTGTTTCACTTAGCATAATGCCCTCAAGACATTATATTGTTGCAAACGGCAAGATTCTTATTTATTTCTGCCCTCCCTCCCTTCCTCCCTTCCTCTTTTTAGAGATGGGGGAGAGAGCAGAGGGAAAGGGAGAACCTCAGGGAGGCTCCAGACCCAGCACAAAGCCCATTTCACAACCTTGAGATCATGACCTGAGCTGAAATCAAGAGCTAAATGCTTAACCCACTGAGCCACCCAGGCACCCCTCACCTTTTTTTTTAGAGAGGGGGAGAGGGAGGGAGGTAAATGTCAAGATTTCAATCTTTTTTAAGGCTGAATGATATTCCGTGGTGTATATATGCCACAATTTATCCATTCATCCACTGATGGACACTTAGTTTTTCCATATGTTGGCTATTTAAATAATGCTGCAGTGAATATGGGGGTGCATATATCTTCTCAAGTTAGTGTTTTGTTTTTGGGTAATACCCAGAAGTGGAATTGTTGGATCATATGGTAGGTTTTGGGGAGAGGGAGTAGTGAGGAGAGAATCTTAAGCAGGCTTCATGCCCAATCTCAAGACCCTGAAATCATGACCTGAGCTGAAATCAAGTCAGACTCTTAACTGACTGAGCCACTCAGGCACCCCCTCATGTGGTAGTTCTATTTAATTTTCTGCATACTGTTTTCCCTAGTGTGTGTACCAATTTACATCCTACTCATAGTCACAGGGGTTCCCTTTTCTCCACATTCTTGCCAATACTTTTTATCTTTTTGATAGTAAGTCTAATGGGTGTGAAGTGAAATTTGTGGTTTTGATTTGTTTTTCTCTGATGATTAGTGACATTGAGCATCTTTTCATGTCCCTATTGGTCATCTACATGTCTTCTCTGGAGAAATGTCTATTAGATTCCTCTGCCCATTTTTTATCAGACTGCATTTTTGGTCTTGTCTTTTCCTTTGTGGTTCCTTTTTTGCTATTGAGTTGTAGGAGTTCTTTATATATTTTGGATATATGATTTACAAATATTTCCTGCCATGCAATAGGTTGCCTTTTCATTTTGTTGATAGTCTCCTTTGCTGCGCAGAAACTTTTTACTCTGATATAGTCCCACTTGTTTATTTTTGCTTTTGTTCCTTTCACTTTTAGTGTCTGGTTGAAAATATATCATTGCCATGACTACGTCAAGCTTACTGCCTGTGTTTTCTCCTAGGAGTTTTATGGCTTCAGGTCCTAACATTCAAGTCTTTATAGTACATTTTGAATTAATTTTTGCCTATGGTGTAAGATAGTGGTTGAGTTTCTTTCATTTGTATGTGGCTGTCCCGTTTTCCCAACACCATTTGTGGAAGAGACTGTCTTTTCCCTACTGTGTGTTCCTGGGTCCTTTGTTGTAAATTGACTGTATACGTGTGGGTTTATTTCTGGGCTCTGTTCTCCATTGATTTGTTTTTATGCCAACAACATATTATTTTAATTACTGCAGTTTTGTAATAGAGTTTGAAATCAGGGAGCATGATGCCTTCAGTGTTGTTGTCCTTTCTCAAGACAGCTTTGGCTATTTGGGGTCTTTGGGGTTCCATACAAATTTTAGGATACTTCTAGTTTTGTAAAGAATGCCACTGGACTTGTGATAGCAATTGCATTGAATATGTAGATTGCTTTGGGTAGTACAGACATTTTAACAATATTCTCACAACCCATGAGCATGGAATATTTGTGTTTCCTTTTTAAATTTTTTTAAAAGATTTTATTTATTTATTTGACAGAGAGAGACATGGAGAGAGGGAACACAAGCAGGGGGAGTGGGAGAGGGAGAAGCAGGCTTCCCGCTGAGCAGGGAGCCCAATGTGGGGCTTGATCCCAGGACCCTGGGACCTGAGCCAAAGGCAGATGCTCAACGACTGAGCCATCCAGGCTCCCCTCTTTTTGTTTCCTTTAATTTCTTTCCTTGATGTCTTATAGTTTTCAGTATACAGCTCTTTCACCTCCTTGATTAATTTTTATTCTAGGTATTCTATTCTTTTGATACAATTTTAAGTGGGGTTGTATTATTTCTGATAGTCTGTCACTAGAAACAGCTGATTTTTACTTACTGATTTTGTATCCTGCACATTACTGAATTCGTTTATTCTAACAATTTTCTTGAGTTTTTAGGGTTTTCTATTAGGGTATGCTATTAGGTTATAATATGTCATCCGCAAATAGTGGGTTTTACTTCTTTCCTTCCAGTTTGGATGCTTTGTGTTTTTCTGCCCCTTTTTTTGGCCTTAATTGCTCAGGCTAAGACTTCCAATATTATGTTGACTGAAGTGGCAAATGGGCATCTTTTTCTTATTCTTTATCCTAGAGGAAAAGCTTTCAGCTTTTATTGCTGAGTGTTATGTTAGCTGTGGGCTTGTCATATCTGGCTTTTTATTATTTATTATGTTGAGGTATGTTCTTTCTATACCTGCTTTGTTAAGTTTTTATCACAAATGGATGTTGAATTTTGTTGAATGCCTTTTCTGCATCTACTGAGAGGAACATATGACTCATCCTTTGTTTTATTAATGTGGTATATCGTATCGATTTGCAGATGTTGGACTATCCTTGCATTCCTTGAATAAACCCCACTTGGTCAGGGTGTATGATCCTTTTAAGGTATTGTTGAATTCAGTTTGCTAGTATTTTGCTGAGGATTTTTGCATCTATGATCATCAGGGATATTGGCCTAGAATTTTATTTTCTGCTGGTGTCATTGTATGGTTTTGATGTGAGGATAATGCTGGCTTTGTAAAATGAATTTGAAAGAGTTCCCTTATCTCTTTTTTGGAAGAGTTTGAAAAATATTAGTCTTCTTTTGGAAGAGTTTGAGAAGTATTGGTATTCTCTGAATGTTTGGTATAATTCACCTAATGAAGCCATCTATATGGTCCTAGACTTTTGTTCATTGGGAGGTTTTTGACTACTGATTTAATCTCTTTACTAGTCATCAGTCTGTTCAGATTTTCTATTTCTTTATAATTCAGTCTTGGTAGATTATAGGTTTCTAGGAATTTATCCATTTCTTTTATCTATTTGTTGGAATATGATTTTTCATAGTCTCTTATCCTTTGATATCTGGTATTAGTTGTAATATCTCTGTCATTTCTGATTTTGAGTCTTCTTTCTTTTGGTGATTCTAGCTAGAGGTTTGTCAATTTTGTTTTTCTTTTCAAAGACCCATTCATACTTTCATCTTTTCTATTGCTTTTTAGTTTCTATTTCATTTATTTATTCTCTAATCCCTGTTATTGCCTTCCTTCTACTAGCTTTGCGTTTCATGTGCTATTTTTTATTCTGGTTCCTTAAGGTGTAAAGTTGTGTTATTTGGGAATTTTGTTTCTTGAGATAGGCATTCACTGCTCTGAACGTCTTTAGAATTGCTTTTGCTGCATCTCCTAAATTTTGGTGTATTTCCATTTTGTGTCAAGGTATTTTTTCTTTTGGTTTCTGATTTGACCCCACCCCCCACCCAGTTGTTCAGCAGATGTTTAATCTCCACATATTTGTGAATTTTCCAGTTTTGTGTAACCAATTTCTAGTTTCATATCACTGTAGATGGAAAAATGCTTGATATTTCAGTCTTCTTAAATTTATTCAGACTTGTTTTGTGGCCTACCATATGATCTATCCTGGAAAATGTTCCATGTGTGCTTGAGAATGTATATTCTCTTTGTTTTGGAAGAAATGTTTTGTATATATCTGTTAACTCTACCCAGTCTAACATGTCATTTAAGGCCAGTGTTTTCTTATTTTCTGTTTGGATGATCTATCCATTGATATAAATGGGGTATTAAAGTCCCCTGCTATTACTGTGTGGTTGCCTCTCCCTTCATGTCTGTAAAAATTTGCTTTATATATTCATAAATATTTACAAATGTTATATCATCTCTTGTTGGATTGAACCTTTTCTCATTATATAATGCTCTGTCTTGTTACAATCTTTGTTTTCCAGTTGACTTTTTTCTGATATAAGTATAGCCACCCCAGCTTTCTTTTAGTTTCTATTTATATGGAGTATCTTTTTCTATCCCTTCACTTTGTGTGTTTTTACACCAAAAGGAGTCTCTTGTAGGCAGTATATAGGTTTTGTTGTTTAATTCATTTAGCCACTCTTGTCTTCTGATCAGTGTATTTACATTTAAATTTATTAAATTATTGATAAGTACTTATTGCCATTTCATTGTTTTCTAGCCATTTCTGTAGTTCCTCTCTGTTCCTTTCTTCTCTTGCTCTCTTCCTTTGTGGTTTGATGTCATTTTCTAGTGGTATGCTTATATTCCTTTTTATCTTTTGTGTATTTACTATAAGGTTTTATTTTGTGGTTAAGATCAGCCTTAAGTATAACAACTTCTGTTAACAATCTACTTTTGCGTTGATAAAATAGTTGCCAACTTAAGATTGATCATTCTAAAGCTCATCATTTTTAGCATGTTTTTGATGCACATTTTACATCTTTTTAACTTGTGTATCCCTTAATTATCGTAATCTGTTATTTTTACACTACTTTTGTCTTTTTAACCTTAAGTGATGAATCCTCTATTTTTATTATTTATCTTTCCAGGGAGATTTACTACTTGTTATGTGTTCCTATTACTGACTAGTGCTCTTTTCAGCTTAAAGAGGTCATGTTAACATTTCTAGTGAGGCTGATTTAATGGCGATAAATTCCTTTGGGTTTTGCTTGTCTGGAAAACTCTCTCTTTAGTTCTGAGTAACTTTGCTAGGTTGGAAGTTTTCTTCTTTCAGCATCTTGAATATATTATGTTACTCCTTTCTGGCCTGCAAATTATCTGCTGAAAAATGTGCTGACAGCCTTATGGGGGGTTCCCTTTTACATATGTTCTTTTTCTCTTGCTGCTTTTAGGGTCTCTTTGGTTTCATCTTATTTGGAACTCTCTGGGCCTCCTGGATCTGGATGTCTGTTTGCTTCCCCATAATAGGGACATTTTCAACCATTTTATTTTCTCTAGAAAAGATTTTATTTACTTAAGAGGGAGAAAAAGTGCAGGCACAAGCGTGGGGTGGGGGCGGGGGGCAGAGGGAGAAGCAGCAAGGCTCAGTCAATCCCAGGACCCTGGGATCATGACCTGAGCCAAAGGCAGACACTTAACTGACTAAGCCACCCAGGTGCCCCTTAGCCATTCTTTTTTTTGTTGTTTTTTTAATTTTTGTTTTTATTTATTTGAGAGAGAGAGAGTGAGAGAGCACATGAGAGGAGAGAAGGTCAGAGGGAGAAGCAGACTCCCCGCAGAGCTGGGAGCCCGATGTGGGACTCGATCTTGGGACTCCAGGATCATGACCTGAGCCGAAGGCAGTTGCTTAACCAACTGAGCCACTCAGGTGCCCCAGCCATTCTATTTTCAAGTAAGATTTCTATACCTTTCTCTTCTGGGAGCCCTAGAAGTTCCTTAAGTTATCTTTATTTTATTTTTTTTCTACTGCTGCTCTGATTAGGGGAGTTTTACTGCTTTGTGTTTGAGATCATTATCCTTTATTCTGTTACACTAGAGGGATTCAGGGCAAACTAGATCAATTTTTTAGTTCATTTATTGCGTTCATCAGCTCCGTGACTTCTATTTAGTACTTCAATGTATTTTCCATCTCTTTGTTGAAGTTCTTTTGTTCATCCATTATCCCCTGTTTGGCGAGAATCTTTATGACCTTTACTTTGAATTCTTATTTAGATAAGTATTAGATATTAGATATATTAGATAAGTAATAACAGATTACTTATCTGTTAAGATTTTTTTTCCAGAGGTTTTTATGAGAGATCTAGAATTCATGGTAAAATGTTCACATCATAAGGGAATCATGGGAACAAACTAACTCCAAATTAGGGAGGTTTGCGTTACCTAATTATCAAAAAAGAGTGTCCTAGATATCTGGAAAATAGGTGCTTTAAATTCTAGTAAACTTAAATACATCCTTACGAAGACATTTTACTGGTCATTAGGTAGGTATAAGATCAATCTGTCACATTTCTGAATCTTTGCTAATGATGCTACTTTTCTCAATTTTATTCATCAACCCAGCTCTTTCCATTAACAAAGGAGAAGAGATCCCCAGACATAAGGCTCCACTCCTTGGAGGTTCTGCTTTAGTAAGTTTAAGGTGTATTTATAACAAATCTTAGCAAGTCTGCTGGACAGCCAAGTTTAGAGTCTCAAATCTGCCTGGATTTGGAGAGCTGGTTTGCATAAGGGACCACTGTATTTTAAAGCAGAAACCTCAACTTTATGAAATTCCCCTTCCATCAAAAAAAGTATCCATTTGAGATGCCAAAATAATTACGATGCAACCCCATTTTGCAGGGTGTTACATAGGGATACCTGTCACCAGCAGTATGAGAACTGAAGTGGTAACCACCCCCCACCCCTGGCAACAAAAGTTGAATTGGAGAAGGCTTCTTGTAAAATTTCTACTACTAATGATTGGCGTAGATCACCCGAACCAAATGTAAAATGTTCTTTCCTCAAATTGGAGCCCCTGGTGTTATTAAGCAGGCAAGCTTTGTGAATGAAGTAGTACATAGCTACTACTGAGGACTTAACTTTGTAAATTCTTTCTATTAGATCACTGGCCACAAGTGACTTAAACAGTAAACACACTACCAGAGCTCCTTATCACATACTTACAGATCTTGGCTCTGTTTCATCCGGTGAAAGTCCTTCAGGATCCCCATCATATCTGCAAAGCTGCTGGCCTTGGACAGAGAGACACAGTCATCCTCTTCAGACGAGCTGCAGGTAGCTTTGTGCTCTGGTTTGCAACATTCAGGGCTGGCAGAACAAAGCAGGGGGACTGATGGAAGCTCAGGGACCTCTACCTCGGTCTCCTCGGTGATGTCACTAATGACAAAGGAAGTTGTAGAGTGGAATGAGGATCCAAAACAAGGTAAGGGAGAAGAGACATTTGAACTTCCTGGAGATAAGAAATCTGGCGTTAATGAAGCCGAAGCTGAAAGAGAAAACAATAGGCATGGATGGACATTGGGACTAGAATACAGCAGTAATATCTTCTCCCCCCAAGCAGGGCCTATCAAACATTCATTTCCTGGGCTTGACATGACATTCTGGGAGATTCCAGGATGCTATCTGTAAGCCAGTGGAGGATTCCTCCATTACCCTCCCCTCTCAGGATCTAAAAATGGGAAAGCGCTGAGCGCTTTCAGTGTTCTGGGAGGGTGGAAAATCCCACCACATAAAGGCTTAGGCTTCTAAAAGCTCCCGTTCTGCAGTAGGCTACGGACGGCCCTATTTCTACCAAAGCAACAATGATAGAACCAAGGCCAGAATGTGTCCTTTTCTCTAACTGGGCTAGTGCTTCTATCTGTGACTAGAAGAAATAGCAAAAATAGAATTGTGACAGTCCTCCTAGTTTCTCAAATCTTGAAAGAATTTCCAAAACAAAAGATTTTTAGTTTCATTTTTCAGGATGACAAAAATGTAGCCAACACATAAATGGAAAATTCAAGTACAATTCCTCCATTAAACTGCCATATGAGTGAATTAAATATATGAGACTTACAAAGAACACCATGATTTTCATGTGTTCTACCAAGAGGTGAGGTTTGGGAGCTATGACTTTAAGTTGACAAGGAGCAAAAAAGTGACAATGGATAGAAGGAACAGGATGGGCAGCTTGGGAAAGAGTCAATGTTGGTCTTTCCTGTACTGGGTCAAGGCGGACTCCCATCTATTTCTAGTGGTGGTTCTGCCTTAACCGCAGGCAGACCGGTGGAGGGATGGAGAGGTAGCTCTGGGAGAACAAGGGAAGGGAAGGTAGTGTAAAGGGGATCTCTCTCCATGAAGGGGAATCATTTCTCATTGAAAAGGGAAGCTGCTTGAGGACTCATGGAAGATGTGCTCTTAGAGACACTTGGAAGAGGGTGTTAGTTTTTGTAGCCAAGGGAGGGAGTCTGCCAGGGGGTCACAGGTCAAGTGAAGATTTTGTTCCTAATCAAACCAGTCAACCCAAAATGGCTGATGGAAAACATCCAAGGAGTACTAGAGGCTAACCAGTCCTCAGGACCACCCCAGAGCCCTGGGCCTGTGTCTCCCTGAACCATGGACCACCATTTTCCTACCCTTCTCCTGTACCAAAAGCCAGGGGGAAAGGAAGAGCCTGCTAAATTCTGGCCCTGACTCAGGGGCTCCTACCTGCATCAGCTGCCACTATCTTAGCAATCTGGCTGCGCAGGTGGCTCAGCTCGTCCTGCAGCTCTGTGGTGCGGGTTAGGGCTGGCAGGGCTGGCTTCTTCAAGGCCAGAAGCCTCTCCTCGGACCCACGCAGGTTGGGCACCGAGGCATTGCGCTGCATGACAATCAAAGGGCTGGGCTTCCAGGTATGCCTCAGGGGCCGTGTGTCACTTCTGGACCAGGGAAAGACAAGTATGTCAGAGACAGCCGGCCACTGCATCCCTTCTAGAATTCCTTCACCCACTCCTATACAAGTAACACAGCCAGGCTCTGCTCCCACTCAGAGCCCCCAGCATTTGTTCCTGTTGCCCTCACCCCCCATAAGCACTCCCCCATTGCCTGCCACCTCATGTGGGAAGGAACTCCCCATTTCCCAGCAGACCAGCTGCTGCCTCAGCTACCTGACCCGGGCATATGTCTCCTCCTCATCCGCAGCAATCCAGGCGATGTCAGCCAGAGTAGGGACTGGGGGTACCTCCCTCAGACACAGATCAGAGATGTTGGGCAGGGTCTACAGGGAAGCAAAAGTCATCAAAAAACATTTATTGATATCAAGAGACTATCAAAGACTGCAAAACACATGAGAGGGGCAACTAAGTATCAGGAAGGCTTCCTAGAGAGGGGAGAAGACAGTTCCTGGGTGGAAAAGACCCATTCTAAGACCAATAATGAGCCACTGGAAGATTTTAAGTAACGATCAGATTTTGAAAGATGACTCTGGCTGCTGTGTGGAACCTGCATGACAGTGAAGATACCAGTTATGAGGCTGTTACATCTTCCAAGCAAAACATGGTGGCCTGGAGCAGGATTGGGACCTATTTTTACATATAAAGTTTTATTGGAAAGTCACACCCATTCATTTATACATCGTCTGTGGTATTTTTTAAGTTGCAACTGCAGAAGTGAGTAGTTTTAACAGTAGTTATGGCCCCACACTAAAATATTTACTATTTGGCCTCTTAAGACATTTGCTGACCCCTGGCTGGAGCAAAGGTGTCTTCAGTGGGACTGGTGAGAGTTACCTTTCAACAGAGACAGCCACTAAGAGCACCTTGCTTCCTCCAGCTATGAGAATCCAGGTACAAGGACATCAACAGGAAGTTTCTCGGGCTAGCTCTTTACAACACCTCCGTAGCTAACTGGGATCTATACCGTTATAGCAATGCTGTTTTAAGCAAACTTGATCATTTTATTATTTGGATTTAAATAAAAAATGATTAACGTTAGGCTGGCGGGCCCAGGGATGCCGAGAGTAGACAAGATGGCCACTGAGTTTCACAAGATGGTGACTCAAGGACTTTCAGCCATGGGGCTTCCTGTCTCGGAGACTTTCCAGATCACCCCACAAGAACAACGAACAATCTGACTGGTCCAATCTGACTGGTCAACTTTGGATCCCTTTTTCTGTATAATGAGCTGACAATTGATTGGTGTATTTTGTATCCCTCATATACATAAACCGTAGCCAATCAGATACCCAGCAAGCCCTCCAGACCCTAAGACCCCTAATTAAAAACCCCTCAGCCCTACCCCTAGGCACGACTTCCCGGCCTCACTCCCTTGTGAGCCTCGGAACCTCGCCCGAGGGCACATCCATTAAAGCTTGCCTCTACTCTACTCGCCTGGCTCCTCTTTTCCACCGCCGATTCAAACCTGACAATTATATCAAAAGAATAAGAGGATTCCTTAAAGTAGCCTCTCAACCCAGATGAACAAAACAACCAGGGAACAGACAAGGCTGAGTGACTTTATGTTTAAATGAAAGGAGGAGGATTCAATCATGCTATGATTATAACCAAGTGAAAAAACAAACCCCACGTGCATCTAGAAAAAGATGGAAATGAAGTACACCAAAATATTATTAACAAGCTCATGGGTGGCTCAGTTGGTTAAGCAACTGCATTCAGCTCAGGTCATGATACTGAAGTCTTAGGATCAAGTCCCACATTGGGCTCCCTGCTCATGGGGAGTCTGCTTCTGCCTCTGACTTCCCTCTCATGCTCTCTCAAATAAATAAAATCTTTAAAAAAAAATTATTTTGTGTGATGAGTAAGTGATTATATACAATTTCCTTTTTTTCACTTTTCATAATTTAATATTTTTGTATGGGTAAATTTAAAAAATAAATCAGCAAGATTCCCTTAATTATGGGAATTAATTTATAACAGAAATCCAGAGACAATTCTCAAAAACCCATCTATACATGAATTAAATTCAGACGTTTCTGCTACAGACTGGCAGGTGGGTCAGGAGTTGACAGCTCTAGCTTTTAGACAGGGAACCTGGGTCTCACAGGAGCGATGTGATGCTCCAGCGTTACACAGGGACTTCCACTGACCCAGAAGTTACCGCTAAAATGGGCCATTTAGGGGAAGCCTGCATTTGTTTTCCTTTCCAGAATGCTGCTCTGCTATTGACAATTAAATGAGTTAACACATATAAAGTATGTGTTATACTGGCACACAGTATGTGCTCAGTAACGTTAGCTGGTATTACTAATACTATTCACGCACACTCCTGCTCTGTGACAGCCTGTGCCCTTGACTGTCCCTGCCCAGCAGCGTCCGGCCAAAGGACTGAAGAGGTTATAGCCAAGTGTGGGGGCAACGTCCATTGAGTCGCTCACACTCCCTAGCTGAGCTTCCCTTTGTTTCTGATGCTTGAGGCAGCCAGGACCACATCCTGCCCACGCTCTTTAGGCAATTCTGGATAACCGGCAATCTGGGTCACAGCACAGCCACCCTACATCACTTACTTCCAACTCCATTCCTAATTCTAATACCAACGCTGACACCATTTCTGACTCCAGAACAAGTTCCTACGATTTCACGGCTCAGCATCTGATACAGAAACTCAGCCTCCTTCATTTCTGTTTCCACTGGGGCTATGTTTTTTCAGGCATATATTTGTTTCCTCTGTGTAGGCAGAAAGCTGAAGTAATTCTCTAGTGTCTCAGTCCCCCAAACGTACACATCTTAAACATCAGCCTGCAGCTGGTTCTTAACACTTAATTCTTAGAGGGAGGTAGCTGGGACTCATAAATGCTACTTAGCTTTCCACCGCCGAAGGGGGGTGGGGAGTTCTCAGAGACGTGCGCCAGGCGAGAATCTGCTTCAAGTGGGAGCCAAAGGCCCTAGACACAGAGGTAAGCCTTAAGTGCTCTAGTAAAGGAGTGGCCAGATTTGGCCAGAAAGGAAAGGACGGAGAATAATGGCCTCTGGGAAACATAAAAATAGGCGGCTAAGTGGTCAAGTCTTAGGGCTAGTAAGAAAAGCAGAGCTCGACTCAGTCACACAGCACTCGGTGTCCCACATGGAGACCTGCCAGGATTGCAGGCAAACACCTCAGGGCAAAGACCTGGCTACCCTGGGAATGTGCCTCGGCAAGGGCCTTTGGTCTACTCTGATGAACTGGACTGCAGGAGCCTGATGAAATCTCAGCCACTTAGTGGCATCAAAGATGCAAGGTTATTCATTTATGAACAGACTGGAAGTCTGTGGTGGTCATAGTTTTGTGTGCAATCAGGAAGGCACAGTGACCAGTATCCATTATATGCACTTAATAAATATTTCTTGACAAAGTGAAAAAGTGATCAGGAAAGCCATGCCTTAGCAACACCAAACATTCTGGGGCACAGAGCAGCACCATCCTCCCACAGCCTCTGAGCCTCCACTTACCCTGCCTGTGCAGTACACTTACCTCGAAGGATGCCCGGGGACACGGCTTCAGGGGCAGGTTGGTCCCAATTCTTCTCACTACACTGCGAGCAGCCCCATGTGGCTTGTTTTGCCAGATTGGGATGGTCTAAAGGAGAGAGACAAGGAGTCACAGAGACGGGTCCAACTACTGTTGGAACTACTGTTCCATTCTACCCCTCTCCTCTTTAGCAGGGAAACTGAAGTCCCCAAGCCCAGGGACATGGCACTGTGTGTGGGTCAAGTCTCAATATAAGTGAGGGCAGGTTCCCCAGATGCCAGCCATTTAAGGGGACATCTGTGGCAGTCAAGGCATGGTAAATGCTGGGAGGATCCAGTGGAGGTTGAAGGAATTAGCGGTGTAGGGATCATAGAGGTTTCCCAACCTTCCCTCTGCCCAGAGAGGCAAAAACACATTGACTCCTTACCTGCCTCAAGGACCATACTCAGTTTTGCCTGTTGGGGGCAAGCAGTGGGGGTATGTGGAAAAGTCGCCTCCAGGGGAAAGGAAGAATTAACTGGAGAATCTCAGAATTTCCTACAGAATTTCAGCAGGCCCAGTGCTCAACCCTTCCCCACCACAGCCCTGCCCTGGGAAGGCCCCTTACCACACTGGCTTCCATTCCTGACATTTCGACCGGCTCTTGCACTTGAAGGACAAGGCAGCCACAGGGCAGCTCTGGGGGCTCGGGGAGGCCGGAGGCGTGATTTCTTCATATCAGGCCATCTTTAAGGAACACCAGATATTTCTCTTCCTGTGAAACAACCCCCACAGTGGAGACTCAATGGCCACCACACAAGCCCCACAAAAACCAAGTCCTTGCAGAGCCATGACCAACACCAAAGTTTCTCTGATGTTTCACAGGGGAGAAAAACAACCCAAGAGGCTGCCCTCACCCAACAATGGCTCCAAATCTAGACCCTTGAAGGCTCTGTTCCAGACCTGTGGCAGAAGCTTGGCCAACTCTGGGATCTTCTGGATCCTTTATGTTCCCTAAGGCATTACTGTAGAAATGTAAACAGAACTTTCTTGGTAGTTTAAAAGCCAAATTGTAGGTACCACTCAAACCCAGCACTCATTCTGGAAGATGGGGAGTAAAAGCCCCAGCATGTGCCACCAAGTCTAGCAGGCCTAGCACCTGGCAAGGGACAGAGGTAAAGTAGACAACAGGAGAATAAACAGCCAGCTCGTCAATCTCTGTCTACTGGGCCACAGGGAAGGCCAAAAATTTTTGTACTGTTTGGCCATCTACTGGTCCTGTAGCCTTACGAAAGTCCCATAACTTTTCTGTATGTTGGTTTTTCCATATGTAAAAAGAGTACAAGAGCAGCCATCCTGGATTACCTGAATGATCAGTGAACTAGGGTAAGAGTAGATGGATGGGCTCACTCCTGATTGTCTTCTTCACAGCTGCTCTTATACGGTGAGCAGATGCAATCAATGAACTCATTCCCCTGTTCATCAAACATAACAATACCTGCTCTGTGCCAGGCCCTGTGCTGGGCACTGCAGGGGCTATAGAAAGAGTAAGACTCACCCACGCTCTCAAGGAACGCACAATATGAAGAGATATAGGACTTGAATACACAACTCTAGCAAAGGCTGAATATCACTCTTAAGAAAGGTACACTAAGCAGGTGGCCAGGTGAATTCAGGTCCTTGGCCTCAAGGCCTCATGGTGAGTTCAGAGGGGGTAGGAAGGGACAAAAAACAGCAACAAAGGCACAGGTTCAGGACAGGAAGGCAAGAGAGGTGTAAAGAGGAGTACAGAAAGGTAAACTGGGGGTCAAGTCACGAGGGCTGGGAATGCTCAGGTAAGAAGTCACTGGGGAGCCAAGGACAGGGTCTGAACAGGGGATGGGCTGAAACCTCTCTTGCAGGATTTCTCTTTCACCTGCGGGAGAGGAATTTTCACTCACTATGATACAAATGCAGAAAGGACGCTGGAGAGAGGAAGGGAAGTGTCTTAAGGTTACTCAGTGGCCACGCCAGTAGGAAGCACTTCAAGTCTGATCTAGATTCTGCGGCCTTCTGCATGGGCTCAACTCCGTTGCAGTTCAAGCCTTTTACCAAAGTCCCTCTGTATGCCTGGCTCCGAGCTGAATGTCACTGCCTGCCACAAGTTTCACAGAACAGTGCTTCCCTGTGTTTCTCACTCTAGACACTACAACCACTTCCTCTCCAAACGTACCTCCAAAGACTCAGGCCTAACACAACTGCCAGAGGGATCTTTCTAGGACACATTGCTCTTATGTTTGACACCCCCCACCCCTGCCCCACCCCACTATAGCCAACAGGGTAACATCTAGACTGGGCATGGCCTGCAGGGTCCTCCACAATCAGGCCCAACCTAACTAGACCAAACTCCAAGGCCTACAGTTGGGCCCCTGCACATTGGACAGCCACACTTCCCACATTCTCCTTGCCCTTCAGCCACGCGTGCTGCCTCTCAGCTCCTCTCCACACTATCCCCTCTGCCTGAAATGCCAGAACCTTCTTCACCAAGCTCATTCTTCCTCATTCAGAGCTCAAGCATCACCTCCCCTACCCTGACAATCAGATCCTCACTGCCTCCCGTCCCCCAGCACCCCACGTTTCCTTCCGAGTCCTCTCACAGTAGTAATTAGAACCCGCGTAATCAGCTGTCTGTCGCAGGGCAGGAGCTTCCCCAGGCACAGCAGAGTGCCTGCCTAGTCCCCAGTGTGCACTTCAACGTTTGTTCACGAACGAAGGAGAACTCCGGCTTAGCCTGCACCTCCCTCCCCGCCGCAAGTGTCATCCGCTAGAAGACTTCCCCCAGTTC